>JADBJO010001881.1:235000-252500 GCA_016801955.1 Conus betulinus
GACTCGCTTTTGTCAACGATTCTTGGTGTGTATAGTAAAGTTGCTAACTAACCTAAGCACAACTGGTAGGAGTTGATGCCCCTGGTAGGATCTCCCATGTCAGACAGGTTTTAAGGGTGAGGGCTCTGACAAATCTTAACCCGTCTTTTTCGTATTTACCTTCTGCCTTTCTTAATGGATCATTTCAATTTTCTTCTCCCCTTCAAGCTTTCTTTTCCACATTCTTCTTTTCTCTGTGATATTCTTGGCAGCCTTTGCCCTGCGGTATGAGCAGTGATAGAGGGGAACAAGATCCTTGTTCTCTCAACACACGTCTCTTTGGCTCGGACCTCTTCTAGACAGGAGGTACACACTGGCCTAGATGTATCAGCTGGCACACCTGCATGGATTTAGGTCGAGCCAAGCAGTTTTTTGGCTGGCCAAGGTAACCCTTATAGTGCTCGGCTCTCTGATCGTGAGGGACAGGGCTAGTTGGCTTTCGTGTTAGTATATCCCTCGCGAAAAAGACTAGCAAATGGTCAAGATAGTGACTGTCTGGCTGCTAACGCCGTAGTTGGACTCTGTGGTGGATGGGTTAGGGTGGGATGAAAAGAAAAACAAAAATGGCTAGTTCACCTACGCCCATCCCCTCCCTCCATCTAAAATAAAATTGGAAAGTAACTGTGAAAACGTTAAAGGACTGCGTTAGTGGCAGCTATGCGGACACAAAACTAGAAAAAAAAAAAAAAAAAAAAAAAAAGGATTCTGAGCTTCCTAGCAGGTGGCGGAAGGAACTGAAGAGGAGAAACCCGTATCAGCACGGCCAAATTTTTGACAGTGGAAGCATCTCATTGGAAATGGATTTTTAGATATCTACTTTCACAACGAGATAGCCAAATCTGATGGTCCATAGAAGACATGGTGAACAAAAAGCGTGAAGCAACGTATTTGTGGGTGCTCCATCTGATCTTTTCTGAACGGTTACCTGGTGAACGCCAGTCACCTCTTGAGGCTCTAACCCCTCTTTATTTCTGCTTCCGATACGGAGATTGCGTAAGAATGAAAAAGGTTATGTGCAAAAATTTTTCAAGTGATGTGAGCATCATGGTCAAATGAAATTACCTATGGATCGCGTTGTGTGTAGTTTTTAAACAGTAAGTCATGTTACACTAGGCTGGAATCGTACTCTTGTTTTAAAGACACCCGCTCTTCGTTCTCCAAAAAGACAGCACTACAGTCTGCCTTCAAAACCGACCAAAAACCATGTTTTCCTCTGTAGCGAACAAGAAAAAACATGCTCTGAGAGTGTAGCTCAAGTGCATGGTTCGAGATTCTCGTCAGTTTTAATAGATCAAGAAAAGCCTGTAAGCCTGTCGTGTATCCCCCCCTCTCTCTCTCTCTCTCTCTCTCTCTCTCTCTCTCTCTCTCTCTCTCTCTGTCTCTGTGTGTGTGTGTGTGTGTGCACGCGCGCGCGCGTGCGTGTGTGTGTGCACATGTGTGTGTAAAAAACGTTCTTCTCCAGTACTGGTTCAAAAGAAGGTGCTTCATGTTCTAGCCAGATATCCTGTTCACAAATTACGATAATAAGAATATAACATTTTGGCGTAGATGTTGCCATTATCACGTTTTGAAATGACCAGGAAGTATGAACACCGATTTTTATATCAAAATATTTTGAAACGCGGAAGTGTGATAGTGTCCAGCAGGTAGAAAAGTGTCATAACCTCATATTCTTAAACCATTAATTTAGATTGTTGTTTTGTCACTACCTTCACTTTTCCCCCGTATTGCACATGAAAAGAACGAAAAGAAAGGCGATTGAACATGATTCGATAGGTCCAACTGAACTGTCAGTAACCTAAATATATTCCCATTATCCGTCACTTTCCAACATCGCCTGCAAACGGGCCAGCCCGTGTGATTATGCAATATGCATTACCAAAATGATGCTGTAGTTGCTGTGTAGCATAACTCAAAACATGAAATATATCCCGTTGTTACTCTTTCGGAGAATAAAATGATTTTGCGATATCCATTAATACGCTCAATTTTCTGCCACTCCTGTCTTCATTTTTTTTTCCAACACGGTAGAAATCATACATCAGTACACACACATGCATGCACATTGAGTTTCTGTATGAGTGTATGCACCTTGTAAATGAACAGGGCGACCTTAATTTTACAAATGCACCTGATCCTTTCACGTTAAATATAGCAGGTTTTTTTTTGTTTTTTTTTTTTTTTTTTTACAATTATGATAGTTTGTTATTTATTTATGTCATGTGCATATTTCATTCTAAAGAAAAATGCTTGATTATTGTAACAACTTTACAAATGGAGTCTTAAAAATATGAAATGATTTGTACACTAGTATCTTTACCATGCACATTTGTACAGGCAAACATGTATCACTCGAACGGAAAGACTGTCGGACGTACAAATAGGTGTAGGTGGTCGGGCGCGCGCGGACCCATACACGCACCCACACGACCCTGTCACGCAGAAATGCACTCGCGCACGCGCTTGCAATCACCCCGGCTTCGGAGAGAGGCCGGTAGTCGGAGAGAAAACATTACAGAAATATTGAAAAACAAGTGAGAAAACAAACAGAAACATGAAAATAATCCCGGGCTTCCAAGGACAGGACGCGCTGAAGAAATCTCAAAGTACGCACTACCAAATATATGGACGGTGGTGGGACAGAACACTTGTTTTGGAGAGTGTTTTCAGCATGTTGACCGCATTCTTTAGCAAACGTAGCTCAATAATAAGGTCGCACTTGACAAATGTATCCCTTGACGTCAGCCCAGCACAAACTGTACATGGCATTCGGAAGGTCAGTGACGATTTACGTCAACCATAATGATTTAATGCACCTCACAAGAAAAATCAAAAAGAAAACTTGAACCAAAACAGAATTTAAAGAAGGGGATGGAAAGGGAGGAAAAAAAAATTGAAAAAAAAACAAACAAACAAACAAACACACGACCAAGCAAACAAACAAAACAACCAGGATATTCACCTTAATTTTAAAATGAGGTACATGTCAAAGGTTTAAAAAGAAAACACTTGGCAAAAGCGTTCATTCCCTGCAAGAATGTAAGACCACTTAAAAGGCCGTTTACTTTTCAGAAAGAATATCATAACCTGACAACAACTTCAGTAGGAAGGCCATAGCGACAGCGGCCCGCCTAGGGAATGACCTCTGAGGGTTGAGAACCAAGTTCGTGTTTCTTCTGGTGTTAGTTGATACACGCACCGTTGTAACACGCCATAAACACTACCGTGCGAAAGACGCTACCAAGGGAAGTTAACTGATAAGATTTTCAATAGGAGACCCTGTTCGAAAGCGCACAAGATAACATCCCGTTGAAAGACGACTTCTCTCTGTCAAATATTAAGACTGGATTCGTTCAAAAATAAATGTCAGATTGTTTATTTGCTTGCATGTAGAACATTAAGGTGTTTTTCAATCAAAATCACTTTAACCTTGACAGAACGAAAATGCAACGCAGAGAAATAAGCGGTAGGGCTAGCTGAGTCGGGTGAGTCTGGTGTGCTTACACAGGCCTTGTTCAGGGTTAGTCTTTCTGCCCGTTTCTCAAAGACAGTTTCAGAGGGAATGCGGATGCAGAGAGAGAGAGAGAGAGAGAGAGAGATGAGAGAGAGAGAGAGAGAGAGAGAGGAGGAGGGGACAGAATACAGACATGATATGAAACCAAGTCATTTAAGATAACACAGCGGTACGTCATAATAAAAACGCCGTGTGTGTTTTTGTGGGTTGAAAAAAAAAAAAGAATGTAGTGAAATTATTGCGCTTATTCGAACCATTTTTCCTTTTTTGTCCTGGCTGCTATTCACGATCTTGAAAAGTTCGCAATGATGGTGTTAAACCCATGTAATAAGCCAACTGGTATTCATTTCGGCTAGGGTCTTATGATGGTGGCGCATTCCAAATATCGTGTGATCACAGAGATTTATAGTTCAAATACAGTAACGATCAGGAAGTACTGGTGGATCGTACTTACATTGTAAGATGAACCATCCGATTCTATAGTTATGGCTGTTTGTCAGAAAACTGTTCCAAATGGCTATCCTGCGCACCACAAAGATTTCTACTTTTTTTTGCTGCTTTGGTCCTCTGCATAAGTTGGCTACACAATTGTGAAGAGCTATCATATCGCGTTTTTCATGTCCCATGATACATTGTTAATGATTTCCGTCATAAAAATTTACTGAGAATACTGCGATATATTTCTCTCATATAATGACAATAAAATAGTGTAAAATAAAAAAAGATTGCTAAACGGTTGAATGGTGCTCTATGACCAACTTAAACTCACGTTTTTGTTGTGGTAGTGGTGGTGGCTGGCTTTCTCTCTTTGTCTGTCTCTTGCTGTCTGTCTGTCTGTCTGTCTGTCTGTCTGTCTGTCTGTCTGTCTCTCTCTCTCTCTCTCGCTCGCTCGCTCGCTCGCCCCCCCCCCCCCCCCCCCCCTTTTTTTTTTTTTCTCTCTGAAATCGGTGAAATAATCACTGATTTCCAGAAAAAGAACAAAACACAAATAAGCTCTCCTCTGTGAAAGGCCAGGGCGTTGAACATTTGGAATCATCCAAGTCCTTGAGCATGAATATTTTTGACGCTGTCGCATGGGATGTCAGCACTGCGTCAGTTTGCAATTAAGTACAAAAGAGACTGTACTTCGTTGTATAACAAAGTTTGGAACTAGTGCTCTGTTATAATGAAGTTTTTTATTGTTCCGTCACTGACAATGAGCGCACATTTGTGATTCGGCCTACTGTGTGACTCGGGGTGTCACTATGTTTCATGACAAGAAGAATAAAGCTATCCAAGACTGCGTCTAAATGGAAGGCTGTGAACGCCTACTGAAAGGAGGCCCAACATGCGTACACACAATGCGAACCCACAAAGTAAGATTTATAGTGATGGCGCCAACCACGTTTTTCACCTTTTTTTTTTTCCCGGGTGCGAATGGTATTTCAAGTGTAAAAATAACCGTCTGAAGAATAGCTTCTTTCCTTACTTAATAGCCCTGCTTTGTCAGTTCTGTCTGCCGTATTAGACTCCTTACTCTCTCTTTCTCTGGATTTTTGTCTTCCCAGACACACTGTGTGTTGTGGTTTGACAAAGGGTTAAATATGTGTGTGTTGGGGGGAAGGCTGGGGGGGGGGGGGGGGGGGGGGGTCATGTATGCGTGCGCGTGTATGATAACTGTGTTCCACATTGCAAAGTAACGAAAAAAAAGATTGCTTGTCGTTTGTACGCCCCCTTTGTATTTCCATATAACAAATCTGAGCTATGTCGACGTACCTGTTTTGATATGTCCATCTTCCTAAGCATACAATACGTGTTGCACGCAGAAACGGACACTTCCTCGCTGATAAATCGTCAGAATGAGAATCCACCGGTATTTTACTTTATGAACGCAAGCTGTCTTTCTGGATTTTACCGTAAGAAGTGCATTTAAACTAGTCTTGACCATAAGTGAGAGTACAGCGGTTAAATTTAAACAAAACTAATTTGTAATGATTTATCTGAAAAATTCAAAATGATGTTGTGTTCTGAACATCCCTCTCCTGATGGGAATTGCAAAACACATTACGGGCGCCATTAATAGGCCCGTACAGATCCTGGCTTTATGTAAGGTAGGATATCCTATTGCCACACTGCAGTGGTATCGGTTGTTACCGGCTTCAGCTATCAATATAGTGCATTGCTTATTTTCATGAGCTCTGCACCTTTAAGTGAGAACTGCCTCTTTAAGCGACACAAAAGTTCACGCACCATTTCCTATTTTCACTTTTGTGCTTCTTTACGTCAGCACTGAGCCATCCATTAAAGCACCCCTTCTTTCCCTCCTCCACCCACACACGCTCGGCTGTCTCCCTCCCCACGTCAGTCTATCCCATTCCTCTCCTTCCTGGTTATGATAGTGCTCCCATCTTGAAGGAAAGCCTTCTGACGCAGAGGATTGTTGATTTATCGTTTGCTGACACTTTTAAACCAGGGAACAAGAGAGGCCAATTAGAGAGCTGTGGGAACAGGTACACCTCCAGTATTCAGATGTATGAGCAGTCCTCAGCCTTTTGACACATTTTCAGATTGGTTATGGAAAGACGTGATGGAAGATTTTCTCGTTTGTTTGAAGAGAAACCAGAGTCCGGAATAACATAACACATACTTAAGGATGTGTGTGTGTGTGTGTGTGTGTGTGTGTGTGTGTGTGTGTGTGTGTGTGGAGTGTGTGCGCGCGTGTGTGTGTGCGTGCGTGTGTGTTTGAGTGTGTGTGTGTGTGTGTGTGTGTGTGTGTGTGTGAGAGAGAGAGAGAGAGAGAGAGAGGGAATTTTCCTTCATACCCCCATATTCTTTTCTTTGCTTTTATTCCCACGGTTTTCTCTCCCATTGTCGTTCACGAGTGACACGCAATGATCATATTTGTCTTTCTTAAAAGAGAAAAAAAAAGAAATCAGTAATGAATTATGATAGAGTGAATCAACAGAATGGTATGTGCTCATGACGACACAACAACCTTGTGGCACCCTTTGAAATGACTTCTGTCACGGGGCAACTTGCCCATGGCATGGTGCCCGCGCAATCTTGGGTAAGATGCTGTTAGTTTGCCTTCAACTCCCCTGACATGCGGCACGTGCGACAGCGGGCTACAGTATTCGTGTGCCTGTCACACACTTAAACTTGTAGATTGTCACGGGCTAATGCTACGAAAGCTGTTGGAAGAGTGAACCGAGTCACAGCATGGCAAATAACTCCTCACGCCATAGATGTCACCCCCAATCCCTGCCAGCTGAGACTTATGCTAGCTGTAAACGTGTCTTAGGGGGATTTCTGTCGCACAGACGGCCAAGTCCGCGCGAAAGAAGATCTCGAAGGAATGTCTAGGTTATGGCTCGCCCCTCACGTACACAGACTCTCCCCGCGCTTGCACTGTGCAATGCCAGGGGAGAGAGTTGTACGGCCGGAAACCCGTTAGCAGCAAGACCAGTGGCTAGGAGATCATTTTGTGGAAGTAAAGGTAAAAACAGATAGTTGGTGGAACGCCCAACAGACTACTCTCTCTCTCTCTCTCTCTCTCTCTCTCTCTCTCTCTCTCTCGCCGTCGCCTAACGGACGTCAGATCATCAAATACGAGATGGAAATTCTCTCTCTCTCTCTCTCTCTCTCTCTCTCTCTCTCTCTCTCTCTCTCAACTCGCGTGGCATTTTATCTCTCTCTCCCCCCCCCCCCCCAAAAAAAAAAAAAAAAAAAAAAAAGGAAATGAAAAGATTGGCCGATAATCATAAGAAACACATGTTTGCCACCACTTCATTTTCTTCTAGCTTTTTCCTCACTTCCTCGTAACTACACGCGCCCATTCCTTTCCCCAATCCCACCCCATCCTGCGGTCTCCAATCCTCACCACCTAAGCATCCCCAAACCCCAAACATAGATGAATAGATAGTTAGATGGATGGATAGAAAGATGGATAGATAGAAACATATACAGATATATGATGTCCCATGCGGCGCACACACACACACACACACACACACACACACACGCACGCACGCACGCACGCCCCCCCCCCCCCCCCCACACACACACACACACACACACACACACGCACGCACACGCACGCACACACACGGCTGATTGGATCCAGTTTATTATCCGACAAATTCTTGGTTGTACTGACATTTATCAGAATGATAAGGACAGGCTACTTATTACCCAGTCTTGCCAAAATGTCAAAAGAAAATGGGTCTGGCCGTTCCGACTCGGCAAAAGTGAAAGACGGCCTTTCACATAACAGACGACAAAAAATGCTGATTTCATTTCAGAATTTGACCTAAATAAAGCAACTTAAAATGTACCAACTTCAGGAGAGAGATTTACTTCGTGTCACACGACAAACTCCGGTATGTGTAAGATCATGGAATAAAATGAGTCCAATGATTGTCACAATACAGGGTAAGCTCGAGTGAAACAAAATCACTATGGGCATCCATAAAAGAAAGCTAAACAAATACTAAAACGAAAAGACCTTGTTAGACAATACCGTTGACACTGAAAGTCAACAACAATCGTAATCAAAAGCCATAGTGAAACAAGCCACAGTTAGATTGGTCGGAAGAAAGCCGAACAATACTTACGATTAAAACCCTTACAAAACCACGGTTAATATTCTTGATATGCTGCCGAACAAAACTTCAGACTTTGATTAATGAGTTTCAGCATTTCCATAAATCAGTGTTAAACGTATGTCAAAGGTCGATAGTTCACTGTGTGTGTGTGTGTGTGTGTGTGTGTGTGTGTGTGTGTGTGTGTGTGTGTGTGTGTGTGTGTGTTTAGTACCAAACCGTTTCTTTTAATGCTTTTAGCGAGTGTACTAATACTGGACAGGGATTCTGATAATGTGTAATTAGCACTGTCTTTTAACTACCATTTACAATTCGATTTTCAGGTCTTATGTTTGCTGCGAAAATTGAAAGAAAAGTACATGTACAGTTCGGTTTTTATAGATCGCAAAATTGCATGCATTTCAACTACAAATTGATGACTGTAAAACATCACTAGACTGTATAACAACACCAACAACAATGTAGTTGTCTCGATTATTCACTATGCATTATCAAAACAAAAGTTTCGTTCGTTAGGACATGTAAATTTAGTTTTTTTCAGTGACATAATTGAAAAGATGAAAGTCGTTTAATCAAATGGCCGAAGGGACAGTGAGGTACTAGAAGCTGAACGTGTCCGGAGCACGTACTAGTGGACTCCAGTAACATTGTGGACATTTTCTGTTTAATGAGACAAATCTGTTTTTCTTCCATCATCTCCTCCGCGGTCAACACATCATACTGACACGTTAAGAGTTCTTTATTGTCTCTCTGTGTTGCAGTGCCAACGTCAGCGTCATCACTTTTTTTTTTTTTTTTTTTTTTAGTTATTATTTTCAAAAATAGAGACAGTTGAGAAAAGGAAGGCATGGAAAAGTCCCACATCATCACTGAACAAGAAAATTCCAACGCGAACCTCCGGTTGCAGCAATAACCAATAACAGTTTTTCGAGAAACATTTGGGATAGGAATGGGGGCTGGAATAGCTCAGTGGTAGAGCGCCGGACTCGTAATCTTGGTGATCCTGAGGTTGCGGGTTCGAATCTCCGCTGGGCCGCTTCTGTACAGGGGGATTTTTCCTCGGAGTTGACTTTGGTTCTGACTCCATTTCCCTTACAGTCCGAGTGAGACTATAAACCGAGGTTCTGTGTGTGAACGCACGCATACCATCTTACGCACACGTAAAATCCCGTCACCAACTTTCGGAAGAGAAAGCCAGTTTGGCCGTTGGTATGGATGACACGTTACACATAGCATGCACCCTGCCTGAGAACTGGAAAGAATGCAGGAAGTAGGGAAATTGAGTGAACGATATTGAACGATATTGACTGGATGACACGGGAAACGACTGAATGAAGCATCAGCTGGCAGCTCTTCAGTCGGCGCTACTCAGGTAGGCAGCCCGTTGTGTAAACGAGTGGTGACTGTAAAGCGCTTAGACCTTGGTCTCTGGCCGAGAATAGGCGCTAAGAAGTATTCATAATAATAATAATTGGACAAACGGATATTTTTCATGTAGAAGAAAATCGCTCGAGCCTGTGCATGCATGTGTGAAAGTTGCGTGTGTGTGTGTGTGTGTGTGTGTGTGTGTGTGTGTGTGTGAGAGAGAGAGAGAGAGAGAGAGAGAGAGAGAGTGTGTGTGTGTGTGTGTGTGTGTGTGTGTGTGTGTGCATGAAGTCAAATGAAAAGCAGAGCTCACTTCGATTGTTCGTGCAGTACTTAAAGGAATGTTTTTGTTCCAGTATCACAAATATTTCCGTTTATCGTCTGTTGGCCAACAAGACAAGAGCACATGGAGGAACGCTAAGGGTATCATCTCTCTGGAATAAAGGTTCCATTGTTCAATTACGTGTACTTATCATTTTTTTTTTTTTTTTTTTTTTTTTTTTGCCTGCGATGAAAATAATCGGAAACGAACAGTGTATGAAGAGACGTTGAACAGAAAGTATTTGCATTGCAGCAACATCTTATTACCATCTTTTGATGAAAGAAAGTCGGTTAGTTTCTTTTTTCTGGAAAACACAAATGAATAACTGTTTACAGTATCACTATCTGGCTGTGCAGTTAAGAGCTGGAAATCGTTTGTTACCATCCTGCTGGTGGGGGTTATGTTTATTCGCCAATCTGTTGGAAATATTCCGATCCGCAATTAGGCGTAGGAAAAACAGAAACCTAAAACAAACATTTAACAGGAGGTTGTCATGCATGTATACGAAATGGGCAAGTACAGTAAATACCTCTAATAACAAACTCATGTTCTTTGTTTGACAGAAGTGTGAACGAGTATTTCAGCTCCCTACATCTGATGAGTCGAAACATTAATTCCGTGATGATGAGACAAGATAACAACTTTACCGACGTTGAAAAGGTTCGTCAGTCCCAACGAGTCGTCGGCTAGCATCCGTTGGACCGGTGGGCCGACATGTTTCGAATACGCTGTATTGGGCATTACCATCAACTCCAGGAAGGAAAAACTCTGCAACGCCGTTATGCAAACGAAGTCATTGCGTCTGTAATGTCTGTGCAGGACAGTAAGGGACAAGTACACAGCACCACAGTGACATCAAACCGAGAAACACATATACAGTGGGACTTTCAAGTTGAAATTAGCGACTGCTAACGCATAAGATTGTCCTATTGTCTCAAGAGGTGAATGCACCGCTGCTGAAAGAGAATTAAATGCCAAATTCTGCGAGAGTGTACGTCGATTTGACTTGGATATAAAGAAGTATTGGAAGATGCATTTGACCAGTTACCAGAAAGGGCCCGTTCTAGTGAGTTGGACTCAAAAGGGAAACAGGCCCTTGTTATCCATTCTTGTCACACTCAGCAAAGCTTCAGGCAACAAAGTGGCATGAAGTTGGGTCAACAAAAACTTACTGTTTGCAGACCAAAAGACCTCCACACCAGCAGCATACTTGTGGATGATGAGACAGTCGTCCCACATACCAGACGAAGGTGCCCAGTAACGAACAAGACCATCAGTACGCCTTAGTGTGTCAGTCTGAGACGCGTCCGTCATCAGATTCATAAAACCCGACAGCCGGTGCCTAAACTTAAGTGAGAAGTATTCAAAGAAACTCTCATGTCCTCCTCCTTTTACGACGTGTTCGGTGTGCCCGGAGGTCAGAAGTGGACAAAACACAACTTCTGAAGTCAACGTGCAGTATTTAGGTCAGCTGTTTTTCCATTTCTCAATGACAACGGAGCTATAGCTAACAGCGTGACTGAAATCCAATAGGAAGGAATATGTTCATGAACAGTGTACAAAGAGCCCAGGCGGGTCAGCATTTTTGGCAAACTGGACTTGAACTCATATGGAGTTGAGCGAAAATTCTAGAACCGTCAAAGTATCTTCGGCGTAAGTGGAATTTAAATGCTACAAATTACTACGTTCTTCAGTTACCAGCCTTGATGAGATTTATCCTAAACCTCATTCCTGAGCGTTCATATGATATGCCTCGTGCTGCTTTTAACAATGGTAATGACATTCCAATGCTTGGTAAATCTCAGAAGGAGCAGCAATACCTCACTTTGTACACAGTAGGCATCTATAATCTCGCTTCCGACGGAAGATCTTCCCTCTTATATAGATAGAGGTGCATAGTCAGAACACATTCATTTGAATGGATGTGTCATCAGTGCTGAAGAAATAACATGATCCGAAGAAAGTTGAAGCAAATTACAATGCCAGTCACCCAACCAACCCCAAGAAGCTGAGAATTTTCAGCCCAAACACAGTGTCTGAATGCTTGTGTGTGTATGCATGGAAAAGGCGGTCTGTCAGATGAACTGTGTAAAAGAGGTTAAAACAAAAAAACAAAAACAAAACAGAAAAAGACAGTTCTTACGCATCCGAACAAACCAATAATACGAATACCGAATACCGGACTTAAATTGAAAGGACAACCAATTATAATATTATGTTTTAAGCACAAGTGAAAAACCTCTTTTCAAGCAAGAAATGTGCAGATATATCGTTCCTGTTCCCATGGACTAAGCACGTGAACCGACCGATGTAGTTGTACATATAGGCTATAGTCGTGCGACTTCATGCTTTGCTACAAATCGGACAGCAATAATCCTGACGTTCTAAGTACTCGTCGAATCTGTTATGTTACAGACAAATCGTCGCATGCATGTTAGACTTAAAAGATGTGCGTGAACTCACTGGTGAATTACATTGTATTCAAAGTAATGAAACTCCAAGAAATCAGCCAAGCGACAAACGAATGACACAACACTAAAAACAGCCACGATCTGATTGTGATTAGATTAAGATAGTGGCACTCAAACAGTGAAACTTCAGGTCAGTTGTCATTCTAAACAGTCAAGATTGCACGAGATAAATTGTCCATATGAAGAGTATAAATGTTTTCCATTGCGTAGAATTTCAGCAGCTAAGAGTTTGGACAGTTTGCGATTTCCCTTGGTTTTAAACATCGCAGAATAAAGTGTTTATGGGCCCAGGCCTCCAGAGGCATAGGGCGGTGTAAGTTGACATCTAGGCAGCCCATGTACAAAAGAAAATGTGGAAACAAGGGCTCTGTCAGTTCCTTCGAACTACCGAGCAGCGCCACAAAGCAGCACCGGAGTCAGTGTTCATGAGGTACTGTTGGAAAGGACAATGAAGATCAAACTACCTGAAATCAGCAATTGCTGCACTTCTGCCAGACGATGTACTCTTGATGCTGAAATTCCTCACTGAAATGGTATCAGAAAAAAAGAAGACGATGAAGTAATATGCAGATGCCAGCACACATCTGGGTCAAGAATTCAAGTGAGTGACACTGTGTTAATCTGACAGAAGAGAGATAGCTAACTGAAAACGTTGTACCGAACCCAGCCCAGGTGACACAGATGAAGCAAACAAGGACATCTGCCGGAGCAGAAGGTCATCAAGTAACCGGTGACTCCTCTCCAGGTTCTTCAAGACCAGAAGACGGCGTACCTTTGGATGCAGAAAAAGGATCAAGCAGAGGACAAAGTAGAATTTCTAATGGGGATGCTGAGGACCCTTTCCGTACAAGGAGCTCTCCTGCCTGCTGGAAGTTCTTTACGTATGATTTCCCCTTCGTCACATCTTTTCAATTTTATTCATGTTTTTTTCTCTCTCTTTTTTTCTTCTTCTTTTCTTTTCTTTTTTTTTCTTTTTAATTATTTTTTTTTTTTAATGTATAAGGTATTCTGCCTTTGTGAACCAATCTTCTGTCTTCGCTTTGGAAACTGTCTTTTATGATTTTTCCGGTCAGAACTGATGACGTGCCAGCTGTTTTTTTTTTTTTTTTTTTTTTTAAATTTTAAATCTAGTTTTTACATAATACAATTCATACATACCACCCAGGCAGGTCATTAGTTATCCATTTTAATTTTAATAGTGTCTAGTTGCGTAAAAGGCCATTTTTTTTTCGTATTATTTTGTTTCATTTCCATTTTTGTACATAAGTTCTGTACGCTTTTTAAAAACCCTTGACTGAGATATTAAGCTGATGTTGTCGCTTTCAGCATGGCCCGTTCTTGAAACTTAAGGACGTAATTAGTTTAGCTACCATGTTTTTTTTTTTTTTTTTTTTTTTTTTTTTTTTTTTTTTTTAAGGATGTAACTTTTTTGTTTTGCAGAATGTGACTTTCCCCCGCATGAGTTAGACAGTCCGGAAAAGACCACATGTTACCTGGCATTAATAATGCAAACTACAGCTTCGCTGAAAACGAAGCTGTCACGGGTGAGGCCCAGTGAGTGTCTCAAAAAAAAAAAAAAAAAAAAAAAAAAAAAAAAAAAAAAAAAAAAAAAAAAAAATCGCCGCAAATGTCTACGAAGAAGTGGAAGTGATGTATTATAAGTAACAGATCATATAGTCAATTATACGCCTACACATTGGCAAAGTAGATAGAGGAGGAAAATTCGAATGTACTCTCATTTTGTTGTTATTTATTAGCGTATTTGTCGTGTGGAAGTAAACAAAGGAGAATTAAGATACTTCTCAAAGTTTTAACAGTGTGGTCACTCTATCTCATCTTTTTCTTATATTTCATAACAACCAATCTTTGCAAACAAATTCAAGGTTGTTGATACTGGGGCTGAAGAGAAAGCAACTGCAGAGAAAACAAAGAAAATCTTTTATTTTCCCATTGAAGTTTATTAAATAACTACAGATTACCCAATTTGGAGTGTGGAAGATTCATTACCTGCCCATTAGTTTAAAGTAGCGAGTACATTTGAAAAAAAAAACGTTCATGCTCAAAATAGGAAGGGTTACAATGTCACAAATATTCAGTTCTGCAATTTTGGACTCGGGGCGAAAAAAAAAAAAACCGTAAAGATCTAATATGAACTCTTGGGAATATGGCTCATTGCATGCAAATAAAAAGATGCTCTTTGATTCAACAAAGTCTGCCAAATCATAAAGATACGTGTTGTGTTTAGTTCTAGTGTGAGGGAGTACTTCTGTCTGTAAGCTCTCTGCCAGAAACGTGTCTTCACAGACCTGGATTTGTGCTGCGTAAATAACAATTTTCTAACTTTATTCACTGGAAAGTTCGTTTCATGCTTCAGTATGCGGTCAGATCAAGACACTTTTTTTTTTTTTTTTTTTTTTTTTTAAGACAGAAAGCCCACAAGATCTTTGTGGAGGTGACATTATTCTAAACTTTCAACACAAATCACTACGAGGTTTGATTCTCTTCTTAAAGGATTAAGTGAAATAACGGGCAGATGGGATTTTTTTTTTTTTTTTCTCCGAAAGGAACTCGCTTGAAAATTAGAATGAAAATCTAGGTGAAAAAAAATATCCAGAGTATGTTTGCTTGGGCGACAGTAACAAATCTCTGATCCGCCAAAACTGCGTAAGGACAGTATGGTGCGACAATGTAAAGAAGTGGTAACAAGAGGAAGAAAATCTGCGTCTCGTTGAAAAGAAAAAGTCCGAAAAGCGCCTTGAGTCCGATTTCGTGTCAAATTAAGGAAACACACAGACGTCGGCTCTGAAAATGTATTCGTCCAAAGCAAAACTACCACAATTTTCGTGAAAAGTTTCGGAATCGTTTAAGGAAAAAACAACGGTACTCCTATTTGAAGAAACAATGATAAGAAACAATGAGCCAGCTTTTGCCAGTTTGACGGTATCCAATCAATCTAATAAACCAGAAATCAGTTTCTTTTGATAGGCCCGCTCTCAAAAACAAAAAACAAACAAAACCAAAACAAAAAACGAGAAACCCCCCCCCCCCCCCCCCCCCCCCCCCCCCCCATTGCCACACACACACACACACACACACACACACACACACACACACACACACACACAAAACAGAAAAAGGAATCAAAACAACAAATAAGCAAGAAATCCATGAAGAGCCGTTTGATTTTTATCGACCGTTTCTAAGACCGTTTTACTTACACGGAAATGCAGTCAGATCTTTCATTCTGTTGTGCTTCGAAGGATTGCGCCTGTTCATGATCACTTACAGGATGTACGTTGTTTGACTTTTAGAATAATTGTGCATTCGCATTCATGAAATACTGATATGTAACTTAAGTAGAAATTCAAGCTCATTTTCCCTACCACTGCTTTTTCTTTGTCCACATCTCTTCTCTCATTCTATTCTCTCCCCTCTATATCTCTTCACCCCTCCCTGCACCCGCCATCAACCTCTCTCCATATCCCGCCCACACACTCATTGAGATGATGGGGGGGGGGGGGGGGGGGGGGGGGGGGGGGGAGAGTGCCGTGGGGAGAGGGACGGGTGGAGACAGCAGGTTCCGGACTTTTTTTTTTTAACCCGTTGGTCGCAGCGTCGATACAGTCTGGTCTGTCAACCGGCTTAACGGAGTGTGCGAGCTCGGTGACGGAATAAGGATCACTTGGTCCGCACCACCCCCGCATCCAAACGGCAATTTCCTGTCACACTCTAGAACCCTTTTTCTTCTTTTCTTTTCTGTCCCTTTTGACATGGACCCAGTTTTGGAACTCTCCCAACTGGCTTCATGTGGGCGTTTGCGCGCGCGTTTGCTAATGTTTCGCGTGGTATTGACATATTTGTACACTTCCTTTCGTTAGTTTACCAGCAGTTACTGTTAATTCATTTGAATACGTCTTCACCCTTGTACATTAATACATTATCTTCCGCTGAAGTTTTGTAACTCGTGACTGAAAAAAAAAAGGTTGGTTGTTTTTTCTTCGTTGGAAAGTTCAGTTTGATGACCGATGAAGCTCATGCTGTCAAGGTCAAGTTGTCCATTAAAGGGGTCGATGGCTTGATTAATGCCTGACATTCGCAACAGGGCCTATTCCTATCCGCCTAACTGATGTCAAAACACTGCTTATCTGAAATTTTGAGTATATTTGTAAATCTGATGTATATCTCATTGATATACATTGTTTACTGTTTTGTTTTGTTTTGTTTCTACAAGACAGGACTTTTCCGTAGATGATGACAGCCCTGAAAAGGGCCTATATGGTCGACTGGGCTACAGCAATAATAAAACTGAAACTGACCAGCCATCATAGCGCGTTAGCAGGGAGATGGGTTGCAGACTAGGAAAGAACAGGTTCGATCCCAAGGAAGGGGAATGGCCCTGAGGTATGGTAATGTTTTGTTTTTCCCGGGACTGGACTCTTTCGCATTCCTTCTTTGTGATGTAATGATAGCTCTGACGTGGCTTTGCTTGATCGGCTACACTGAAGCAATCACAAACACCCTTGCAGCTTGCTTAGTCGGTCAGCAGCAGACCATTATATGCGCGGGCGTTCATAGGACACTTTCGCACTACAATACCGAAGGAAACAATATATTGTCATCACTGTAGCCATCTGTATTACCTAGTTTGGATACTTCTGAAAGTTTCAGCTTCATATGCAGATTCTAACCTCGAAACATTTATATGTAGGCTTGGCTGCAAGTATCAGATTGATTTCTTTAAAGTTTGTGACCTTAAAGATTAAGGCGAGCACATGATTAAAGCCAATGGATTTTCAGCACATTATCTTATTATATTAGTACAGTTTGTTTCAAAACTGGTCACATGTAACAGAAATATATGTTGATGCGAGCAAATGACCTTGTCGGGAGAAAAGGTCGGTCTTTGAAAACGATTGCTTACGCAACAGTGAAATCAAAGAAAAGAAAAAATATCAAACGAGAAAACTTTCTGGGTGAACAAATATGCAAACTAGAAAGGAATAGAATGAAACTGTGCTTACAGTCAGAAAAAGAGTTGAAAAATGAAGCAGATTTGATTTCACGTAGGAGAAATATACGAAGTCTTGCAACGTTGAAAAAAACAAGATGGATAGCAGAAAAGGGAAATATGATATTCACACACACACACACACACACACACACACACACACACACACACACACACACACACACACACACACACACACAC
>JADBJO010001881.1:257500-260000 GCA_016801955.1 Conus betulinus
TCTCTCTCTCTGTTTGTCTCTGTGTGTGTGTCTGTGAGTGTGTGCGTGCGCGTACTTGTATGAAACCAACGATACTGTTGGACTGTCACCTTGATTATTAAAGGAACATAAAAAAAAAAAAAAAAAAACGAAAACAAAACAACAAATCCTTTCTCTTGCAGTATTCGGGCAAGCTTCGCATACTCCCCATCCTTTCGAAAGACAGTGGTGCACGATGGAATCATAAATTGCTCCGTAGAGAGGAAAAGTGCGAACTTATGGGCATTCCATCATTTTGAGACAGATCGAGGTGTCGTTTTGAAATTTCAGTGCACACAGGAGTACGGCAATGGTTATCTGTTCCCTCATTCGTCCCTCTCTCGTCAGTTCCGAAACTTCCTTGAGGTATAACGAAAGGCGCTTCTAATTGGAGCTCGAATGCAAGGCTAGAAAAGCCATTTTAGTATAAATTGTTTTTTGTATGAAAGAAGCTACATCAAACAACCAAATTTAAAAAAAAATTTAACTTTTAAAAAAATCCGTCAGCAATAACTTTTAAAGTCTCTCTCTCTCTCTCTCTCTCTCTCTCTCTCTCCTCTCTCTCTCTCTCTCTCTCTCTCTCTCTCTCTCTCTCTCTCTCTCTCTCTCTCTCTCTCTCTCACCTCTCTCTCTCTCTCTCTCTCTCACCCACTGAACCGTAGTATACATCGTTGTGATTTTTGGCAATCAAACAATTATTCGTTTTCTATATGCATTTGCTTGCATGTTTCTTGATGAGAATAATGGCGATAAAACTTGGCAAGGTGATACTGCAGTGGCGATAGTGGTGAAACACTCTGTAACTAGAACAACAGCCGGGTTTTTTTGTTGTTTGATTGCCAGACACGATCGTTCGCTTTCAGTGCTATGGGTAACTCTTTGTGTTGAAAAGGGTAAAAGAAAAACTTCAGTATTCGCCAAGGACACATGGATTCCACTTGAGTTTTCAGTTCTACTGTAGATTGCCATCACTTTTTCTTTCCTTGCTATGTAGATTCGGATGACAAAGAGCTTCGATTTTGGAATATTGATTGTTATAACTGCATACCGAGGACATTAAAAGAAAGACAACTAAAAGTCTGGTATACGACACCCTCCGTGAAATGTAAGATGTTGTGTGGAATGGGGAATGAAATGTAAAAGGTCTTTCTCTTCTCTGTTTTCGAAAAGATCTTACGTTTGCCAAATGGTTGTTTTTAACTGCACAACAGAATCATTCCGTTCTGCGACAAGGGCGCACTGTCACGTACACTTTCAGTGACTGCAATGCTGTCGTTGCAGACAGGTCTTTTTAATGGCATGGCGGTTGGAATCATGTCAAAATTTCGTTTTATTTTCGCTGTCACTGTATCTCAGCTGCCGTACTCGTTCATTGTAAATATATTGGATTTTTTTTTCTTTTTCATTTTGTTATTGTTTTAGTACTGGGCATTAAAGATATTTCGCTTCAAAAGCTGTCAGTTCGGTAAGTGATCATAACCCCTCATTATCTTTCTGTGAGCGTTCAAATTCCTTCTGCTGGCGTTCAAACTCTTTCATACTTTTCCTGTCGGGGATTTCCAATTTCAGTACGCGATATACAACCAACTATTTTGCTTGACAGGAAAGTAGCACGCACACGTGTGTGTGTGTGTGTGTGTGTGTGTGTGTGTGTGCGCGCGCGCGCGCGCGCACGCGCGCGCGCGTTCGCGCGGGCGTGTGTATGTGCGCGCGCGTGTGTGCGTGTGAGTGAATGTGTGAAAAATGGACAGCACCCTATGTGGGCGCTCACGACAATTAGTCAGGCCGGTGTTTGTGAGTAATGTGGCACACGTGCACGTGTGTGTATGTGTGTGTGCGCGCGCGCGTGTGCATGCGCGCCCTTTGTGTGTGTGTGTGTGTGTGTGTGTGTGTGTGTGTGTGTGTGTGTGTGCGTGCGTGCGTGCGTGTGTGCATGCATGGTGTGTGTAATGTTTTGTTTGCAAAACTCAAGGAAATTTTTTGACACTACCCGATAATAGACTCGGTGTTTAATGGTAGCAACGGTCGTGTTGCTATCATCATCAGGATCTATTGTTGTGGAGTTGTCCTGCTGTTGTGAAATTATTTCTGTACTTTCATTGATGTATAGCGTGTTTAGATGGTCCCTTAAAAATTAATCTAGTTCTTGTGAAAACGGAATTTCCCGCTTACAAAAAGATTACGTCACCGATGACATGTACTTGATAAAAGACCAAAATGGGCAATATACAGGATAATGTTTTCAGCAAGCGCCAAATCCAAAACTTTTCGATTCCATTTTTATCTCTCCATGAAAGCATTGAATTTGAACGTACTCTTGGCTTTCTCTGCTCAGAAAAAGCGGCTTTCGATTTTTTGTTTCCACTATCGATGTCAAAACGAAATAATGAATTACTGTCTTATCTTTATGTGTGTGTGCAATGAGGAATACATTTATTTGTATGTGTTACACAGATGATAGATGTCCCTGAGTGTGAACTGC
>JADBJO010001881.1:275000-312500 GCA_016801955.1 Conus betulinus
AGTTGAGTTATTGGTCTGCGCTCCCCCCCCCCCCCCCCCCCCCCCCCCTACTATTAGATTGTTCGTCTTTGTATTTGTCTGACTTTATTCAAGTTTAAAAGGCTGGCTGTGCCGGTCTTGAATAAAAGTTACTCTCTGTTAGGTTTTCTTATGGGAACAAAAGTTACCCCACTTGTTTACTGTTACATAATATGGTTAAGCGTGCCCGCGCGCGCGTGTGTGTGTATGCTTGCGTGTGGTGTGTGTATTTAGCGTTTTTATCCACCAAAAGAAAAAAAAAGTTACGGAGCGCTTTCTCTAAAAGATATGTATAAAGGTTGTATTCTACACTAGGATTACAGAGCGTTTATTCTGTGGGATGTTTACGGAGCGGTTATCCTACAAAATGTTATAGAGAACTTAACCTACAAGACATTTACGAGCTCCAAGCACTACACTCCTCTTCCCGTCCCCCCCCCCCCCCTTCCCTTTCCCCCTCCACTTTCTTTCTTTTTTTTTGTTTGTCCTTTTTCCCCTTTTTTTAAAAAAGGTATTCAAGGAAATTAATAATGCTGATTTGTTCCGTTTCAAAAGAAACATCTTTTATTGTGACTCTCTGAATCAGAGAACCAATTTTCGGTTGTAACTGGAGCCTGGGTCTGCAGAAAGAAGCCCAGGTGCAAACATGTCAAAATGACTGACAAATAAAATACTTGAAGTTCAAATTTGTCTGTGAACAGAACAGTTGACAAAACCTTGGACACATTTGTTTCAGAACATTGACATTGGAGAGTCCTGTAACGACGTGCTTTATCAAAGAGGTTTCGTGAAAAACCCATTCAACATATTTTGGCATTTTCCTCATGTATGCGGTTTGGAAAGAAATTCACGTTCTGTTTAAATTGCTTTAATTATGTAAGAATGAATTTGTTGCCAGCCGCCGCGGCAAAGTGGTTAGTTTCGCGGACTCCCGGCTTGGAGGTGTGGGTTCGATTCCCATCAGAGCAACGTGGGGTTTATCTGCTCCGACGGGTTCATATCCAGAGTTGAGTTTGCTACAAACTCAGTTGGTAAGACTAGGACCACACAGTCGAGTTTAATCCTTTTAAGGGTTACGTTTCTATGAGTGTTGCTCAAATTACACTTCTGAGAGCGTTGCTCAAATTTCGTGACCAACACTGCAGGTGTCTGTATCTCACGGGCCTGGTTGACGCTGGGATATAATTATTACAAAATCAAGCTGAGAGTACAGCCCTGTCATGCAATCTGAGACTGTCATCCTCATTCTCATCGACCAGCATGAAAGAAAAAAAAAAAAAAACGGATAGTCTCAAGTCATGCGGCCCTTCATGTCCTGCTCTCATGGTGACCTCAGTTTCGATGTCCTCTCCACGTCTATGGCCTTTGCTTTGATTCCGTCGGGATCACCGATATCGGCAAGTTCATGGGGGCTGTCTTTGGAAGGACGTGGTGGCGCCCTCTGGAGGGGAGAGCTCACTCACCCCGGCTCCGCGACTATGCAATTACTGTCGTCAGTAGGAGAGTCACAAGGTGGTGTCCTGCATATGTTGGATCAGAACAGGCGCCACGGAACACCCCCGAAGTGACTAGGCAGCAGTGCAATGGGTTATCTCTTGACGGCTTGACATCGGCTGCTACCTGTGATTGCCGGTGCCGTTGTTTCCCATATTCGGTCACACGGTGTTTTTGACTCATTTTCCCCCCCTTCTTTTTTGACTTCTCTACTATGAATCTACTGTCTTACTGTCTTTGGGGCTCATTCATCTGTCTTGATGTAGAAAACCTTGTAACGTTTTCTCTTCTTAGTACTATATGTCAGTTTTTTTCCCCCCTTCTTTTTTCAGCTGGGAACTGTCTTTGGGGCAGTGAAAACTGTAAAACACTTTCTAGAACGACAGTAACAAGGCAGTGAAAACTGTAAACACTTTCTAGAACGACCATGAAGAGCTATATGAACATAAGAATAAACAGGAAACCATGCAGGTGGAGGTACTTTACTGACCGTATAGAGTTACACCAACAACAAACCATACTTTTTCACATCCTCGCACCTTCCCACGTGCAAGCGTTTGTTCACGCCCTATCAACGACTTATTTCAGTGTTTTGCTAAAGTTTTCAATGAGCGTTTTGCATGTTAATCTTATTCTTTGTTACAAGCAACACAATACCTTTTTTCATCGGTTTTAAAACAAAATTGGATCAAGTTGCGACATTTCCCGTCGCTATTCCAGTTGTTTTCCGTCTGCGATTAATATTTCAGTCCCAGCTGGCACTGAAAGAAAATATCACATGGCTGCTGCAGTGGGAAATTACCACCTCGAAGGAAAATAGAGCCCCAAAACCCGACGCAGTCCCTGCACGTTCTAACGACAGACCTGCACATACAAAAATATGCTATGAGAGTCGTTCATCTTCCCTGCCCCATCCTTTCCCCATCTCCTTTCCTTCCTCTTCTTCGTTCCCTGCATCCATGATTTCATTAGGGTTGCACGGCGTACAGAGCTGAAAATGTAATCTCTTGTTTGTTACTTACAACGTAGACAACCCTATGAAATTGGAATTCCGTCCAACTATTTCTTCCTGACTTGCGGACAAACTGTTGCCCAAACGAACATACAGGACCAAAAACGTCTGTGAAAACACACAAAACAACAACAACAGGCAACAAACAAAATCGAGCAATTTTGAGAGAATAGGAGAGGGCTTCAGATCGAATCTTGAATGTGATACCGTTACTGTGCCTCTCAACTTGAATTAAATCCTTAAAAACTGACCTAAAAACATCTCATTTGTGTGTGTGTGTGTGTGTGTGTGTGTGTGTGTGTGTGTGTGTGTGTGTGTGTGTGTGTGTGTGTTTGGTTTTTGTTTTAACATCATCTTTGATACAACACACACTTATGATTCTAATGTATGTAACAAACAAACTTTGTGTGTGTGTGTGTGTTGTGTGTGTGTGTGTGTGTGTGTGTGTGTGTGTGTGTGTGTAAACTATTTTGAAATGCATAGATGTTGCCTTCCTTATCTCATGTTGCCTTCTTTTTTGAGGATGCATCACATTTATGAATATTTGGAAGATGCATATTTATTTACTACTGCTGCTGTTACCGCTACTACTACTACTACTACTACTACTGCTGCTGCTGCTGCTACTGCTGCTGCGGCTATTGCTGCTGCTGCTATTGCTGCTGCTGTGTTCGATGCTTCGTGAATTTTTTTTTTTTCTGATGCAGAGTGAACTAAAAAAAAAAAAAAATAATGATAATAACTATTCGTTTTCTGTAAGGTATGAGATTAATATGTAACAATTGTTTGTTTTGTGGATTGTAAGCATTTGAGATCATTTCACATTGATGGGTATAAACCGTTCAGGAGTGATAGGGAGACATTTCACACATACTTGGGTAAACAGATGTTAGTCCAGTGCTGATTCCCCAACACACTCACAACGTGAACAAGGGAACTTGTTGAGCAGAAGCCATGTATAATGGTAGGATTACGTAGTCTGTGCTTCTGGTTCTGGTCATATTCTAAGTCAGTTCAGGGTAATCCACACTTTTCACTAGTGATGTGTCAGACGAGGTAAATCACGCCAAGTGTGCGTTTGCATCTGAGCCGACAGTTACGAGAGAGAGAGAGAGAGAGAGAGAGAGAGAGAGAGAGAGAGAGAGAGAGAGAGCAACAACACAATAAAACATTTAGATTGTTGACAGCACTGTTGCTTTTGCCGTCTAAACATGGCCTCCGAACAGTCTCTTTGCAGTACAGTCTCTTTTGCCGTCTAAACATGGCCTCTTGTGTTTATGCAGTTGGCATGTTTATCGTTGGCATAGGAATGGCTTTAAAGCTATGCACAGTGTTGGTGCGTGTGTATGGTAATCCGCGCTAGACTAGTATGTTTTTGCCCAACTATGTGTTAAATATCTTCATATCGATCCGGAATGGGTTACACCAACCAACGTGAATCATCTCAGATGCTAATAAAGTATTGCGGCTTGTCTTGATCTTTGAAGTCCTTGTGTCTTAAAGTGGTACACTCTTCACTCGGTTTCTTTCCTACACACTTGAGTGCGTGGTTCAAAACGTAACAATCGAATGCGGATTTGAAATACGACCCTCAGTTACATCAAAAGGTAGATTTGTAAGAAGTGTTGTACGATTATGCATTTGATGACACAGAGCGACAACAGAAAGGCTTCTTTTTTTTTTTCGTTCTTGCTTTGGCACATGAGTAGAAGAAGGAAGGAGAGAGGTGAGGTGGGGTGTCATGTAATGTGGTAGCGGAGAGCAGGAAACCGAAATGACCACTAAGGACAGATATGTTCAGTCGTCTGTATTTCATTATCCGCATTCATTTTTTCCCGATTTTTAGCGTATCTCCACATGTAAATGGTTTCATATTCACTCATCGTTACTTTGGTATATTTGGTCGGGCAGGAAGGTGAGGGGGCGTTGTGTAATTCAATGGCGCACGGCAGAAAACCGAAATGATCTAAAAGAGCCATCCAGTTATGTGTATTCCATTATCTGGATTTTTTTTCATTCTTTCCCCCCCCCCCCCCCCCCCCCCCCCCCCCCATTTCATTGTAGATCTGGTTTGCTAGGGCAGTTTGCCTGGGGCAAAATATTTGTTCTATTCTCATACTTAAAACATTCCATATTTCCCGATTGCTGCATTGGTGTGGTGTGTGTGTGTGTGTGTGTGTGTGTGTGTGTGTGTTCACTGGTGTGTGGGTGTGAACGGGGAGGGGGAGAAAGGACATGGGGTTCAACGGAGTCGTGTGTTCTAGGGCATAAGCTCGAGTTCAGAAAAACCAAAATGAACAATCATCCATACATTGTCAGTATTTCGTTATCCAGATTTCATCATTCTGTTCTTTTCCTTTTCTCTAGTTTATAGTGCAACCCTAATTTGCTAAACTGTTTTGCCAGAGGTTCATAGTATTTGTCCTGTTCAGCCCCTTATTTCTACCCTCTATTCTTTCTTCCTTTTTTTCCCCTCTATTTTCTCCCCTCTCTTTTATTCGTCATTTTGGATTTTTCTTTTTTTTTTCTTTTTTTTTTTTTTTGTTTATGTGTGTGTGTGTTTGTATGCTTTTTTTTATTTTTTTTTTTTATTATTTTTTTTTTTTAGTTCACGAACATTTTGATGTTTCTGATAGTTATTGAATATATACAGCATAAATTAGCCGTGTTGAGCGCGTGTGCACGCGCATGGAAATCTTTACGGTTAAATCATAGATATAGCTAACAAACAGACGAAATGACTTTTTCTTCTTTCATCAAAGCATGTAAAAGTTCAAGAAAGCCTCATTAAAGGAAAGAGATGTATATTCTCTTAATCCCCCGCCTTCCACGATGGGGAACGGTTTTGCAACGTGTCAAGACTTTCCTGATCTCCCGGGGACTCGTCCTTCGCCACGCTAACCAATGAACATCCAGCAGTTTTAGCCGACACGTGACATTTGATGAAGATATACGAGAGTGAAGACTTAGCAGAAGGTCACGTTTAGCAGACGACACGAGCATGTGAATTGCTCCTTGGTGGCACCTAGCGCGTAGCACCTCTTAGTGGGTCTCTTGACTTGGACTAAGAATTCGCATAATAATGGGTATATTAAGTTCTCGACAAAATGAAAAACGGCCTACTATAAAGGTGATGGGGAATCTCCCCCCCCCCCCCCCCCTCTCTCTCTCTCTCTCTCTCTCTCTCTCTCTCTCTCTCTCTCTCTCTCTCTCTCTCTCTCCGATGGGTGAGTATATCTTTGCTAGTAATTATTCTTTTCTGCGACTGTCTGATGCTGCCTCCGACCCCCCCCCCCCCCCCCCCCCCCCCCCCCCCCCCTTTTTTTTTTTTTTGTTTTTGTTTTGTTTTTGTTTGTTTGTTTTGTTTTCTCCTTTTCCCTTTTTTTTTTCTTGATAACACAAACATATACAGACAAGGAATACATATGTGCTTAACTAGTTCAAAGAATATAAACAGTGGGAAAACAAATTCGCACAGCCTCTACAATAGACTTTTCTTTGCAGTTCAAGGATGGTAGATCAAATACTTTTTTTTAATGGAGGGGTACCAAACACGTAAATCAACAATTCAACACGGTGTGAAATTTGCATGTTAATCCACACAGAACCCTGCATTTTAATTCATGTGACCGTACGGCTATACAAAAGGGCACTTATTGGTAAACAAACAAACAACAAACAA
Source organism: Conus betulinus (assembly GCA_016801955.1). Lineage (NCBI taxonomy): Eukaryota > Metazoa > Mollusca > Gastropoda > Neogastropoda > Conidae > Conus > Conus betulinus. The sequence goes on from JADBJO010001881.1 coordinate 281,207, forward strand.
ACACGGACCAGTCACTAAATTGGAGAGGAGTTAGGAGGAGATGTGGGGAAGCTAAGAAGTATGCTTAATTTTGTTCAAATTCCAATGCCTGCCCTGTTCAATGAATTCAAAGGAAATATTCCGCGGTTATGTATACACATATTGTAATATACTTTAGTCTCTCGCGATTGTTCAATAAGAGAAGCACAGAGAAAACATCAGAGAGAGAGAGAGAGAGAGAGAGAGAGAGAGATAGAGAGAGAGAGAGAAGCATAGGATGACACTTTTATATGAAACGAGGCAAATCGTTTTGAACACTTCATAAGTACTTTTAGATGGCATACCTCTGTTTCAAAACACAGAGAATACTTTGCAAAGCAGGAGAAACATTAACATAGAAAAGAATGATAGTCCTGGAATGTTGCTTTAAGCAGATTTTGGAAAAGCCTTTCATTCGCTGTTGTGCGCTCAACACGGCTAATTCATGCTGTATATATTCAGTAAGGCAATAGGACTCTTCAACATAAGTCCTGAAACTTCAAGGTGGATTAAAGTCCTTTATTCAAATAGTACTTCCTGTGTACAAGCGAATGAACAGTATCCATGCTGGGTTTAACTTGAAAGAGGAGTCAGGCAGGTGACCCATGTTCACCTAACTTGTACTTGATAGGAACGGAAATACTGTTGATAATGATTTGCCAAAACGATGAAATCAAAGGAATTAAAGTAAACAGTTTCGAAACTCCTCTCTGTCGCAGTTCGCTGATAATACATACCTTTGTCTGGATGGCCCAGGAAAGTTCTCTTAAGAAGCTATTGATACTCTAGTTGCGTTTGGGAATATCTCTGGCTTGAAAAACTAATTTAGAAAAAAAAAACTCAGGTCGTATGTATTGGAATCTGAAAGAATTGTGGTCGGAAATTTCTTTGTGATATGAATTTTGTTTGGGATCTAGGTGTCTTTAAGGTCTTGGGCATACAGTTCTGTGTAAGTACACAACACATTGCGAATTTAGATTTTGAAAAACAACTCGTGGAAATAAGAGTAAGTAGCACCTTTCAGAAGGGCAGCTTGTTCTGTCAAATACCTGATTCCAGTGAGTTCTTTATCCGAGAACTGAAACCTTATTCTACGATTTTCTATGGAATGAAAGGAGAAGCGAGAAAAAAAAAAAGTATGCTTACCTTACGATGAAGGGGGGGGGGGGGGGGGGTAGGGGGGGGGGGGGGGGGGGGGGGGTTGAAAATGGTCGCATTACCTTCTTTTATAGCTGCAATGAAGATTAGCTGGCTTAAAAATTAATTGGCTTAAAATTTACATTGAGTCGGATTTAAATGCCTTTGTGGACAGGTTTCACCATTTTATTTCTGGCCTACAGAATTATGACGGTGAATATGCTAACTTGGTTATGATACACACTGATAATGCCCTTGGGACAGATGTTCTAAAGCATTGTAAGCGATTGTGTTAAAATGCTATATCCAGCCAGTCTGCACGAATTCCTAGCTGAAACTTCGTTACAATACAAATATTGTCAGAGGAAAATGCACAATTTATATTCAAGAATGGATAGACGCCAAACTTTTATTATAAAACAGGTGGTAAATACAGATGGAACCTTTCTCAGCTTTATTGAGTTTAAACAGAAATACCCGTCAATTACAAGAACAAATTTCTAATTACAAACTGGCGTAATCCAAGCAGTCAAGAGATTCCTGAACAAACATGCGTTCAAGTTGGCTAATCAGTACATTATGGAGCCTTAAACTTGGTCAATCATTCTGAAAGGCACTAAAACTGTACAACATGCATTGATCAGATCTGTCTCCATCCCAACCTCTGTTAGTGAATGGAATGGAAATTGTAACCACTTAAACTGGAAAAATGTATAAGCTCATTGTTTTAAATTAATCTCCGATGTCCAGCTCAGATGGTTCCAGACAAGGATTTTGCACCATATCCTTCCAACCAAAAAATATTTGTATATGTGTCGTACTGCTGAAGACCCATTGTGCATGTTTTGCGAGCAAGATATCGAGGCTATTGAGCACCATTTTTGGGATTGTCGCGTTGTTCAGAATTTTTGGTCAGTCAGTTACAGTTCTGTCTACAATAAGACTGCCATGTGGGTACTGTTTTACAGTGAAGATCTTGTTCATTTTGGATTACAAAATGGTACATTCACCGATAACGTGTTTGATTTGATTTTGTTGCTGGCTAAACTCGGCGTTTACAAGGTCTAGATGTCTTTAATAATTTTTTTTCTGTGATTCTGCCTCCCCCCCCCCCCCCCCCCCCCCCCCCCCCCCCCCCCCCCCCCCCCCTTTTTTTTTTTTTTTTCTCTCTTTTTTTTTTTAAACTGTCAAGTACTTTCTTCGACCTCTGTGGACTATTCTTATCTTTGTTCTGGAGACTCTCGTATACCCCCCTCCCCCCAACACACACACACACACACACACACACACACACACACACACACACACACACACACACACACACACACTTTTTCGATTTTTTTTTTTTTTTTTTTTTTTTTGCGTGTGTATTTGGAATATGGCGACTAGGTAGTTAAATTTGTGCACATTTTCTTGTGCGAACACTTCTCTCCGTTGTGTAGATTCCGTTGTGTGTGTGTGTGTGTGTGTGTGTGTGTGTTGTGTGTGTGTGTGTGTGTGTGTGTGTGTGTGTGTGTGTGTGTGTGTGTGTGTGTGTGTGCGCGCGTGCGTGTGTGTGTGTGTGCGCGCGCGCGCTCGTGTGTGTGTGTGTGTGTGTGTGTGTGTGTGTGTGTGTGTTTGTCGTGGTCTCCGCACCTTGTTAAACAGATAGGAGTAAACAGTCCTTTTTTTAACATTTAATGTAATTTTACTGTTCCCCACTTCCCGCCACCCCGCCTCTCACCTTTGTCCCATATAGATAACTAGGTAGGTTAGTAGGTAGGAAGGGAGGCAGGCAGGTAGGTAGGTAGGTAGGTAGGTAGGGGAGAGTTGGAAAAGGATGTCAGGAGGTGAGAGAAGATGGGAGAGATTGAAATGGTAGGGGTGGTGGGGAGTGAGTGTTGGGGGGGGATGGGGGTGGGTGGAGGGTGGATGGGGGCGGATGGAGGTGTGTGGGTTGGAAGCTGTGGGAGAGTGAGTGAAAACATCTTTGGCTTGTTTTCGAGAGTTGATGACTTGGTATCAGGCTCCATTCTTATCGTGAAAGTCTCCTGAGGAAGAAGGTCGAAATATTGGGAATATTTTACGAGTCGCGCACGCGCGACGCGCGTGCTTGTGTGTGTGTGTGTGTGTGTGTGTGTGTGTGTGTGTGTGTGTGTGAGAGAGAGAGAGAGAGAGAGAGAGAGAGAGAAAGAAGAGAGAGAGAGAGTTGCGTAATGATTTCTTGGTGTCCTGGGCTTCGCACCGTGTAGTAAGCAGTACTTTTCAAATTTCATTCAGGCAATTTGCTCTCACCACCACCACCACCACCATCACCATCCCCTTCGTCCCATTTTTCCTCCTCATTATATACATCTTGGTTTTACGCTGGATGTTATGAAGATTTTATTGCACTTTATCATGGTTTCACAATCACTTCACCAGCCATTCATCTTCCACTGCCCCCCCCCCCCCCCCTCCACTCTTTTACCCTATTATGTGCATACATACTTGTCTGAATGAAAATACTTTATTCCCACCAGATTTTAACACGTTATTTGTCCTCTATCCCCCTGCCATTTTCCCCCCTCCCTCCATTTCTCCCCCCCCCCCCCCCCCCCCCCCCCCCCCCCCCCCCCCGACAAATTTTACGCCATCAGTTTTGTCATCTACACATTCTTACATACATGCATGCACACATTGATACATACATGCATACATACACATTGTGTGTGTGTGTGTGTGTGTGTGTGTGTGTGTGTGTGAGTGTGTGTGTGTGTGTGTGTGTGTGTGTGTGTGTGTGTGAGAGAGAGAGAGAGAGAGAGAGAGAGAGAGAGAGAGAGAGAGAGAGAATACTTCTTGGTTTTTCATCTTATCCTCAACCACCCACCCATTTTTTTCACCCTGCTCTCTCCCGCTCCCACCCTCCTGTTCAGTATTTCTCTCTATTTTTTACCCACAGTATATTTGATTATGATGATGTGTTTCCATCTGCCTGCTTGTCTGTGTATCTGTCTGTTTACCTGTCTGTCTGTCTGTCTGTCTGTCTGTCTGTCTGTCTCTCTCTCTCTCTCTCTCTCTCTCTCTCTCTGTGTGTGTGTGTGTGTGTGTGTGTGTGTGTGTGTGTGTGTGTGTGTGTGTGTGATCCCCATGGATGTATGTACACTGACTTCACGCAAATATCGTCATCTACACCTCACTTTACCTGATTTTACCTGACTGAAAACTTACCATAGATGATATGCTATGATACTTCAGGTGAAGCTTTTATTCTCGTCCAGTGACCTCAAGAAACTGTATCGTCAGAACTTTGGTGAAAAAGATATCTAACTCTCAAAATACGGAAAGACCTGTAACATTACACACACACACACACACACACACACACACACACACACACCATACGAGCGCGCGTGCACGCACGTTTGTACACACACACACACACACACACACACACACACACACACACACACACACACACACACACACACCACAAGCGCACGTGCACGCACGCACGCACACACACACACACACACACACACACACACACACACACACACACACAGACACACACAGACAGAGAGAGGGAGAGATTTAATGTTTTTCAGTAACTCCTTATGATTTTTTCTTTAATCTAGGATTTAGAATTCAAACCATTCATTCTGCGAGTCGCTTTGCCAATATGAGATAGAGAGACAGACAGACGTAGAAACAGACTGACAGATCGATCGATCGATTGATCAATAGATAGAAGACAGACAGTCATATGTGTGTGTGTGTGTGTGTGTGTGTGTGTGTGTGTGTGTGTGTGTGTGTGTGTGTGTGTGTGTGCATTTAGTGGCATTTGAGTGCTTTTAATGAACCGTTATGGAATTAGAACTTAAAGGGAATGCCTAGCGCTGTCAGCACAGCCTAGTGGTATCCGCCGTAAGTATGTCAGTTGTTAAGCTACCGTGTGTACTTTACTTGTGTTCGTTGCTTTTCCACACACACACACACACACACACACACACACACACACACACACACACACACACACACACACACACACACACACACACACACACACACACACACACACACACACACGCATCTCTCTCTCTCTCTCTCTCTCTCTCTCTCTCTCTGAAGAAGAAGAAGAACAACAACAACAACAACACTTGCACGATTTGGGGAAAAAAAATACAACAAAACTTGAGCAATTCCCGGTGCCCCCGTGTGACATGGATGACCTATAGGTTCTTGTTGTCAAACATCATCAAGATCTGATAATTTGTGAACATTTTCCGACGTTCTCTTTTTATTATTTTTTTTTATTTTCATTTATTTATTCTTTTTAAAGAAATCATTCAACCCAAACAATGACGTCACAATTTGGCGGCAGTACATTTTACCAACGTAATCGAGAGCGGAATAATTTGATAGATAAGTTCAGAAACCATTCAAACCCCAACGTAAATAGTCTATTTAATGTGAACCCTGCACAAAAGAAATCATGGAAAGGTGGGAGTGGTCCCTGTAAATAAAAAAAAAAAGGAAGTTCAAGCATTACTTGATTAACTTACTGTTGTCTAACTGTTGTTGAACTAATCCACTTACGAGTTGAAAATTAATTGGTTAACTTGGAGGGCAGCGAAAGGGGAACAGTTTTATTTCACTCTAAACCATCGGTCATGACGACGCACAAAGCCACTGTTAATTGCAGGGTATCTCTAGAGGTCGTGGAAGTCACGTCAGGCACTCCGCTAGTTAGTCGTCTTGGGGGATGCACTCGCAGGAGGAACGGGGTCACTGGCCCAAAATATGTTGTGAATGCAGTGGTATACCAAAGTGCCTTTGCACTGCTATAGAGTGGGGAGAGAGGTAGTGAGGGGGAGGGGTGGAGATAAGGAGCATTATGTGGGATGGGGGTTGAGGATGGACTACGAAGAAACGTGGACGGGGTTAAGAGTCATCCGTCCACTCGCACTCATTATGAATGGGTTTTAACAACGAGCCAGGTGCAGTAACTGTCAGGTTGTTGCCCAACAGAGCTATGTTTGTACAGAGATGTATGCCGTGTGCAACGTGGCAGGAATGCCGTGACACCTTGACCCCTTTCAGAGAGAGGAGAGAAGGGGGCGGCAGGGGGGAAGCCCGGCAGCTCGTTGCTTCAGTATTAAAACACTGCTTTACCCTAGTTTAGAGAGCGCATGCCACCCATCCATCTTCGCTCCTCAAGCCAAGCAGTGTCCTTCACCATCCACTTCCACTATGGCGTCACGGAGGAGAGAAAGTTAAAGGTACAGTCCGTTTCATTGTCTGTATGGAGTCGAGGGGTGGAGATGCAAAGTGATTCGATGTAGGTAGAAAGTATTGAGGAATTGATTTGTTCTTTCTTTCCTCCTTTTCGTGGAAATGGGAGAGGCATTCCTTTGCTCCCCCTGACATTCCTGATCCAGCACATGTCTCAGCTTCCCTGGTGCGTACAGTAAGCAGTAACCACAGGGCCGCGCGCTGTGGAGCAATGAGAGGGACAGTGATGTGCCCGCAAGAAGATAGAGGGGGAGGCGGTGTGGGCAGCGGGCCCATTCAGCTGCAGTGGTGAGATGGATGCGGTATTCGCTCGCCTGACGCATGGCACCTTTACAGCTCATTCGTTTTTGGGGGATGCAAAGGCCGGATTCTTCTCTGGGTCATCAGATAGGTTGCTCTCACATCAGCTATGTTCGCTGCTTTAAGAATGAGGCGAGCGGCCCCCGCTTTCTGATATCGGGGATGAACACTCAGCTTGCCACGTTTTTGTGATAGTCTTATCGGAGTTGGCAAACTTAACAGGTAGAGAGAATGCCGGGGAGTGCAGACCACTGCGCTATCTTTGGTTCAGTGACGTCTCTCTCTCTCTCTCTCTCTCTCTCTCTCTCTCTCTCTCTCTCTCTCTCTCTTTCTCGTGTGTTTGTTGTTGTCGGTCCCATGGTTGACCGTCTTCAAAACAATAACCCCAGATCTGTTGTGGAAAGGGAAGCAATGACAATATAAACAGTCAGTGCATTGGGCTGACAAATACAAATGAAAATAAATTTTGGGTGAGAAGACCAAGGAAGAGGTGCCTAGGGGTGGGTAATGGTACTTTTTACCTTGCATTTCACTCCACCACATCAGTCAGTTTGATAACATTCTTGTAAATGGAGAAACGCTTTGTAGTTGTCTTGCCGCCATATATTGAATTAGAAAGTTTCGAAATACATATGCGATTGGTGTCACAGAAGCAGTAGTAACATTCTTGTTGTCATGTGCTGTTACATTGTCCATATGTTTGGAAAATACATGTAGTTTGTAACCAGTGCATAATAACATCTTCTAGCCTCCTCCCTTACACACACACACACACACACACACACACACATACACACACACACGCGCGCGCGCGCGCGCGCGCGAATGTTGCTGACGTTTTCCGTCAGTTTTCATCCCTGATATGTCTTCTGTTGTTGTTTTTGTTTGTTTTTCTTATTCTTTTGATTGTAAAGATTCACTACTGTTATGAGCATCAAAACGACTGACCAAAAAAAAAAAAAAAGCTTGTTTAAAGGTAAAGGCAGTTTTGCTGTTCCCTTTCTGTAGTCACCGAAGAAAACCTCTCATTTCTGAGGGGGGCTAGGGAAGGGGGAAAGGGATAGGTGGTAGGGGGAAGTGATTTTTTTTTTTTTTAATCTTGAGTGTAGGAGATGGGTGAAGGGGGGGGGAATGTTGTCACTCAACGAGTCACTGCCCTCGGCTTTAAAGATGAGTTTCATCAATCAAACGCCTGCCCCCCGTTATCTCCCATTCTCCACTCCGCTCCTCCTCTTTCTTCATCTCTTAAGCCCCCGCCCATCCCCTTCACGCTCTTCATTTTCCTTTGGCCGAGGAACCCTTTATCGCTGTCATCCTTGGTGTTTGATTTAACTTCTGCGTCAGTGAACACCCTCCAAACATCAGTCCACAGCGCCAACGTTTTTTTTTTTTTTTTTTTTTTGACAACGTCGCCGGGTTTGGTCCTTGCCGCTGCTTTGAATGTTCCCTGAAGGTGTACGAAATCAAAGACAACGCGCTTAGAAATATGTGTAGCCAGGCAAACCAATCACCGGACAATGTGTGTGACACTTAGTTTCTCTCTCGTCAAAGTCGATTCAGTATAGTGAAAGGATGCGGCTGGAGGGTGGTTCTCGGTGCTTTAAGCTCAGAGCGACGTTGCCTCTCGACGCAAGTCCGACCCTGCCAGCGATCATTGCACGCGTGACCGGATGACATTTGGAGGTCCCACGGGCTGATGAGGGGCCGCACTCTCTCGTTATTACTTCCATCAGTCACATGGATTCAGCAGCTGCTTGGAGATCAATGCCCTCTGCACGAGGACTACCCGGAACAAACGGGTCTTCCATAGCCTTCCGCTCCCGCTGAGTCCTTAACATCACCTCTCTCTTCCTTCACGTCTTCTTATTTCCTTCCTTTATCTGTCAGTCTGACTGTCTTTCTGTCTGTCTGTCTGACTGTCTTTCTGTCTGTCTGTCTCTGTCTGTCTGTCTGTCTGTCTGTCTCTCTCTCTATATATATATCTCTATCTCTGTCACACACACACACACACACACACACACACACACACACACACACACACACACACACACAATGCACATACTAATTCATTCACGCACGCACGCATGCACAACATTACAAACACACGCACGCATGCACGCGCGCGCGTGCACACACGCACACATACACACACATAGACGCACGCACTTCTCTTTCCCTAGAAAGGAAAAGAAACTGGATAATGTCAGAAATGGTCCTGTTGAGAATGGCTTCGGTTTTATGTGGATCATTTGTTTCAGTGTCAGAGGACTCTCATACAAACAACAAATTGGCATCCAGGCATAAAAGATAAAATGTTAAATACAGTTGGTTCCTTCCGTACAAAAATATTTTCCAACCCGAAAAATACATATCAACCATGACTAACATAATGCATCGCCGATTTAGTGCCCGTTTCCGATCTAGACTCTTGGATAAAGCTAATAATTAATGGCTTAGAGGAAATTGAGATAGTCATACTTTATGTCAAATGTGATATCATAGTGTTGAAAATTAAGTCAAGAATATAAATACAGTTCGAAAGGAATATATTTTCATTTGCACCTACGTTTCACAACGATCTAGTGGCTATCAAAAAAACGAAGATGTTGTTATTTGATATTTTTTGTCGAAAAATTGCAATGGCGTGTAATATCAGAAAAAAAACGATTAACCTCTTCATAATGTCAAAACATTTTAGAAGCGAGGTTTCAAATATTATTCAAGATATACAGTTAACAAGAAAAAGATTAATGATAAGCACTATCAGGTTCCATTAAGAAGCTGAGTGGTTATATTGTGTATTTTCAATTCTAATTGGTAGTTTGTCTGATGCACATTACCAGTTTAAAAATGTCTCTGGGTACGTGCGAACGAATATGTCATTTCCCCTCGTTCTTTTCCTATTGTTCTCATCGCCATCATGAGCGAAATTACACCTCTTGGCATTAGAGCTGTAAAGCATTACAGATAGATAATTCTCTCTCTCTCTCTCTCTCTCTCTCTCTCTCTCTCTCTCTCTCTCTCTCTCTCGTGATTTCCCTTGACTAGTAAGACGTTCTTCTAGCTGTTCTGATAAATTTCAGCCTGCATTGCCTGTAGACTGCCCACTATGCCGGTTGAAGGTCTCCCATCTACTTTGGAAGCGACGCTCAATACTGCGCTACAGGAGATGACGCTGTCGTCTTTTAACATTGAAGGCAGAGGTAAACACACAGTTGTGAGCCTGACGCTTGACTACAAATACCGACCAGCCCCCTGTAACGTAAACCAAAGCCACAGTGCTGTGTATCAACGGAAAATGCCCGTCACATGTTAACAGATACAGGCGCAGGGCTGAGGTACACAGAAATAATCAGCACAAAAAAGGCAAGTGAAGGTTTCTCTCCGTTTGATGTGTTTTTGCCGACGCCACCTGGTCTATTCTACAATGTTGACAGAACCGGCAACACCTACACTGCTTGTGGTGACATTTTTCATTGTGACAGCAAATCTCCATCCCCACCGCAGCCTGCACATGACATACAGCACAGTGACACTCAAAAAGAAATCAACATGGGACAGTGTAACGGACAAGCTGTGACAGTGGGACACGATGAAGATTTCATGTTGGATATTGTGTCGGTCGAGCCAAGTAGTAATGAAGACTGTGGTGGTGAAGAATACCGTGACATGTTCCGTGAACATGACAGACTACTAAATACTTCCACACAAGGCAAAAAAGAGGAAGAGATCGGAACGGAGGACGATCATGATTCAGTGTGCAGAGATGATCCTGAAGACATTTCGCAGGACAGTCGACTGCAGGATGTTCATGCTGACAACGTTACAACCAGTGACATCATGGCATACCTGCAGAAATGACCAGAAAGGTGGACAGCTTTCAGCTTTCACTTTACTACGAGAGAAGATGTGAAAATGGCTTTTTGCGACACCAAAGCTGTCAACGACCGAAATCAAAGTGATTGTGGATAGACGCGTTGATATGTTGACAGTCAAATTTTGATTAATGTCTTCGGTGATCTGGTTTCCTCATCGCGGTGTTATATTCTAGCATGTGTTACGTGTGTTTATTCTTTGATAGTTGTGTACCACCCCCATCCCACTGAATCATCCCCTCAGAATGAGCTTTGTAAGCTTACCTCAATAAATCATTTATTCATGCATTCATTCATTCATTCATTCTCTCTCTCTCTCTCTCTCTCTCTCTCTCTCTCTCTCTCTCTCTCTCTCTCTCTCTCTCTCTCATTTGCTTTGAAGATTTTTTGGGAGTAGACAGTCGAACACCGAATTATCTTGTTTATGGTGAAACAAATCGATATCCAACATACATAATTTTTTTTTTCTGTTAAGTGCATTCCCTATTGATTTAAGCTGATAGATGTGGAGAATTACAGGATTCCACGCAAAGCTTATGATATGCTATATGACCTGAATGCAAGATGTAAGAAAAACTAGGAAACAACTATTCACTTACGTTTGTTTAAATATGGATCTGGTTTTGTTCGGGCAAATCAAGGTGTTGAAAGTGTGCTTGGTTTCATACGTTGTTTCCAACAAAGGTTTATTAACTGCCGGTGGCAAACTTGGTCGAATCATATCCATACTGGTGATAGATTCAACTTGTACAAATTTGTTGCCGTGACCACACTTAAAAACTTTGTGTACGTTTAGGTATTGATAATCATCTGAAATATATTACAACTAGATTTAGGTGCGGGATTTCTGACCTGGTGTTTGACCGTTATCAGTACAGAACGTCTATGTCTAACGAATTAATTTCTCTCCCGTATGTAATGAAAACCAAGTAAATGAAGTGCATTTTGTTCTCTGTAGCCCAGCAACTCATACGTTCATGTTGATTAAGCCTAGATATTATAGACTCCTTCACTGTTTAAATTGAGTTTGTTAATGTCACCGACTGTACCTGAAGGCGTTCATGATCTTTCTGTGTTTTTTCATATAAAAGGATGTTTAAACATTTTGAGAGATTTTGAATTTGCTGACTACGTGACTACATTTTAAATTGTCATTCGCTTCTCTGTTGAATTTGCTGTACATGCTAATTCAGTTGTTCACATTCCCCCTTTTGATGGGCTCTGACGTAAATCTCTCTCTCTCTCTCTCTCTCTCTCTCTCTCTCTCTCTCTCTCTCTCTCTCTCTCTCTCTCTCTCTCTCTCTCTCTCGTCTCGCTCTCTCTCTCTCTCTCTCTCTCTCTCTCTCTCATTCTCTCGCTCATTTCCTCTCACCCACACAGTATTGGATTCAGTCAGATACGACAAATTAATAGGATGTATTTTAAGCAAAGGAATAAAGGGGAATTTTCTCGCATTCCCCGTAACGATGCATGAGTCCCGACTTTCAAGTGTCGCAGTAAATCTTGATTTATCTGAACATGTTTAGTGGCAGTGTGGACAAAGATACATTGTTATCAATATTTATTAGCTTTTAAGCAGAGTATATGAATGAAAAGGAAGGTATGGTGTTCAGATATTGATGGTAGCCAAGCCAATGGCATAGCACTGATTTCTACAATATAATGACAAAACAAGTTTCAAAGCCAATGAAATATACTGAATTCTTGTTAAAACAAATTGCACGTAACTTTTAAAACTTGGGGGTGGGGGGGGGGGGGGGGGAACTAGGGTGATGGCATTCAGAAATATTGGTTTCTTGGAAAAAGTGAGTATTAGTATCACAATTGTATAAGATTAGAAAGGATTAAGATTGTTGCATTGAGATTTTCTGCTTAACTTCAGAAATAAGAGTTATGCTGGATGAGTATTTGGTGATTAAGGTTAAAGAAACTGTTGCGGACTTAAACAGAACTCTCCAGAAATATAAGAAATGAATGCAGGTACGTGTTTAAGGTATTTTGTATACAGATTATCTTATCATTATCGTCTATGAGTCAGGGTCTGAACAGATTACGAAATGTAGGAAAAGTTCATATCACTTGTGACAGACTCCTGGGTGTACTGTATTCCAGAATGGTGCACACTGACTTTGGAAGATGCTTCCTTTACAGTAACTCCTCCACAAACTCTCTTCCACACCAGTTTAAATTCATAACGAATTTATAATAACAGATTACCACATAATGCTAATTAGATGCTGCACAATCTACATCTGGAAATAAATGTTGGGCTCATCAGATAATCAAATGCAATGTAGAGCGGGGTTAACATTGTCTGGGCTTAAGTCCAAAGAGGTGTAGGAGACGTGAAAACATTTCATGTTTAAAGAAAAACAGATGGCTTCCTTTATTCAGGAATCGTTCGTATCAATTAGAGATTCAGATAAATATGAGAGTGTTTTAGATCTTTTAAAACTAAATTATTAATGGAAAGGGAAAATGCAACGCATATTTTGCACGGATGGTTACTGCCTTCGAGTTTCTCTTTTCCAAACAAGATTCTGTGTTTTGCTATTTTACAACAATGTCCATCGATGTAGAGAAAACAAGGGAAATAGGTATATGTGATAGGAGGGGTAAAGGTGGTCGATTAACCTTTCTGTCTCACGCCTTCTTCTTCTTCTTCTTCTCTCTCTCTCTCTCTCTCTCTCTCTCTCTCTCTCTCTCTCTCTCTCTCTCTCTCTCACACACACACACACACACACACACACATACACACACAAACACACATCACACACACACATACACACACACACACACAACATCTCGTTAAATTAACAACTGAGGTAAAGCAGCAGTTCGCAAGGCGAAAAAAATATACTAGCGACATTTTTTGATGTCCGAAAAGCATACGATCAAGTTTGGCACACTCGCCTTCTCTATAAACTTAAACACATAAGCATAACAGGTAACACGTACAATTACATTGCCAGCTTTCTATCTAATAGGTTTATACAGGTAAAGCTTGGAAATTCATATTCAAACCCCAGACAGCTAAGTATGGGTCTGCCTCAGGGATCGGTTATTTCTCCAATTTTGTTTAACATCCTTTTTTAGCTGATCTTCCGAAAGACTTGTCCAAAGATACCACTTTAGCTCAATTTGCTGATGATATTTGTTTGTGGATGAAGGTGTCAATGAAACGTAAAACTCCAGTCAGGGCTTTGAACTATACAAAGAAAGTGTATCAACGTGAACTTAATAAAATCAAACTTTTTATGATAGAAAATGGACTAACATTATCATTGGAAAAAACAAAAATCATGCTGTTTAATTCAGGCTATGACCCTAATAAATTACCTGAATTCACGATTAATGGTGCAGTCATAGAATATACACAAATTGTCAAATTTCTTGGCGCGTCTACCTCACTTCAAAACTTTCGTGGAATTACCACATCGACTATAACAAACAAAGCTAGAAAAAGTCTAACTTTTTGAAGGTAATAAGCAGACAGCACTGGGGCAGGACACAAAGGCACTAATATCTCTCGCTACCTCCCTTGTACGTTCTCGGCTGACGTATGGCCAGGAGTTTTTTTTTCAGCGCTCCAGCACACTTGTTAAAGAAACTGCAGAGCATAGATTCCAAAGCTTACAAACTTGCTCTGGGTGTACCAATACACGCGTCAATTTTAGGAACTTACACAGAAGCAGGTATTCTACCCCTCGATGAACAAAGAAAAGCCTCAGCTGCGAAATTTATCCTTAAAACTTCTGCTTATGAAACATTTCACACACAAAAAAGAAACAAATCTTAATTCAGAAACCGACTTGCAAAAAAAGAGCTAGAACAATACAGTCATTGAAGTCCATTAACACATTTGCCTCAGATATTATCTGTAATACAGAGCTGAACGGAAAAAAATGTTGCAATTAAACCTTCTTTTTCTCCACTTCCAGAATGGGAACAAAATCAACCAATATTTGACATTGATCACACAGATTTATCCAAAAACCATTCCCCTAATCTAAAATGTTTAGTTGATTCCCACTTGGAAAGTAAATATACAGACCATCTAAAGATATACACCGATGGATCAGTTCTTGATGATGGAAATACTGGTGCAGCTTTTGTAATACCCTCATTAAAAACAGAAAAACGATACGATACTACATTGGTAAACATTATCCATTTTTACTGCTGAACTTGTAGCCATACTTATGGCATTAAATTACATTGTAGATCTTTCGACGGATACATGCAAAATCTTATTTCTGTGTGGACTCAAAGTCTGTTTTACAAGCCATTAAATCCCGAGGCAAAAAAAAAACGACTAGAAATGACTATTGAAAAAAATAAACATATTATTCATGAGTTGTCTCTAAAGGGTACCAGTATTACCTTTTGCTGGATTCCTTCTCACTCCGGAATCACCCCAAACGAGTGGGCAGATCATGCGGCTAAAGGGCAGCAAAAAAAATAGAAGGATCACAGCATCTCGACATTCGACTAGATCTGCATGAATTTAACCAGCGCATAAAAAGTGTCTCAAAATCAGGTTGCTGAACTGCACAAAAAAAAAAAAAAATAGTCAGTATTACCAGCACTGTGTACAAAGCAAAGAATGCAGCGAATCCGAAATCCTTTTAAAAACAATTTATCTGTAATGCATTCCAGACATGTTACTAGTTTGATGTATAGGTTCCGATTAAATGCTTTTAGAACAAAGTATTCTAAAAATATACATTGCATATGTGGCAAACAAATTACTGTAAACCACCTACTTCACTGCCCAGGAGTTAGGCACTTTGTCCTAAGATAAAGTTAGCAGGATCAGTTGTCAGCCAGTGCACCATTATCCACTGAAAATATTTTAAATAATCACTCATTACTTTGCGTGTTCTCTGAAATTTTTAATTCCGGTCCACTTGGTATCTATCTCTATAACGTTACTCGTGTGTGGAAAAACTGGCGTTGATACCCATAATAGCATTAGCTGAGAGGCGGAAAAATGATGGTGATAGCCATGGTAGCAGCATTAAGGGGTGGAAAACAGATGGTGATAGCAGTAGTAACAGTATCTGGGGTTGGAAAACTGGTGATGATAGAGTTAATACCAGTAGCTGGGAAGGGAAAAACTGATCATGATAGGACCAGAGCTGGGAGTAGAAAACTAGTTTGTGACAGCTGGAGATAGAAACCTATGGCAACAGCCGTCATAACAGTAGCGGGAAGTGGAAAAGTGATGATGATCACGGTACTAACAGCAGCTAGACGTAACTGATAGACCTGTAACCCGAGTGAAAAAAAGACGATAACCATTATAACAGTAGCTGGTGATGAAGGACTGATGATGACAGCGGTTATAGCAGTGGTTGAAGGTGTAACACTGGGTGTTTTACAGTTTAGTAGGTAGTGGTCGAAAACTGAGGATCATAGCAGTTATACAGTTGCTGGAGGTGGAAAACCTGACGGTGACGGTGACCGGAAGTGGACAACTGGTGGCGAAAACAGTCACAACAGAAGCTAGAAGTGGACAACTGGTGGCGAAAGCAGTCACAACAGGAGCTTGAAATGGAAAAAACTGATGGTGTGATAGCAGTCATAGAAGCTGGAAGTGGGAAACTGATGGTGATAGCAGTCATAGAAGCTGGGAGTGGAAAACTGATGGTAACAGCTGTCATTACAGTAGCTGGAAGTGGGAACACTGATAGCGTCAGTGGAAACAGTAGTTTGAGGAAAATTGGATGTTACAGCGGTAATATCAGTAGCTGCAGGTGAAAATTTGATGGCGATCGAGGTAAAATCAGTAGCTGGATGCGGAAAACTGATAGTGATACAGTAGAAGGAGGTAGAAAACCGCTTACGACAGCAGACGTAACAGTAGCAGTAGGTGAAAAGTGATGGTGATAGCAAACATAACGGCTGCCGGAGCTTGTAAAATGACGGCGATAGTGGTAATACCAGTAGCAGGAGGTAGAGAACTGATGGCGATAGCAGACATAACATTAGATGCAGGTGGAATACTGTTGGTAACAGCGGTAAGACCAATAGCTGAAGGGGAGTGATGAGGTCTCGTTTTCATGCCTTGAAAACGACTCAAACTGCTCAGTTCATTATTCCTAGGCTTCTTGCAAGAATTATCATGAATATGATAGGCGTGATGTATCTTCCGCTCTTGGCTGGAATATTACCAACAGTATGACGATGCATGCGTGCCTGTGTTTATGTGTATGCGAGTGTGTGTGTGTGTGTGTGTGTGTGTGTGTGTGTGTGTGTGTGTGTGTGTGTGTGTGTGTGTTTGGGATACTCGCATGTCGACGTATAGTGTATTCTTCATGAAGGATTTAATGCGGGTTGTGGTACTAGACAGTGGTTAAAGGTAGCGTAGCGATTGCAGCAAAATAATATTTATCACAGTGGATGTGAACTCATGGGGTCCCGCCCTATTGTGGACATGTTGCAGTGCCTCCCCACCTTGGCAAGGCTGACAACCGGTCTTGTTACTTCACCATCCCTAGCGAGGCGTTCCGGTCCCGGGTGACCAAAGCTTACCTCTGGTTCTACGTTCGACCCAGCCACGACGCCCAGTCCAGCGTTATTCAAATGAGGGTGGCGCGCCTGGGGCCCACATGTACACAGAAAACAGCGTCCTTCCCGCAGGGTGGTCTGGTCCCAGAAGGACTACCCGACCAAGCCTTCGGCTGGAAGAAAGTGGAGATGACCAACGTCGTCAGACGCTGGGTCAAACACCTGTCCTCCAATTACGGTCTCCAGGTCCTGGCCATGAATGGCGATGAGAATCTAGCCATTCTCCCACCCACGTCTGCCGAGTATAACGGCTATGTGAGTTTGTTTTTGTGTTTGTATTCTTTTTTAGCAAAAAAAAAAAAAAATGTATCTTTTTAAAATTTCTGATCACTTCTCATTTGATCACTTTCAGCAGAAACGTCTTCCTCACCGGATGTATATATTGTACATTTTAAGTAAAAGGTTATGTTTACATAGAGGATGATCAATCGGGAAAGAGAGCGGGACGGAGAAGTGAAAGGAGAAGAGACAAACAGAGAGAAGAGTGGGATACACAGAGACGGAGAGGGAGAGTGTGTGTGCTGATGGGTTGGGTATGGGGAATTATGTTAAAGCAAATGTCATTTGTGGCAAATGTATTTCCTGGCCGATGCGATTGTATGCTCGGACATCTGTGCATGTGTGTGGGTGTTGGGGGGGGGGGGGGGGGGGGGGGTGAGGTAGTGTGTTCTTTGCCCTATTGAGTTTTGCTACATTATTCAAAGTAGCACCGAATCAAATCAGTTTAATGGACTTACGGTATAACACATAATCACCATAATTATCTTTGCAGGTAATGCTCGTAGGGGGAAAAGAGATTACTGTACTTATTAGGTCTTGTTTCTGCCTTGAGGCTATGATCTTTGCAAGAATAATATTTCTGATAAAGATTTCATGTGACAAAATATGAGTGTGTGTGCTTCAGGTTAATGCGTTTCTGCATTATGTAAACTTCGACACAACGGAAGAACGTATTTGTTGGAATAATAAACATGCAAACAGAAAATGCTTATACCTAACTACAGTAATAGACTACGATCATCCGATCAGAAACTATCTGCAAGAAATGCAAAGTGATGACAGTGCAATGCCACACATCAGCACAAGACACAGTGTCGACAACGACCTCTGGAATCCTTAACAGTGGGTCGTGACAGCGGGGTTAGGGTGGGGTTTGTCTTTAATCACAATTGCATCTGGTGTAGGCAAAAACAAAAAATTCCAGGAAACAAAGTCTTTCAGAGAGGTCATAACTTAGATCTAGGACTAGGAGAGGCAAAGACATGTTCCCGGATAAAGGCTTTGAAGAAGGCAGTCGTTATTGGAAGTTCAGTTTAACATAGGCAAATACAAACACTGTTCCTGAAAAACCTGTCAGTGTTGGGTGGGAATTTTTGTTGGGAGTAGATCAAGCGTGGGCAAAGGCAAAAATGTTTCAGGAAAAAAAAAACAACAACTCCGTGACAGGACGGGGTCTTTATGGGATTCTAGTGCAGGCTTTTTCATAGGATATAGAATAAACGGTACCGTGCAAGAGTGTTGTGGTGAACGAATGAGCTCCAAAGAATGTGGATGCCATATGAACTGCTGTTTAGAAACGCGCGTTGAAATAAATATTTATGAAATAACAGATCATCAGGAGAGGTCAGTTGTGATCTTTTAAGAATGCCATATTTTCTTCCCGTTCATGTGTTTGCATTTTTGGCTTTCACACACACACACACACACACACACACACACACACACACACACACACACACACACACACACAGAGCTTCGAAGGAAAGGAGTCTTTCTTCTTTGTGTGCTTGTTTGTGTGTGTGTGCGTGCGTGTGTGCGTGTGTGTGTGTGTGTGTGTGTGTGTGTGTGTGTGTCTGAGTGTGTGTGTCGACGAGTTTGTTGTCTCGCCTAAAAGTTTGTGAGGGCTTTCCTTTTTCAATGTTAGTAATAAAAACACATAGGTATGGGCATTTTTAACTAATGATCTCTTTTTTTTCTATTAAAAAAAACTGAATTTATTTTCAGGGGTTAGTTTTATCTTATCAGTTATGCAAATTACAGGTTTCGACCATTACCTTATAGACGGTTAGAATACGACAGAGCTTGTTTCTGTTCATCCTACCTCTTCAACCCATCTCCTCACTTTCTGTGCCAGAGGCGCTTGCTTCCCACTCCCACACATACCTTCTTCTTCAACCCTTTTTTGAATAAAGGGCATTTAGAATTTTCTCACATCAAGAAAAATCGGTGTTCAACGTCCTATTTTTTCAGCCTTTTTTTTTTTTTTTTTTTTTTTTTTTCAACAAGTCTCCTCTTCCTTGCCAATCCAGTGACATTACACCCACACCGCTCATTCTGGCTCAGTGTTGGGGAGTTGGAATTTCTTTTCCTTTTCTTTCTCAAGTTCCCCATCTTCATCTTCCGCACCCCCGCTCCCACGTCCCCCACCCCCCCCCCCCTTTCATTTTTTTTTTTTTAATTTTGGTTTGTTTTTTTGTTTTTTTTTTTTTCGTGGCAATGCCATTTCTCCGACAAAAGTACTCACATTCTGCATGACGCTATTTGCGGAATGACATGCATGCCGGGTACGATAAAAGGGGTCAGGGTTAATCGTCGTGAACATCTTTGCGTCTCCTCCATGGCAGCAAGGGCATTCCTGTCAGTCCGCGGCGAGCTGATAGCCCGTCTCCAGTATCGGCGGAGAGGATTCAACTGGTGTCCACTTAAAATGCTCTCGGCTGTATTACACTTTGGCTGCCTTTAAAGAGACGGGATTCGTTGGAGATTGGACTCTCTCTCTCTCTCTCTCTCTCTCTCTCTCTCTCTCTCTCTCTCTCACACACACACACACACACACACACACACACACACACACACACACACACACACCTTACTTTAGCCGTAAAAAACACTGACTTATCGGATTACTGGGCTTGAAGGCCATTGGACGAATTTTTATTGTTTACACTCGACATTTAATGAATAACACACTTGGAAGGTTGCTTATTTTATCATTAAGCGTTGACGTCGTCTAACACCCACCCACCCACCCACCCTCTCTAATCCTCACTTTACATTTTCTTAGATACTTCTTATTTCTAATGTCAGTTCCACTGCAAGGCACTCTGTTAGCATGACTACACAGCGTAAAAATAACTTGCTGAATGTCAAGAATGAAGATTGTCCCTTTAAAGAGCGGGGGGAAAGAATCTTGGTTCTTATCCAGAGCGTTGATTCAGATGGTATGCGGGAGAAAGAATCCTGATATCCACTAGCATGCCAGCCAGCCCGCTTTTAACGGGTGTCGTCTGTTGTGTTTCTGGCAAGTGTATCTCCTCTTTGTTTAAAGCTTCTGTGTTTAATTGACAACAATTATTGGACACAGGGCGAATTCCTTTCCTCCCGTGTGGTAAGACAAGCCCATGACACCTAGTTGGCAGGAATCATTTTACTCTCTCTCTCTCTCTCTCTCTCTCTCTCTCTCTCTCTCTCTCT
This sequence comes from Conus betulinus, assembly GCA_016801955.1. Classification (NCBI taxonomy): domain Eukaryota; kingdom Metazoa; phylum Mollusca; class Gastropoda; order Neogastropoda; family Conidae; genus Conus; species Conus betulinus. Next base: position 301,837 of record JADBJO010001881.1, read on the forward strand.
CTCTCTCTCTCTCTCTCTCTCTCTCTCCTTCTCCGTGGGTGTAAGTGGGTGGTGTGTGTTTCTTTCAGCCTTCTCATACAATCTGAAGTTTTATGATGGATATTTATTCCTGCAGTGATGGAGAGAAGAAGGGTAATAATGCGAATGATGCTGTTCTTTTTTTATATACCTTTCGTTGAAACTTTAGCTGCCAGATAGTCTCAGTAATATTGAAATTGCGTCATACAGTTGATCTCCCTACCTAGTGTTCGTTGTATTAATTGTTGGAACTCAGTTTCATATGGATATATCAAAAGAATAAAGACATAAAAGAAGAGTTAGAAGCAAGTTGAATCCTGGGACAAATTAAATAATGGATGGTTGATCAGCCAAATGGCCGACTTGCTTCATGACGAAAGGCACATTTTTGTGGTTCATTTTGTTATACGATTGTCTAGATAACAAAAGCGTTTTACCGGATTATCAGTCTTTCACAGAGAAATGAAAAGTAGAAAGAGATTTTTGTGAACATTCGTATACCCGGAGACTCAGGATTTGTATTCGTTTGTTACTCCAAGCTTCTCATCATATATAAACTGTAAGATTGTGTGATGTGTGTGTGCTAGTATATGTGAGCGTGCTACAGAGAGATAGACAGACAGACAGAGAGAGAGAGAGACAGACAGACAGAAGCATCACAAAGCATGGTTTTTGTTTTTCTGTGTTATCAGGAACCCATGTTGGACATCAAAGTGACCAAGAACTCAAAACGACGCTATCGACGCAGTGGCTCCTTGACGTGCTCAGAGAACACCACAGAGCACCGATGTTGCCGCTACCCGCTGAACGTCAGTTTCGCCGAGTTCGGGTGGGACTGGGTGATCGCGCCCACACACGTCAAGGCGGACTACTGTTCTGGTGAATGCCGCATGACACTGCAGAACAAGACGCCTCATTCATGGATCACTTCCCAGATGCCGGAGGGCGGGTCGTGCTGCACCCCTTCCAAGATGTCTGCCATGTACCTGCTCTACTTTGACCGGAGCAGCGACGTGGTCTTGCAGATGCTGCAGAACATAATGGTGGAGAGGTGTGCTGCGCATAGCTTGACACTACAGGTTTGGCTTAGTTTCCCGTTGGGGTCCAGGACCTGTTCACAAAACGGTTGTTGGCACTCGCGCTCTCCTTTTGCTTTCAGGCTTCTCTGGCGTTAGCGCTAAGCACCAAACAGCTTCAACAACCTTGTGTTTCCGTCCTCCGGGCTTTGGTTAAAGTAGGCGTTTTGCGTTGCCTATCCCCAGTACGCCTTCTTTTCCTTTGCCTGTTCCTGAACAAAACGAAGACCAAACAGAAGATGGGGACAAAGAAGACCGATTGTGACGGATGCACCAGAGCTGCATGATAGGCAGGAAAAGGGGAAAGAGTTGATTTGAAAGTTGGTTGGAAAAAAAAAAAACTCAACGGACTGCCGTCTGACAGAATGCACAGCTGCAGAAGAAGCTGAAGAGCAAGTGCGCTGGAAATGGATGACCTGGCAGACCAGAATCACTCGTGGAATATCACACGGCTGTGAAGGAGCTCACCACCACATCTGGTATGGCATGACTGAACAGTGTTGGAGATTTGATGAGTTGCAACTTGTCGTAAGAATGACGAATTCCAAGTAAGTCTGTACCAGGATGACTGATTCCCATTAGTGTTCGTGACAAAGAGGAATGAAGGAGTTCAAGAGGACAGTGTTTGATTGTCTTAGCTACGTGATGACGAACGCGTCAAAAACAGACGTAGAATCAGGGCTTGATTCTTGTGGGCACGGCCTTGGATGTCTCCTGGTTGTTAGTTTGGGATGTAAAGGGCGGACTGGTTCGTGTAATGTTTTATGAAATGTTGTACTTACTTTTTTTCCCAAAGGATTGTTTTATCGGAAAAGGCTGAAGAAATACATGTTATGATTGTCGTGTGTTCTAATGGTTCCGATACTTTGTATCATTTTGCAAAATGGTGTTGATGGTCAGATCAGAAGACGATGGTATATCAAATTGAGATATAATTGAAGGACTTGCGTGGAGACACATTGATTGCTTTTAAAATGTTGACCATCAGTGCGCTTATATTTATATACATATACACACATATGTATACCAGTTGAAAATGTCTGAATATAATGGCTGCTTCGAACTTTAAGGTTTGCCTGGGAATTTTTAAGTCAAGAAGATTTGGGCATAGCTACACCTGCATCCAGTATATGACTGTCTCGCACTTTGGAATAATCGTCACTTTGGAATAATCGTCAGCTATTTGTTATATGAAGGTGATAAGTCAGGATTTGCAGGGGAAGGGTGCAGGGGAAGGGTATGTTCTTATACTGTTAGTTGCTGCGAGGTAGAGGGAGGAGGTGTTTTTTATTCACTTTTTTCAGGTTCCCGTGGCACTAAAAGAATGAAGCCATCAGTTTACAATTTTGTTCACATAGCTGTTATCGCCTAGATTGTAGCAAGTGTTAGAGAACGGAAAGTTGTTACATACGTCACGTGCATACGTACACACACACACACACACACACACACACACACACACACACACACACACACACACACACTTCAGATCCCACACACACTTACACACATGCGTACGTGCGCGCGCACACACGCACGCACGCACCCACACACACACACACACTCTCTCTCTCTCTCTCTCTCTCTCTCTCTCTCTCTCTCTCACACACACTCTCTCTCTCTCACACACACACACACACACACACACACACACACACACACACACACACACACACACACATTAGACAGATACAAATTAAGCGCTCTATATTCTTTGGTTTTTATAGAAAGGAACTCGTCTTGCTGTTTTAAGTACTTCCTTTTCAGCTCGGGGTTGTGTGAGTGTGTGTGCGAGCGCGCACATGCAACGGAAAGAAAATAGAAGCTGGCGTTATTCTGATAGGGTCTTTCAGTTCGAAACAGTCAGTTATGTTTAATGTAACTTAATCTGCATCTGCAATTGTAGATTACAGGAAAGCGTTTCAGCCGTAAACGTCGCCTGTTTAAGTTGTTGAATTCTCAACTGATGTAGGTATTCTCCTAAAATGGCTTACACATATTTTTTTTGACCTAGGAAAGTAATTAACAGTTATAAACAGTTACAAAAGACGATCAAAAAAGAAATTCACGTGATAAAACATGAATCTCAATGATGTTGAGCTATTATTGAAATCACAACCAGTGTGTGCCCTGAGAAGAGCTGATAAGATTTCTTTTACAAGGATAATGTCATCAATACCGATAGCGACGTAGCAAGATGGCACACACAAGACGCGAAAGTGGTTATCATGGACACCGATCAATGGTTCACAGCTTACTCAATTTCTGGGTACATTTTCATAGCGTCTGAGTAACTTTTTTTCCCACTTCATCTGAGAGAAGCGTTTCGTGCGTTTCGTGGTGTACCGTATTTTTGTTTGTATATATGTATGTTTGTTTGCAGACTGGATAGAGAGACTGACGGTATGTCGACGAAGTCGGCCTTTTTTTCTTTTTTTTTTTTTTTTTTTGCTGTCGCCTATACATAGAACAACTTATGACTGATGTTTCGGCCATGTCTAGGATAGTCTAGATGATGCGGCCATATAATTGACAAAACAAAAAAGAAAAAAACTAAAAACCATGTCTTTCCTTGGAATCATTTCCTTGGAATCATTTCCGTAAAAAAAAAAATCTCTCTCTCTCTCTCTCTCTCTCTCTCTCTCTCTCTCTCTCTCTTGCTTGCTCGCTCGTCCGCTCTCGGGGAGGATTAGAACGCTGCATACGGTGCGTTATGCTAGACATGAATGAGAGTTAAGAATCCGGTTTGTCACTGCACGTATTTGCCTGTACACCACATATATATCAGACCGCTTCTCCCCACGTTCCTAGCCTGCCTTTCATTCGTTTTCCCACTTAGTCCCTCCGCTTAACACCCACCACAACTGGTCTCCTCCTCCTCACCACACACCCACCCCCCATCCCCTACCTCCACCTCCACCCCACATCGCTTCTTCTCGTCACCTCATTCCTTTACTTTGGCAACATAATCGTAACGATGACTGATGCCTGCGCTACCAGGTGGTTGGTAGCTGGTTTGGCACGAGGCCCAGCAGCAAAACTGGGCTATTCTGGGAGCCACAGTTTAATTATGGAAACTCTTAAATTGTATTTCCGAAAGGAAGAGGCGGTGGTCAGGCCATACAATAGTGGATTTTTTTGTTGGCATTTTACATACCTTGCCTTCACAGTTATTGTACTCGGTCTCCTCCGCCTGTGACCAGTGGATTTGTCACAATGTTTATTGTTTTGTAGCAGGCATTTCTTACCGTCCGAGTCTCCATCACGGCGTTTCGATGGATAACTTGGAAATACTTTGCGGTGTCCATGAGCTCTCCCAGTATTCCAGTGCATGTTGGATATTCCTTTTTTTCTGAACGCTGACAGCTTCAGATGGATTACACTGTTTCTAATATACACATATTTCTCATGCTCCTGCTTGTCGACTGGAGCGTAAGAAGATTTAAGTATGTACGCGCACGCAAACGTAAGTGCGTACATACTTGCTTGTGTGAATGTATATGTGAATGTATTTTGGTGTATTTGTGTATATGTTTCTTTTAATCATTATTCATTGACAGACCAAAAAATTATTACGGACATGTCATGAATAGGTTCAATATTGTCAGTGCCCTGCTTTTTTCTTTCTAGCCCATACAAACAAGAACACGCACACACTGATGTGTGCACACACCCACACTCACGTACAGAGTCTTCCATTTAAGACGATTCTGCAACAAAAGATCAAGCAAAATCATTAACTTTGATTGCAATAATCGAGAGACCGATTTATACTTTGAACTAATGGCATTTTTTTTTTTATCAGTGTCTCTGAACAAAACAAATATCATGAGTATCTTCGCCTCTGCTCTCTCTCTCTCTCTCTCTCTCTCTCTCTCTCTCTCTCTCTCTCTTTTTCATTTGATTGTCGTGCTAATTCTCAGCTGGTTAAGAAGAGAGAAGCAACTATCCACGATCCGTATACATTTCGCTTGTCTTTTATTGTTCGAAGCTGTTAAATTTTGATTCAGCATTTGTTTCAGAGATTCCAGTCATTAATATTTAGTAGTACTGAGACTGAGCCCCGTTGTTGATAATTCATTTGTCACAACCCGATCCAAGTGCCAGACACATCACTTTCTTTGAAAAGTGTGGAGGTTACATCTGGGTAGGCTGTAACGCATGTTGTCTGATATTCATAACGGGGAAACGGCGGTGAAAAGAACCGATGACGCACTTTCCTTAACAACTGCACCTTTTGGAAACAGATTAAGGACATACTGGAATGTTCTTTATGATTGTTTGAGTTCTCGTTGATTTCAGCTGCAAGTAGTGAAGTAATTTTATGGACTTTTTTTTTTTTCGAATTCGGAAAGTAAAGAGAGGCTGAAAATCAGCTTTTACCATGCTTAGTATCCTGCACAAGAGAAATCAGAACATGAGCTAATGAGTACCACATCAGGGACTCTCTAGTGCCGGTATTTCTCATAGGGGTTGCATCATGGTACGGCGACCTGAAATGATTGGCATCTTATGGAGTTTAGGCGCAGGAGCTGTGGACTGAACGGGCCTGGTTATGGCGGCTCTGTGTGGTTGAGGGAGTTGGAATGAGCGGCATGGGAGTAATACCATCGGCGGGGACACAGGAAACGGAGCAAACCAAGTGACAACAACAAAAAAAGAGACGCAAGAAACTATAGCTTGACATACTTAATTGACTGCATTTAGCGTTCTGGCCATCACAGCTTTGCTGATTCATGTAGCGTTCTGGCCATCACAGCTTTGCTGATTCATGTAGCGTTTCTGGCATCACAGCTTTGCCGATTCATGTAGCGTTCTGGCCATCACAGCTTTGCCGATTCCAGCTTCCCCGTACATCTCCGTCCCAGCCACCGCCACCGCCCCCCGCTGGCCTTCCTCTACCCCTCACTCACTCCCCCCACCTCCCCTCCTGCTCATCCAAACCTCACCCTCTGCTGACCCTCTGTTCCACTACCTCTTCCTTCACAGTCGCTCAAAACAAATTTTCACTTTATGATCAACCTGTCTAGTGTTGATATTTTTCCTGTTTTTCAAACCACGGTCCAAAAATTGAATCTTGAAAATACACCATACTAGCCTGGTTTGGAAACTGTATCTGTAAGCGCTCCTCGGCGACGTTGATTACTTTGATTAACTTTCTGACCAACAAACAGCTTGGCAAAAATTGCGGCTATCAGTCCGTAAAGTTCTTTCTTTTGTTTTCTCGTTCATCCTAAGATCCGTTGGAAGAGTCCATTCTTTCTCACTTCCTGATTTTGTATAGCTACAAACTTTGAAAATTAATGCATAGAGTTGACAAAAAGCTGTGTGTTGAAGTTGTACTTCGGTTAGACTCCTTCGATCTGTAACAAGTACAAGGTCTTCACTGCAACTTTCCAGTTTAATACTTTTTTCTTAGGGAACCTCGTCAGTTCCCCCTGTCTTCCTACTAAAAAGATCAAATTTCATCTCGATGCCCGCGCGCGTGTGGCGTGTGTTTGTTTAAATGACGGAATAATGATCCCTCAAGTTTGTTCTGTCTGAGGCATTGTCATGGAAATTGTCCGGAATAACAACGTTTCTTTTGTTTTTGCTACCTTGTGCTATGTGTTTATATTATATGACGAAACTGTTTATTTGGACAGATTGGATATCAGATCAGGCATTCATTAAATCCGTGCGAAAGCGAACTAATCCGTATGATAAACAGATGATGCCGAGTTTTAGACTATCGTCAGGTTGAATGCTAGGGTGCACTTTCCACCCCCACACCTCCCCCTCCTTTACCTTTTTCCCTACCTGCTTTGGCAGTCTTTCCTCCCGGAACTAATTTTAGGAAATAAATTTTGCTTATATGCTTGTGATAAGAAAACATCCGAAGACAGAGTTCGGACACGCATGTGATAAAAGAAATGATGAATGACCCAAACAGAGCTTCATGGTCCCAACACTTCGCAGCTGCGCCGTTTTATGTGAACTAAACTGCGGTGCCCTCGTGGGTCTCTTGGCAACTGTGAATTGTTGAAACATGGAGAACCTGCATATACATATATCTTGATCGACGAAAGCTCTTCCTGAGTTTAGCACTCTCCAGAGTGGAATCATTTTTTTTTTTCGTATATAGGGCGCTTGTATAAAGCTAAGACGAGTGTGTCTGCTGCGGGATGATACATCCAAGACACAGAGGGCAGATTTTGTGTTTTTTGGTCACCTTGAAATTTTTTTTTTCATGCTTGTTAGATACATGATTATGTGCCTTGCTGTGTTCGTGTTTGGAGATTATTGTGATAGAAGTAATACGTTTGTTGTGGTAACAATTCTCTTCTGGTCTGTATATGTTTGCAAATAAAAAACAACATGAAAGAAAACGAAAGAAACGATGGATGAATATAATCAAGAACTGTTTGTAAATATCGTTAAAGAAAACTAACATTTCCAGAATCAGTAACATTTTCATTACGTTCCCATTGTTTTTTGTTGTGTTTGAGTGATTGTTTTTAATATGTCATTTGCTTTGGGTTATTTGTGTTTTGCGTCGGTGTTTGTTTTGTGTTGTGTTTTGACCATTTGACTTTCTGTGTGTTATCATTTTGTTATTTCCATAAACGATCGCACAAAACCTGAGCTACAAATTCATTTTTAAATGTTATAACTTGTGTGTTTTTTTTTCTGCTAAAAAAGATTCAAGACGTTGTTGCTTTTGCGACTGAAATGCTTCTGTGAAATAAAACAGAAGTACATAAAACCAAACCAAAAGCAGTTTCTTCAAAACGTACACCGTTTCTCCGTGGCATCAGTTTCCTTCTGATCATTTTTTAAAAATTAAATCATATGGTGTGGTTCCGATGAGAGAAAGAGATTCACTTTCATTTTAGCCTACCATATAGAAACTTTCTTAGGGAAAAACCCGGAAACACATTATACACAATAACTCTAAGATACAAATTTAAATATTGCTCTTGAAAGCGGATTAAACTAGACCATGTTGAATGCAAGAGGTATTCCTTACCTTATCGCAACTAGATTTTTTTTTTTGTTTTTTTTTTTTTTTTGGGGGGGGGGGGGGGACTCTAAAAATTACTAGCAATATGAAATAGAACTAGAATACGTGAATAGGCAATATTAACCTAGAGCACTTCAGAGAGAGAGAAAAGAGAGAGAGAGAGAGAGAAATGCGTGAACAAAAAAAAATTGCAGTTAAAGTGCTTCTCGTTTAGAGGCTAGGCTGAGGTGCAAGGAGTGGCTTAATGCTTTTTTTTTTTCAAAATTTCTTTTTTTTTATTTCAATTGTTCTTCATTTGTTACCGGCAGCATTATTTCTGGACAATTGATTTTTTTCTTCTCCTTTATGACTACTTTACGTGGAGAAATGCGAGTCCGGATTCGTGCGATGATGATCAACAGCCGCTCTCTTTTTCACAAAGCCAGCAATGAAACAATGACCAGAAATGACATGCATACACAAACGTAGCAACCCATTTCTATCATTTCCTCCCTTCTTCCTCAGCTCCTAAACTCCCTACCTCCACCCGCAGCCTTCTGTAAACCCACTCCCTCCCCTCCCCTTTTAATCATTTCAGCTACTTCTTCTTTCAACGAGAGGCTAAAAAGGTTTGTTTACCTTCTAACTCTGTAGTTGTGATCCGCACTTTGCTTTTCGATTCTCTTTGGTCTGAAATTAGGAGTGTTGATTGTACCGGTAATAATGATGGTAACAACCAGAGTGTTTTGATTAACCCATATTGCGAGAGGCCAGAGGCACATCAACATCTGCATTTAGAAAAAAATATACCCAGAGATTATTTCAGATCATCACACGTAAGCAATTTATAACGGCTTCAGATAGACCCTAAGAATTTTAGTCAAGCGAAAGCATACTGCATAAAATGCATTACAGTAAATGCAAAAATATTTGTAATGAATGTGCATTTAAGGACGCAATCGAGGTTTGGCTTTAAAAGACAGAATGTGGCCACATAACGAATGTGCCCACGAAAACAGACATCTAAATATGAATCGTTGGAAAGAGGCCCACATTTTATTTTATCTAGTATTGTGTGTCACTTTTGCAAAACTATATTTCCTTCGTTTCAGTTGTGTGACAATAATGATTTATTTTCTCCGTTTAGTTATTGCTGCAGGTTTTTTTTTTCTTTTTCTTTTTTTTTTTTTTTTTTTTTTCATTTTCAAAAATCAATGTCTCCAAGGGTGCGCTTTAGTGTGTGTGTGTGTGTGTGTGTGTGTGTGTGTGTGTGTGTGTGTGTGTGTAAAATCTACATTTTTTTTCCATGTCTATTCAGATTCTGCAGTTTATAACTTTTTTTGCAACTTGAATGGAAGTAATCGGTATGCCTGGAAGTGTATGGATTGAAAATGAACGTTTGTTATTATGCTTTATTACTGTGAAGCCAAAAATAAGAAGAAAAACAAGCTTTGCTTTTGACAATAAACCGATCACTTCATTTGATGATCTTTGACAGAATGTTGCTGCATGCAACATCATCCCTATGCGGAACAGAAACCATGTTCTGTTTGTCGTGAACACTGTTGTGTCAATGTACACAGAATGTATTTTCTGTTATCATTATTGTTGTTGTCGTGTTATGGTTGCTGTTGTCACATCAGTGTTTGGATGTGAGTTGTCGTTGTAGCTTGACTGATGTCTTCTTTGTGGTACTTTTAATTAATCAAAGGAGGGTGAACAGCGTGTGTGATGAAACTGAAATGGCAATATTTACTTTCATATTTGAAAGGTGATCAGAACTACAACTATTTAAAAGGGAGAAAAACTATCAACAACTGCATGACTTTTTTATGTTGTTGTCTTGTGCTTCTCCTAACCACCCTTTTTTTTTTTTTTTTTTTTTGAGACCAAAAAGTGTGAAAATTTTTGTTCATGTTATTTTTTGTCCTCAAAATTTGTCTTTCTTCAATCTTAGCATGATTAATATGTTCTTGAAGAGTTTCAAAGCTTGCTTATCCGCTGTGTCAGATTTCTCTCTCTCTCTCTCTCTCTCTCTCTCTCCTCTCTCTCTCTCTCTCCCTCTCTCTCTCTCTCTCTCTCTGTGGATTCTGAATCAGAGTACACAATCCGCCAGGTTTTGATATAACACTATTGGATCCTTTCTGAGTACCTCTTCCAGGTTTGACTTGAATTGTCCGTTTTACTACTAATTTGTTTTCTTGTCAGGCTTCTGGTATGTTGATGTTGCCCTTTGACTGTAGCTCATGGTTGACGAAATAAAAGTGGCTTTTTCCAAGGAAAAAAACCTGTACAGAGTCTGTGTGTATGTGTGCGTGTGTGTGTGTGTGTGTGTGTGTGTGTGTGTGTGTGCGCGCGTGCGCGTGAATTGTCTTATCAGTGGTGTGTGAAAGCAACCCACTCGTGCGTGGGCGTATTTGATGATGATGGGGTTGTAGTTGGATCGCGCGCGCTCGAAATTTGGCCTTAATATTGAACATGGGCAGTCCCTTGGTTCAGAGATATTATTCCAAATAAATGAAAAAAAAAGTTTCTGATTGTTTGTTGTGTGGGGATCTGGAGGATCACGCGAAATAGTAAACAGTTTG
>JADBJO010001881.1:317500-347874 GCA_016801955.1 Conus betulinus
ACAAGGTGTCATAGTGTGTGTGTGTGTGTGTGTGTGTGTGTGTGTGTGTGTGTGTGTGTGTGTGTGTGTGGTCTAGATGGCGAGTAGGGATTAGGTCTGTATTTGGCGTGGATGACCAATTCTCCAGGATCAAACCTGAAGACAGTTGCTAATCTCGCCATACGCCCTCCTGTCTTTGATTGGGATCAAGTGCAGGTATGTGTACGTGTCCCCCACAGTGGATATTTGTCAATGCCCATTGGCCACCTAGCGGGCAGCCCGATCGTGCACCTTCTCTGCTTTCTTGATGTCCTCGGTAGTGCTGGGGTCCCAGACAGGAGCAGCATACTCAAGGGTGGGTCGTTCAAGGGCTGTGCACGCTTTTTCCTTGATCTTGACAGCGCCCACCTTCAGATTTCGTTGAATGGACGCCAAGAATCTCGCCAGCTTCGTTTGAAATCTTGGCAACATGAGTGTCTCAGCCTGTTCAGGCATTTTGGCCGTGGGGATGGGTACTGTGTTGTCAGAGGGTCTCTTTTTTTCGTGACTTGCAGGGTCTGGCATATCAGGACATCATCATCCACCTCTTCTCCCAACAACTGACCGAGAAGCTGAGGTCTTGCTGCAGGTCTTCATGGGCCCTGGAAGTGTTGACAGGTCTGCCACCAAGTGTGTCATCTTCAGAAAGGCATTCCAGGACAGCTGATTATGACACATAGTTTAGCTGTTTCATAGATATAGCGGTTCCTTGTCACAAAAGCAATGCCCACCTCCTGGAACTCGTGCAAGGGAATGATCAGAAATATACTGGTTAACACAAGTTAAGGACCGGCTTCAGATTTCAGTAGTAGTTTTACAAACTGGTTTTTTTTTTTTCTTTTTTTTTTTTTTTTTTTTTTTTTTTTTTTTTTTTTTTTTTTTTTTTGCTGTCTCAATCTCTGCGCCACCTCAGAGGCAGTGCACCCACGCCGCTCTCATTCCGACACCCCGTCCATAGCCTCAGCCCGGTCGGCCCCGCCGCAGCCCCGGCACCGACAATCCACAGGGAGCAGTCACCGTCAAGTCGTCAAGAGGCAAACCCACCGGAGGAGACACTGCACTGCTGCCGAGTCACTTCGGTGGTGTTCAGTGGCGCCTGTTCTGATCTAACATACGCAGGACACCACCTACTAAGCCCCCTACTGACGACAATAATTGCTTAGTCGCGGAGCCGGCGTGACTGAGCTCTCCCTCCGGAGGGCGCCACCACGTCCGTCCAACGACAGCCCCCATGGACTCGCCGATACCGGTGACCCCGAAGGAACCAAACCAAGGCCACAGACGTGGAGAAGACACCGAAACTGAGGTCACCATGAGAGCATAGCATGAAGGGTCACAGAATTTGGGACTTTTTTTTTTTATGCTGATCAGTGAGGATGATGATGATGATAAGATGATGATGCTACGGATTTCCATTTCGGTCTGAGACTACATGACAGGGCTGTACTCTACGCTTCCTTTCACAATATATCCCGGCGTCAACCAGGCCCGAGAGATACAGACACCTGCAGTGTTGGTCAGGAAAATTTGAGCAACACTCTCAGAAACGCATCCATTAAGTGGATGAAACTCGACTGTGTGGTCCCAGTCTTCCCAACTGAGTCCGCAGCAAACTCAACTCTGGGTAGGAGCCGGTCGGGGCAGAAAAACCCACATGACTCTGATGGGATTTCGAACCCACACGACCTCCCAGCCGGGAGTCCGCGACGCTAACCACTTCGCCACGGCGGCTGGTCAGTTTTACAAACTGTTATTTTTTACACCAAGACAACAATGGAGAGAAAGGCGCAACTTGAGCGACACTGCAACTTCAGTTGCTGCTGCTGCCCAAACCTGCTTTACACCCATTGCAAGCCAGCAAACGTTGTGTCAGGGGCGCTCAAAATGTTACAAATTCACGAGAAATTGACAGAAATTTGGTTGCTTCTTGCTGAAGAAGCAGAGCTGCTGCAGATTTCTGGCACAGTGTACGTGCAAGTTATGGTTGTGGTAGACACTGCTCAGCAAAAGTTCAACGCAAATGTGTTTTTAAGGGCGACAACCTGGGCTCTATAAGAATGCCACCAAGACAACGACTTTCAACACACGATCGCGGGCGGGCACTGGGATGGCTCCAGGACGGCGTTTCCGGTCGGGAAGTGGCCAGACGACTGGGAGTGAGCCACTCTGTCATCCAGCGCCTCTCAACCAACGCTTTCAAGCCACTGGAAGTGCTGAAGAACGCCGCCGCTCTGGACGCCCCAGAGCAAAGCAACGACTCGGCGACACAATCGGTATCTCCGGCTGTTGGCGCTCCGAGACAGATTCATCTCTGCCAGGACGTTGAGAAGTAACCTGCGGACAGCAGCTAACGTCCTCATCAGCTCTCAGACCGTTCGACGTCGCTTGCATGAAGCTGACGTCCCACTCAAGGGCAGCTGCTGTGCTTCCGCCTCTCACACACAACGTCATCGCCAGGCTCGTATGGCGTTCTGCCGCCGCCATCAGCGATGGAACAGACAGCAGTGGGGCAGGATGCTCTTCACGGACGAGTCACGCTTTACTCTGTCCACCTGTGATGCCCGTAGGCGCGTGTGACAACGGGTGGGGGAGCGGTTTGTGGACGCCTGCGTTCAGGAGCACGATCGCTACGGAGGCGGGTCCGTGATGGCTTCCATCTTCACGGCAGAACCCCTCTGCACCTTATCAGAGGTAATCTCACCGGAAACAGGTACAGAGATGAGATTGTGAGGCCTATCATCATCCCCACCCTCCAGGCCATGGGACCAGGCTCCATTCTTCAAGATGACAACGCCACTCCTCATCGCGCTCTGGTGATCAGGGACCTCCTGCAGCGTCAGCAGGTTGTCCGTATGGACTGGCTAGCCCGATCCCCGGATTTGGCACCCATCGAAAACCTCTGGGACAATCCTCGGACGCCGAGTCATGGACAACCATCCTGCGCCTGTTGATGTTGCTCAGCTGTTCCAGTTTCCTGCAGCAGGAGTGGCTCGCAATCCCTCATCAGGTGCTGCAGAACCACGTCCACTCCATGCGGCGACGGCTGACGGAATGTCTGGCAGCAAATGGTGGTCACACTAGCTACTGAATATGAACAAACTGAATTGACATTTCTTGCAACTTTTCGAAAGGGGTTGGGGTCATTCTGATGTCTGTCAGGTGATGAAATGTGTCGTGTTGATGTTTTTTTTCAGTTGAGTCGGAAGATGAAATGTCAAATTAAATTATCCTATCAGATGGATGTGTTTTCTTTTGTTTGTTTGCTCTTGAGAGAGGATTGTTCTTCCGACCCTTAACTTGTGTTGACCAGTGTAATTCCCGGGAGGAGTCATACATACGTAGGTCTCATCAACCTGCTCTACAACCAAGTTCCTGTAGACATTGCAATGCCAGATTTGCTAGTGACAATCAGTTAATTACATTCTCTTGCCGTCTGACGAGATGACTGACAATTTAAAAACAGTACCTTAAGTACGTTCTGCTTTCTGCATCTATCCTTCCTTGTGCATCGTTTCAGAGTCGTAAACACACTCTGACTTTGAGGGGGCAAAGACGGCAGGTCAAAGCCGAGGTCAAACAACAATGTGTTACAGCACGAAGATCGGCGCTCAAAACGAGCAAGATCAGGTCGCTTAACCGGCGAAAGTGAGTGATCGTGGGACAGACCGTTACAGCAATGAACGGGCCAGCGACATGCGGCAGACGAACTCAATGACTCACAGTTCAAAACACGTAGGATTGCAGAAAACAAACTGCACAGCAGTCACAAAGGAAGAGGGGCATGAAATGTAATCCCGAAGTAGTACCACATGATGAACACGCATGCGCAGAATCTCACCGCCACACACACCAGATCCTTTTTCAAAGAAACGATAGTAATGCGTAGTTCAAAGAGTGCTCGGATTTTGCAGACCAACAACCCTTGATCCCGTTAGGTCCGTTGCTTAGTGCGCCACACAGCTGCACACAGCTGACGAAGTAGAGGACGTGGCTTTGTCCCCTGTGTTCCTGTACTGGCCACGTTTTCTTGATTTTCAGTCAAAGCGAAAGACAAACAACAATAACAACAAAATGCTTTATTATTTTTTCATAATTACACCGAAAGACAAACAACAATTTGCAACAACAAAATACTTTTATTGTTTTCCATAATTACACTCTTTATTTTCCTTGTAATTACAGTTTACGTTTTTTGTGCAATACTGTATAAATTGACAATCAACATATGGCCCATGCACTTTGTAATAGTAAAAATTATTATTCTATACGTTCAGAAGAAAACAATGTGGAGAGCCACATGCAACGCACTTTATGTTCACCGTGAGGGACAGGGGTTTTCATCATTTTCTTCTTCTTCGTTTTTAAGACTGTTTATTACATTTTCTCTCTGTCGTATAACTTTGTTTGTTCGTCTTTGAAGCTTCACCTTCTGATGCAATTTCTACCGTGGGTACTCGATCCATTTTCTATTCCCCATGCAGAACATGGAAATGCTAGTATTATTGTTATTATTATCATCATTATTATTATTATCATTGTTTATTATTGTTGTTGTTGTCGTCGTCGACGTCGCCATCATCATCATTTGTTATTGTTGTCATTATTGTCGTTGTTGTCGTCAACGTCGCCATCATCATCATCATCATCATCATCATCATCATATTTTTACCATCATTTTCCTCGTCATTTCATCATTATCGTCATTGTAGACACAGTCTTCTTTGTATCACGAGCTATACTTTTTGGTCATTATCTTCCACGACCTTTCCTTTCCTGCTCCTCCACCGTCATTCCCCCATCAGCCCACCCATCCATCCACCCACGCATCCTTTATCTCTCCCCCGCTCTCCTCCCCCCCGCCCATTGCAGCTTTACCCAGTTTTGTCTGGTCGAAGCATGATTTGCATTGTAAGTATAAGTGTTCTTGTTTTCAGAACAATGCAAAAGACAACTAACAATTGCAGAGGCAAAACAAAACAACCCAACAACAGAGAGAGAGAGAGAGAGAGAGAGAGAGAGAGAGAGAGAGAGAGAGAGAGAGAGAATCAGCGACACTCCCTTCCGGTGCGAAGAAGGGCAAAGCCCTCTCTCTCTGCCTGATCAAATACTCCGCGCTCGGGTCAAATACTCCGCGCCCCGGCTCACTCCACTGAGCTATTGCATGCAGTTCCATTTTCTGCTGCGGCTGGTTAGCATGTAAAGTGAGGGGGCAGGCAGGAAATGACTATGTGGGAGGGGTCCACAGTCCCCCGACA
Source organism: Conus betulinus (assembly GCA_016801955.1). Classification (NCBI taxonomy): domain Eukaryota; kingdom Metazoa; phylum Mollusca; class Gastropoda; order Neogastropoda; family Conidae; genus Conus; species Conus betulinus. The sequence goes on from JADBJO010001881.1 coordinate 322,774, forward strand.
GCTGCCACAAGGGGCCCACGAACCACGAACCCTTTCATCGGCTAAAGGAGAGACAAGAGTTGGGATGTCTGTCTCTGCCTGCTCGAAGGCCTTTGTGTCGTCCTTTTTTTTTTTTTTTTTTTTTTTTTTTTTTTTTTATCTGGGAGCGCCGGGCTTTGCTGGTAATGAGGTAACGATAATTAAGGATAGGAAATGAGTGCGGGGGCGGACGGTGTGGGTGGAGGTGGTGGACCTGCCTCGTCACCCCGTCCCACAGCTATCTCCTGCTTTTTTTTTTTTGTTTTTTGCCTTTGTTAATCTGCTTGAGTGATAATATAATGTGACATTGGGACCCTTTGTCTCGATCCCATTCCTTTCCCATTTCTCCATGTCTCTCTTTCCTGAGTACCGCACCCTGTATCATAACACATCAAATACAAGATGTCGATCCTCTCTCGGTCTGTCTGTCTGTGTCTCTGTCTGTCTGTCTGTCTGTCTCTCTCTCTCTCCTCTCTCTCTCTCTCTCAAGGCATTTAAGATTCTAAGTATAGCATGCAGTTAGGTATGGATTGTTGCATGTTGTTTAATGTCGAGTCTGCTTTTACTTGTGGATTCCTAGATGTTTGATGATTTGCTTACTTTTGATCTTTTGATCACAAGACCCCCCTTTATTATGAGCCAGGGCCTGTATGAATTAAACATCCTTATCTATCTATCTATCTATCTATCTATCTATCTATCTATCTATCTATCTATCACTTCCCGTACATAATCACTGTTTTTTTGTATTGTGTAATTTGAGGTAGGGGGGATAAAATGAAATGAAATTCGAAACGGACTGATCCGTGACTTTTAAGACAAAGTAAAACTTTTAAACCAAAACTTAAAGCGCAACTTGTAAACGAAATGGAAATAAAACAAAACTCTATTCCTACGCATGTACTTTAACATAAAAAAAACCTCTCGACTCGTTTTACATAAACTTGTCATTAAATCAATAGACAAATACTCCAAGCACTTTTAAATTTCAAAAAGTTTTTAAATGCCATTTCTCTATCAATTCCATCATACACATTCTCATGGTGTGGACTGGTTGGAAAAAAAAAAAGCATGAATGCTCAATATCCTTGTAGATAACGAATTTTGTTTCTTAACGCTCGAGACCAGTAACATATTTTCAAGAATTTCAGTGGGTAAAATTGTCCTATTTGTGCACAACATGATACAGTGAGTTTTCGTGGGCCACCAGATAGTATTTTACTGATTCATTTATTTCTGATTAGGCATGAAAGTGATCTCTTTGCAGTGTGTTGTAATTGGAGATTTTGAACATGATCTAAGGGCGAAAGTTCTGATTTCCAATTCAAGACCCTGGAGTGAGTGAGTATTTACCTCAAAAAATTGATTTTTTTGTTTGTTTGTGTGTTTGTGTCTCATCTTCCGCGCTCCATACGTGGTGGCCTCCATTCCGGCAGCCTCATGCACAGCCACACCCGTCCTGCTATAGCCCCACCACTTGAAACCCACAGGGAGCTATCACTGTCGGGTCATGAAGAGGCAACACACCAGAGGAGCACTGCACAGCTCTCTAACCCTTATTCAGTCTCCTTTTCTGATCATCCGATGCTTTGAACATCTGTCGACCGTTTTTCACCGACTCTTTCTGCGTCAGCTTGCCGTGAGACTTAGACTGAAACAAATTTTCATTCCTCCCCCCCTCCCCCCCCCCCCCCCCCCCCCCCCTCCCCCCCCCCCCCCCCCCCCCCCCCCCCCCCCCCCCCCCCCCCCCCCCCCCCCCCCCCCGCTCCAACAGTTTACTTTTCATCCAGATTGAAAAAAAGTTCGTATTCTTATCTACTTTTGAAAAGCTTTAAGTAATGTTATAGCAAAATCTCAATTTTTTTTTGTAGACACTTCAGTGGATGCGGAACGCTGATGTATAATTGACCAGATCGGGTTCTACTCTCTCGTTGACGGAGGAAAGGCCGATTCTAGTAACAGGTTTAAAGTCTTCACTGCCAACAGAAGATTCAACAAATTCAATCTTCAGACGCTTCCTGAGGGTGTGTCCGATCCAGTCCCACTTCCTTCGCAGTATCTGCTTGGCCACTGGTTCCTGTCCCGCACGCTCCCACAGATCTTCGTTTTTGGATCTTCTCCTGCCATCGGATTTTGTAGATGCGCCTCAGACAGGTGTTGAAGAATGTCTGAATCTTTTTGTTGCATCGTCTGTGTTGTCCGCCATGTCTCGCATCCGTAGAGAAGAATTGACTTCACATTAGAGTTGAAGATGCAGAGTTTGGTTCTTATGCTGATTCCTCCAGATGCCCAGATGTTCTTGAGCATGACAAAAGCTGCTCTTGCCTTGCCGATTCTGGCTGTGACGTCTCGGTCCATGCCTCCCTGTTGGTAAACCACGCTTCCCAGGTAGAAGAAAGACTCCACCTCCCTGATGGGCTCTCCACCGACTGTGTCTGATGTGTTGGCAGTGGTGTTGATTTTCATCAGCTCGGTCTTCTTCCTGTTGATCTTGAGCCCTGTCCCGGCTGATGTGGTCTCCAGGCGAGTGGTCTTGTCTTCGTCTGGCTGTGGCTGTGTGACAGGAGCGCCAAGTCGTCAGCGAAGTCGAGATCGTCGACCTGCATCCAGAGTGTCCACTGTTGTTCCTGCCTGTTGTATTGGTCTTCATGATCCAGTCAATGAGCAGGAGGAAGAGGAACGGCGACAGCAGGCACCCCTGCCGAAACCGGTCTTCACCTCGAAACTTTCGGACATGGCCAGCGTGGACAATCCTGCAGTTCATGTCCTGGTAGGTGCATGGATGAGGGAGATGATCTTCTCGGGGACTCCGTAATGCCTCAGCAGTTTCCACAGCGTCTCTGTCCACACTGTCAAAGGCCTTCTCATAATCTATGAAAGTGATGTAGAGGGGGGAGTTCCACCCTCCAGCGACTGCTCCACGATGATGCACAGGCTGGCGATCTGGTCGGCACATGATTTGTTTGCGCCGGAAGCCTGCCTGTTGGTCTCGAAGCTTGGGGTCGACAGCCTCCTTCATCCTCTCCAGTAGAACCCTGTTGAGAACCTTGCCTGGCGTTTGACAGGAGCATGATCCCTCGGTAGTTGCTGCAGTCCCTGAGGTCTCCTTTCTTCGGCAGCTTGATGATGATTCCTTCTTTCCACCGGGCCGGTACCTCCTCCTTCTCCCAGATCTTGCTGAAGAGGCCGTATAGCATGTTGACAGCTGTCTCTATGTCGGCTATGATGGCTTCTGCTGGTATCTCGTCCGGCCCTGCAGCCTTCCCATTTTTTCAGAGTCTTGATGGCCTTCTTGATCTCTGCCTTTGAGGGTTGTTTGTCACAGCTGATGGGCAGTTCTGCCTCTGCAGGTGGGATGTCTGGTGGTGGTGCGTCAGGGGGGGGGGCGGTCAGCAGCAGCAGCTCCCTGAAGTGTTCTGCCCATCGTTTCAGTTGTTCCTCGGTTGTTGTCAGGGTTTTCCGTTCTTCACTGGCTTGTCTGTCTGCTGGAACTTGCCCGTCAGCTTCTTGGTCACCTGGTACAGGTCCTTCAGGTTCCCCTGTCCGGCTGCTGCCTCTGCTCTGCTTGACTTGTCAAAGTTGTCCATCTTGTCCTTCTTGATGCTCTCTCTTTACTTCTCTGTTCGCTTCTGTGTGCTCTTCCTGTGCCTTTGCCTTAGCTGTTCTTGTTAGGTTCGTGTTCAGCGTAGTTTTCTTCTCTTTCCTTGTTTCCAGCTTGTGGATGGTGTCGGCAGAGATCCATTCCTTGTGCTGTCTTCTTCTTGCCAAGGATCTCTTCACAAGTGTCATGCCAGATCTTCTTCCAGTGTTACAACTGTGTCTCGATGTCCCCACCGTCTTCTATCAGCTCTTGTAGCGGCTGGAACTTGTTGGAAAGGCTGATCTGGAATGCTGCTTGTATGTCCCTGTTTTTCTGAGTAGTACAACGTTGTACCTTGTCCGTGTGTTGTTGGCGTTGGTGAAACACTTGAGACGAAGTCTCATTGTTGTTCGAAGAAGGTGGTGGTCTGATGACATGTCAGCACCTCTCATCACTCGTACATCCCGCCATGATCTCCTGAACTTGCAGCTAATTCAGATGTGGTCAATCTGGTTCTCTGTGACGTGGTTCGGGGATTTCTTGTGGATGCACTTGTATGGGAAGATGCTTCCTCCTATCACCAGCTGGTTCAGGGCGCACAGGTCTGCAAAGCGCTCACAATTCTCGTTCATCTGTCCCAGTCCGTGTGTCCCCATGATGTCCTCGTAGCCTGTGTTGTCCATGCCAATCTTAGCGTTGAAATCTCTCATCAGTATGGTTATGTCCTTTGCTCCTCTTCTGTCGATCACTGTCTGTAGTTGCTGATAGAAGTCATCTTCCTTCTCTTCTTCCGCATCATTGGTGGGAGCATAGCACTGGATGATGTTCAGCTGATGTCATTCTTCTTCGTGGTAAACTTGGCTGTGATGATGCGGGAGTTGACGGGTTCCCAGCCGATGAGTGCCCCCTGTGCCTCCGGTGCCAGCATCAGGGCCACACCCTCAGTGTGGGGGGCTCCATTCTCTGTGTGTCCTGAGTACAGCAGCTGTTCTCCAGATGAAAGTCTCAGCTGTCCTGACTGTAGCCACCTTGTCTCACTTAGTCCTAGCACTCCAATCTTGTAGTTTTTCATCTCTCTCGCAATTTGGATGGTTTTTCCTGTTTCATACCTCGTCCTGATGTTCCATGTGGCTATTCTCGTTGTTTGTCCTGGGTGTGAGATGGGGAGTCAGTCTTGCAGCTTCCTTCCGGCTTTCACTGCACCGCGTCATAAGTCTCCGGGATGGAGACCCTTCCTTGCCCAGATGAATTTTTGGTTCATTGTCGTCGATGCTTTTGTAACTGGTCTTTTTTTACAGGTAGGTTGTTGTTAACCCTACGCAAACCCCTTTATCCCCCGGGCGAGGTGGTCCTGCCTTAGTCGCCTCTTACGACATGCATGGCAGGGCAGTGGGTCTATTCTATTATGCCCAACCCACAGGGCGTGGAACCACCTAAAACTCGATAATTTATAGTCTGTTCAGTTCAGTTCAGTTCAGTGGTTTATTTAACGTCTATTCACCATTGATGATATTAGACGAATTATAGTCTATGGGAATTACAACCTGCTTTTACATTAGTTTAGAGTTTAGTGCACACTCTTTGTAGAAAATACGTTTATAGTCTGTGGGAATCGAACGTTCGAAAAACATGGCAAAGCACAACCAACGATAAAACGCACATGGAATATTCTATACAATTAGGGAATCATGACCAAATATTGCTGACGAAAATGAAATGCTTGAAACATTCAAGCAAGAGTACCATGATGCATCACAGCCAATTAAAATGCATGGAACGTTTTAGAAACAATTTCTGGAGTCCTTTGGAAGATTTTCGCGTTCTCCGGATGATTCTGGGAGTCTGAGAACTTCCGGAGTTATTACGTCACCTGCTTACACGTCACCAGTAAACCAAAGTCACGTGTGGAACAGGAGCTCTTCAACAATGCTAAAGAAAACTCATACAGGTCCGAGTCAACGGACGATGCGAAGCAAATCAATCGGTTTGTCACCGCTGGCTATAAGACGGTGACAATGTAACACATCTGTGGACCTTTATTCGTTATCGAACCTTGTACAAATCTGTCTAATTCAAACCTGATATTAGTTTACTTTTAAGCAAAAGTGAACGTATTTTCTACAAAGAGTGTGCACTAAACTCTAAACTAATGTAAAAGCAGGTTGTAAATGTGTGTGTGTGTGTGTGTGTGTGTGTGTGTGGAGAGAGAGGGAAGGGGGAGGGAGGTGGACTTTATTTTCGTTTTCACCTGCCACCACACAACAGGTGGCTTCTGCGCTGCTTTCAAACCTAATTCATCGGAATTCTTTGGCGCACACTCATACTCTCACGCCGGGTTTTTCCCCGCTATGTTTTAAGGCATGTTGTTGAAAAATTCGACACAGGCTGACGCTATTTTTTGCGCGCGGATGTTAGAAGGAGTTGTCACTCTTTGGTCCAAGCCCTCGTGATGATTTACGATCCGCAAGTGCATTGCCGCTCAAGAACTTCGTCTCAAGAAATTTTATTCATTTTTTTTTTCTTTTTGTATTCGTCGTTTTCTCGCCAAACATATGTACAGAATACGGAGAAATCGAATTGGTAAAAAGGTCTGCTTGTATGTTTGTTTGCAAACGGTTTTTACAAGAATGTTTCGTCAGGTTGGTATCTTTTTGAGGGGAGGGAGAGGAACCAGACTACCATCAGCCAGCCTTCCCCCTGCCCTTCCAATATTTGAAGTAAAATAAATGTACGTATGCATGTGTGTGTGTGTGTGTGTGTGTGTGTGTGTGTGTGTGTGTGTGTGTGTGTGTGTGTGTGTGTGTGCTGTTGTTGTTGTTTGTTGTTGTTGTTGTTGTTGTTGTTCGTCCTTCGATGGTGCTACAGTGGAGGTGGAGGTAGCTCTGGCCTTGCGCGCGGCTCGCTTTCTCTCTCTCAGCTTCTGCTGTGCGTCTCTTCTCTGATGTATATGCACCCTTTGTGATGCTGCTTCGCCAGGCTGGGCGGTCCAGGGCAAGCGACTCCCAGATGTTGAGGCTGATGTTCAGGCCTTTGAGGGACACTTTGAGGCAGTCCTTGAAACGTTTCTTCTGCCCCCCAACTTTGCGCTTGCCCTGACTCGGTTCATCGTACAGCAGTTGTTTTGGCAGTCGACAATCTGGCATTCTAACGAAGTGGCCAGCCCATCTGGCTCAGAATTTCTGAAGGAGAGTGTAGATGCTGGGGATGCTGGCCCTTTCCAAGACCTCAGTGTCTGGGACTTTGTCCTGCCACTTGATGTGTAGGAGTCTGCGGAGACAGCTGAGGTGAAAATGGTTTTAAAGCTGTTTGGCGTGTCTGCTGTAGACAGTCCAAGTCTCACTGGCATAGAGGAGAGTGGTTAGTACCACTGCATGGTAGACCTTCAGCTTGGTGGTAAGGCTTAGTCCTCTCCGCTCCCAGACATTTTCATTGAGTCTGCCAAACACAGAGCTGGCTTTGGCAATCCTGTTCCTGACCTGTACGTCAATGTTCACAGCTCGTGAGAGTGTGCTGCCCAGGTAAGTTGTCAACTGCCTGTAAGTTCTGTCCTTCTCCCTTGATGTGTGGATCCCAGTAGAGTTTACCTGGCGCAGGCTGATACATCACTTCAGTCTTTTTGGTGCTGATGGTGAGACGAAGTTGTTGCAGGCTCGTGAGAGACAGTCCATTTCGTGCTGCATTATCTGCTCTGTGCTGGCACTGAGAGCGCAGTCATCAGCAAACAAGGAGTCCCTGATGACGGTCTCTTTCACCTTTGTAACAGCCTGCAGTCGCCTGAAGTTGAACAGCCCACCGTCAGTTCTGTATCTGACATGCATACCACCCTGGCAGTCACGGAAGGCGTCAGTCAGCATGGCGGAGAAGACCATACTGAATAGTGTAGGGGCGAGAACTTAGCCTTGCTTTACGCCGTTGGTCACTGGAAAGGCTTCTGACGCGTCTCCATCATCCAGTACTTTCACCATCATGCCGTCGTGGAACTGTCTGACGATCGTAATGAACCTGCTGGGACAGCCAAATTTCTCCATGATCTTCCACAAGCCATCTCTGCTGAGGGCAGTAAAGTAGACTGCATATCTGTTGGCATCCCACTGCTCTTCAATGCTGCTGTGGTCATCCTCTCGTGTCTTGGGCAGCCTGCCATATAGGTCATTGGAGAAATGTTCTGCAACTTTACTATCCTTGAGCTTGGAGACGTTGAGCCTCTTTGCAGTCTTCTGACCTTGGGGTCTTTGCATGGGGCAGGATGCGGAGTTTAAACTTTTACACGATGAGGCGATGATCAGTCCAGCAGTCAGCACCACACATTGCCTTCATCACTCTCACGTCTCGCACATCTCTCTTCCCGGTGATGACATAATCCATCAGATGCAAATGCTTGGAGCGTGGATGCATCCATGATATCTTGTTGCGAGTAGGGAGGCGGAACAGAGTGTTGGTGATGACAAGGTTGTGAGTCGCGCACATCTTGAGAAGCAGGAGGCCATTGCTGTTGCAAGTGCCAGAACCGTGTCTCCCAATGATCCCTTCCCAGGTCTGGTGATCGGTCCCCACTCTGGCGTTGAAGTCCCCGAGTACGATTAGGTTCTCAGACGGTGGGACTGCTGCGGTGAGTGTTTAGTTCTTCGTAGAACTTGTCCTTGATGTCACCTGGGTTGGTCATTGTTGGAGCGTACCCCCCAGTGTTGCAGTTGCACTCTTCTTGTTTCCAAGTGGAAGCTGGAGTGTCATCAGGCGATCGTTTATGCCCTCCGGGGAGCTTGACAAGTTTCCAGGTGTGAGATGAGATCTGATGGCAAATCCCACGCCTGCCTCTCGCCCTTCAATGCTGCTGTGTCCCGCTCCAGAAGAATGTGTATCCTCCACCACATTCTGTAAGTTGGCCTTTGTCCGCTCGGCGTGTTTCGCTGAGTGCTGTTATGTCGACGTTGTAGCGAGCAAGTTCTTTGGCGACCAGTGCAGTTCTTCGCTCTGGTCTGTCTGCCTTGGCGTTGTCCAGAAGAGTTTGCACGTTACATGTGCCGAGGTTGAGCACATTTGTTTTTGTTTTCTTCGTAGTTCGACAGCGGGGAGGGACACCCCGCCAGCCGCGGTTTGCTGGCCAGGGTAAGGTGAAGCAGGCAATGTTTAGGGCACCTTTTCTAGCCCCGTCCTCTTGCTATGCAGGTGAGCAGTGCGGTCCTAAAAAGGGCTGCTCAGACACCCAGGGGGCTGCCGAACTCCACTTCTGCTTCATCCAGTAGAGAGTGACCACATGCCCTGGGCCGCCTGTGTGCAGGCTCGTGACTGACAGCTCCCAGTGTGTCCACACCTGCTGCCTCCGCCACTTGCCCATCGCCACAGGACTTGAGGTTGCGCTGTGGAGTTTGAAGTCATGACTTGAGCTTGACTTGGATTCTAGTGAGGGAGAGTTGCGCGTCGTCAGCCACACTCTCTTGCCCCAGTCCATCTGTGTCCAGCGGCAAGACGAAGTCGAGACGGCTGGAGATAGCTTGGAGTGCAGTGGATGACCGTGACGTCTTTTGTGTCTTGACACGCCCTTGTGTGCGCCCCACAACGCGTTGCTGGAAATCGCCTTTTCTGCTCGTTGAACCACAGTGTTTTCTTCCGCGCAGTCCGCCGAATTCAGCTTCGCATACAAGGTAGACAAATCCTAGAGTTGAGGGTCGCACCCTAGAGTTGAGGGTCGGTGACCCGTCAACTTACCAGCTATGCTTGCGGTATGCTCGCAAGATAGTGGGGACTGTGGGGGCGGGGAACGTCCAGCTTCCCGTACAAGTCCAAAGGACTTGCCCACTGCCCAAGAGGAACATAGGCTATGATGAAATAACTGAAAAGAAAGCAAAAAAAAAAAAAACAAAAACAACAACAAAAAAACACGAGAATACATAATATTAAGCCAACATTTAAATGGAATATAACACTTGTTTGCCTGAAGACGTTTTCTAAACAATGATCACTACACGTCTTCCCAGGAGACTGTTCATGCATCATTATGAAACGGATTTAAATCTCACATTGATAAGCATTTTAAGAGGATGTGTAATCTGCCATTTTGGAAGTCTAAACACTTTCAGCAATCTTGTCAATACACTAAAGCCTAATTAGTTCAGGGCAACGAATGCTTGCTATCCTCAAGTTGTTAACGAGCAATTATTTCACAGTGTACAAGGCTTCAATCCCACAATTCCTCTATGATACAAGTTACAGCACTCATGGGAGCAGCTTTCAAGAGAAGGAGCCAGTGCTGAGTCAGTCTTTTTGTGGCCGTTGGTAATGAGTCACCCACAGCTTGTTTGCTGAGACTTGGGTTCCAACTGGGGGTTCTGATGCATATGCGATGGCACTATTCCACGAAAGTATAGAGGAAGATGGACTTGTTACCTGTACGGAGGGCATAACAGTTATGAACATTAGCTCTCAGACTGTACTTCTCGCCCATTTTATCTGATGCACTATATTTCATCTACCGAGGGTCAAAATGGATGTGCTAAAAATATAGTCTTGAACAGATATATATTTCTTGATAAATTAAGCAGTCAGCAGCAAAAAAATGTACGATGTACAAAATCACACACACACACACACACACACACACACACACACACACACACACACACAGAGAGAGAGAGAGAGAGAGAGAGAGAGAGAGAGAGAGAGAGAGAGAGAGAGAGAGAGAGAGAGCACCGATTAGCAATATTAGAACTAGTAAACTATTCATTTCATCACGCTATGAATTGTTGACCGTATTCATTTTGTATTTTGCTGCGGTTGCGCTTATTCGCTTCCTGAGTGTCAGTCCATGCGACGGCTTCCCGAGGATCTCGCCAGGATATTTTCCATCGATCACTGGACGGTTCTATCTTGTTTCCCATCTCATCTTCCGTGTCCTGTCAATATATCACTCCCACGCTTCTCGTTACGGGCTTCCCCATACGAAACAGCGACGTCGTCCATTCTCATTCGTCTAAGCTTCAAGCACGGACAATCAGTGGAGAACAATCAATATCAGGTTGTCACTGGGGAAACCTCCCAGCTGAACAGGAACAGTTCAAAATGCCCGATTAAAAAAGATCATTGAAAATTTGTCTCTTACAAGACCCAGTATAACTGATGAAGCAGATAGCCTCAAACTATTCGGTCACGTGATTGATTAAGAAGACGTGCGCTAGACTAGATCTTCGGTCATGGTGAGTCAAGGCAGCTTTTGAATCAAACTGTGTCGGTGATGCAGCCCCACAATCTCGTTGCAGGCAGCTGGGGTCGTTCACAGTAATCGCGATAGAGCTTTGCCAACCAGATTACCCCTGGCCCCCCCCCCCCCCCCCCCCCCCCCCCCCCCCCCCCCCCCCTCCTTAATTTACTCTCTTGCAAGAAAAGAGACGACTATCTTTCTCAGTCCAAATGGCTGATTCGGGCGCCACAGCATATGATTCTGCAATCATGGCACAGTTTGTTTGCTGGGATGTGACGTCATTGTAAACACCAGTTTTTCCTACAGGAGGTGCGCTGGCTACAGTCTCTCTCAACCCTCTCTCTCTCTCTCTCTCCTCTCTCTCTCTCTCTCTCGTGACATCAGATGGTGCAAAACAGCCTGGAAAAACCGTTCAAACCATGTCAACATGATTCATGGTGCATCATGAACTGGCAAGTATTCACCATATACGCGTATTTTTTTGCGTCGCTTACTTTACAAAAGTGTGCATGCGTCGTCTCTAAGTGTACCAGCAAGTGTGCATGCGTACGCGCGCGCGCGCGCGCGCGCGCGCGCGCGCGCACGTGTGTGTGTGTGTGTGTGTGTGTGAATGCATGCCTGTGAATGCAGATCTAAATATCGTGCTTGGTCCGCTCGATATCGAAAGAAAGAATAAAACGGCCTGTGCCAGGGATCAACGCAAGGACCATGTCTCTTCCTGCATACATCAATGATTTGCCAGACAGAATTACTTCCTACTCCAGACTCTTCGTCAATGACACAGCAGTCCATCGTCTTATCGCCAGTTGCCCACAAGATCAAGATCAAGTACTCCAGGCGGACCTAAACAAGCTGGGAGAATGGCAAGACGAATGGAACATGGCCTTCCACCCAGACAAATGCAGCTATCTACCCATTTCACAAGTGGGGTCTACAATCTACACCCAGCATGGCCAAGTCCTGCAAACGGTCAACTCTGTGAAGTACCTTGGCGTGACTATCCAGAACGACCTTAGCTGGGGGGGAGCACATCAACAACATCTGAGGCAAAACGAGGCGAAACCTTAAAATATATTCAACAAAAAACACAGGACCTCGCTTATAAAGCCTTAGTCCGTCCTCTAATTGAATACGCCTCGTCCGTCTGGACCCGCACCAACGTTGCCACATGGACAACATTGAGACAGTTCAACGCAGGGCAGCACGCTTCGTCCTGCACTGCTACGGCAACACCGCCAGTGCTGGGAGCATGCCGCAGCAGCTCGGCTGGCCCTCTTTGGCTACTCGTCGCCGCAATGCTCGACTCTCCATGTTCCACAAGGTAACTAGTGCATGGCCAAGCCCATGTCAGCTGTCCGTCGTCTCAAAGAGAAAACGCTAACAAAAACGAAACTGCTGTGCCAACATCATCTGCAGCACAAAAAAATACAGGACAAGCCAGACTATAGACATTTCAGCTTCTTCCCAAGGACCATCAGGGACTGGAATAAACTCCCTTCGGAACTTGCCTTGTCCCTCACATTCAAGACCTTCAATAGGAGGGTGTCAAGCCTTGCCTAACTCACCTACACCGCCCTGCTGTCCTGCCCCCTCCCCCCACCCCTGCTCAGCCTTGTTGCCGAGTTGGGCCAGCGAAGCCTGTTGCTGTGTTGGAGACCGTTGCGGTCCCCGCACTTCATTAGGTGAAGGTCTGAACATGTCCTCAAGGCCTCTTACCCCCAAATACCCCACCCCACCCCATATGTCCTCTTTCCCCTCTTATAGCTGGTACAATCCACTTCTGCACCCCCCCCCCCCCCCCCCCCCCCCCCCCCCCCCCCCCCCCGCCATACCAAAACCCCCACTACACCCTCCCTACTGTTCAACTTCAAACTCCGTTTCTCTCTTTTTCTTAACGCTGCGCCCCCCGAGTATGACAGTAATGACCGTTTTTGACCGATTGTCATCATCGGAAAAAGAAAGACCATGGCAGCGAAAGTTGCATTTATTCTGATGTTTCAGGACCCTGTAAAAAGCAAGTTTGAGGTTCTAATGCTGGAACTGCAGGTTGTATTAACAAAATGATGGGGTTTAAAATGGCCCGTGCCAGTTTTCACCCAGGGGGCTAAACACAGCCGAAGTATTTTAATAGCAGGGATTTTCCGAGAATTTTTCAATGTGGGACGCCGAGAATCTTCCTCGTTGTGCGAGTTTCTAGGAACTATAGGATTCTATGAGAACAATACCAGTGTGGGGGATTCTAAGAACAATTGTCAGCGTTGGATTTTACGAGAACCACTATCAGAGTGACCTTTTCTGAAAAACCAGCGTCTGTGTGCGATTCTCTGAGAAACACAGTCAATGTGGGATTTTTCGATAGTGAATATTTTCCATGAATCACGGTCAGTGTGGACGTTCCGAGAACCAATACCATTTGGGCTTTCGTGAAATTCACTATCATTGAGGGACTGTCCGAAACCCACTACCATTGGAGACTTTCATGAGATTCACCATCAATGAGGGACTTTTGTGAGGTTCACTATCATTGTGGGACTTTCTCATTCTGAGAATCACTATTATCTGGTGACTTAGGTGAGATTCACTATCATTGTGGTGGGACTTTCTGAGAAGCACTGTTGAGACTTAATAATATCAAACACTTCATGGCAGACTCTATGAAATGTGATTTCCGAGTTTCTGAAAGTGATAAACATTTTTTCACCTGACCTTTACGGAAAAACATTTTAATGAAATGCTGGTATGCTTTTAGAAAATTTATCTTAATGAGGCATGTGTGTGTGTGTGTGTGTGTGTGTGTGTGTGTGTGTGTGTGTGTGTGTGTGTGTGCGCGCGCATTTGTGTATTGTCAATCTATTTTGAGAGTTAATTGAATGAGATGACAGCCTGATATGGCCCTTTGCAACTGGCTTGGCTATTATAAGCTCTCTGATCTCTCTGATCACACTGCCTCGTAGATTTGAGTGTATCTTTCTCATTTGGAGACGAGATGTTGTCACAACACACCAAGCTGCTGGACCTGTGCATTATCCTGTCGTTTTACTCTAATTCTGTGTTACTGTTTATTTACTATTATTTTAACATCATGTCCAAAGGGGGTGGACCATAATGGTTTCTTCACACAACAGTTCAGACAACACATGTCAAGTCTGTAGACACAACACTTCTTGGAGCTGCACACTATGAAATTTGAACTTACTTTGTCGAATCAGTTGCCTAAATCATAGATTCATGCGAATCAAATTACAATTAAAGAAACTATGAAAAATATCATTCTTTCTGAACAAAAATCAAGAAAACCTAGTTGGGTACTTGAGACAGTGAAGACCTCAACCAGGGTCAAACACATGCTGGACCAGCTCACAGAGGTCATCTGTATCAACACCGACTGGATTCTTTTTCGTCACATCACATCTTTCTTCCAAGTTCCATAAATACCGGTGGAGTAGTTACTGCATCATCTTGCTGAACATATCCCTGATCTGCTCTCTTAATCCAGCTTCACATCAAACATTGAACGGATTCCTCTTTGGGCCACATTCCATCTTTGCATCAGATTTTTGCTACAATCAGATCAGTAGGTTTTTATTTTTCATTTTTTTTTTTTTTTTTTTTTTCTGAATCTATGGCTTGATGTGGATTGGCACCAACCTTGGATGGATTGTTTCTTTCCATCCGGGTTCCTTTTCCATCAGTTCCTGAGGTTTTTGCATCATCATCTTACAAAACACATCCTTGATCTCCCCTTTGACCGAGACCTGCACCCACATGCCCTGGGTTTGTCCTTGGTTGACATTCCATTCCATTCCCCCCCCCCCCCCCCCCCCCCCTTCTAATTTTGTTAAAATCAGTTAAAAAGTCTCTGTGTACTCTTAGTAAAGGAGCCTACAGAAGTAAAATAAATCAAAACCTCCTTTGTAAACTGAATACACTTTCGCATTTCTGAGGCCAGCATGGTTGAAGCTTTCCCTGTCAGCATCTCCATGGGAAATGAATTTGTGTGGAGAGAGCGCAGGTGCACAAGTGAGGGAGGGAACAATGGCAGTATCCATTCAAAAAGGGACACTCACCAAGTCTGGGTTTGACAAACCAAGTATTATTAAAAAAAAAAACAGACATGCCAAACAACTGAAGACTGTACTGGGGAGTGGAAGGTACAATAGAAGGTGTGTGTGTGTGTGTGTGTGTGGGGGGGGGGGGGGGGGGGGGCAAAAAAAAACCAACCCAAAGCAGTCCTCTGGAGTATTTGTTTCATGTTGCAAAGTAACATATTTGCTGCAGCTTTCATACACATGTTCAGCAAGTTTTCATATAGATTTATATTATTCAGGAAGCAGGGCCAGCATTTTGAAGATCTCAAGCAGCGAAATAGAGAAAATCAGCTGAGAAAAAAAAAAAAAAAAAAAAAAAAAAAAAAAAAAAAAGGAAAAGATCAGTTGGAAAGAGGTCATCTGGCATGTCTGCAGAAAGTTGGGGACTCAGTGTAGCAGTGCAGTCTACTGTCTGGCATTGAAAGCTCCCTGTGAATTGATATGCTGGGACTGGGATAGGTCTGTGTGTGAACGCACGCGTAACAATTTGCACACATGTAAAATCCCATCACCAATTTTCGGTAGAGAAGGCCAGTTTTGCCGTTGGTATGGATGACAAGTTACACATAACATGCACCCTGCATGAGAAATGGAAAGCATGAAGAAAGGAAACTGAGTGAACGATATTGAATGAAATTGGCTGGGTGACACAGGAAATGACTGAATGAAGCGCCGGCTGGCAGCTCTTCAGTCGGCACTATCCACTTATGCAGCCCGTTGTGTAAATGGGTGTGGATTGTAAAGCGTTTAGAACTTGGTCTCTTGTCGAGGATAGGCGCTAAATAAGTATTAATAATAATAATAATAGGATAAACCTCAATGTGGCAATGCATGCACATGTTGGAGGATTCTCTTAGTGTTGGAGATAGTGCTAGGAGGGTGTATGGTAGCAGCTATGAAAATGATTTTCCTTGGTCAATGCAGCTTATTCAACTCATTTCTCCCTCTCTCTTTCAGCCATCATGCGTACGTAAACTCAAACACAACTGATTTCAGTACAGCCAGTAAATTATTTATAATCAAATGTTTGTCCAGACCCATGATGGTGTAAAAATGCATGTGGATTCTTTTAACAGGTCTGACGCATGCATTCAGGAGTTTTGATGATAAAAGGCATCATAACACATTCATTTAAAAAGAAAAAGAAAAAAAAGGCCAGACGCTGCACTACACTCATCTCCATCATCATCTTTTCCTGGTCCAGCATGCAGGCATCCCTTAATTCCAAACACAAAGCTCTCATGCACACATGTAAGTGTTTACATGCGAGTGAACCACCTTTCGTGCTGCATATGCTGAAAAAAACAACAACAACATACTCTCATTCTGTTTAAACAAAACATTACGTTTCAGCTCAATAAACAAAAAGGAAAAAGAAAATGCTCCTTCTCAATTTTTTTGCGACAAATCTGACAATGATTTGAAAGAGTAATCTTAACAGCTGGAGAGAAACTTGTACAAAAAAAATGATCAACATAATTTATTGGTTAAAAAAAAAACCAAAAGAGCGCGAAAAAGAAAGAGTGAAGGAGAGAAAGGGAAAAGCAGTCAGGTTTGTTCTCTTGCAAAATCTGGAAGACCCAAAATTTCAGGAATGACGCGATCAAGGCATTTCTGTGAGATCAAACTGTTAAAATTAATTAGTTTTCTGTAGTCACCTTTGAATTTTACTTCCTGCAGAGGTCATCACTATGTGTAACAAAGCTGCGCAAGCCTTCCATGTCTAATATTCTCTAAATTAATGCTGAAAGTGTCGGACATGTCAATGACGAAGGGAAACATTGCAATAAAAATCCGAATATCCACAAAGATAAACAAAATCACCAATAATCGTGAAAATGTACAGAATCAAGTTGAACAAACAACTGATCACCACAGAATATTAAAAAAAAAATCAAATGATCAGCACTTGCATCTGGGTCGTCAACAGCTTATGCAGAATAGCAAGCCTGTCATTCCTGTAGAACAGTTGGCTTCACACCTCTGGAACACATTTGTAACACAGCCAAATCACTCTGGTAGATGTGAATCAGGCATTCTCTTACACCAGTCAAGGTGCCATCAGCCCAAGGGAACGTGTTGCAAGGGAGATAAACAATACATTACAACGACACAGGAAGGTCCCCAGCAGCTCAATGAATTGTACAGATTTTTTCTTCTGCCATGTTCAATTCATGTTCCAGCATCTGTGTGTGTGTGTGTGTGTGTGTGTGTGTGTAGGTGTGTGTGCCTGCAAGCATGTGTGTATGGAGTAGTGTGGAACACAAAAAGGTACCTATACAGGCTTCTTGGGAGACAAAGAGAACTAGGAAGCCAGTGCACACAACAGCCAGCACAAAAGACAAGCGAATGAATACATGTTTGTGGACAATGGTTTCCAACTGTTGCATATACTGAATACACCAAGTGCCCCATTTGAATTCTGAGAAGCTCAGTTGGTCAGACAAGTGATCACTTTCAGAAAATTGCAAGACTGACTGGCACCTAACATAAAAAAAAACCCCTGGAATTTTACCAAGTTTGAATTGAAAAAAAAAGTATTTGAAAAAAAGACAGAACCACGAAAGATGTATGAATTTCCATTAAGCAATGTTCCACTTCATTTCGCTCTGTAGTATGCATCTTTTCCATGAAATGTCACTAGAAGTTTCTTTCTGTTCTTGTTTGCGTGTGGATAGAATGAACTGAAACATGTCGTGAACCACATTGAATCATCCCTTAGCTTCTTTTATTTCAAAAGGTATTCACAATAAGACAAAATCCATTTAGATCAGCAGTTTCAACATTCTCCACAATTCATTCATCGCCCACCAAAGACGTCCAGGAGTATCAATACAATCACTACTTTTTGCCATACATGGATCAGCAGGGGAAAAAAGAATTCATGAAAGACGGGGGACAGGGGGGGTCGGGGGGGTCGGGGGGTGGGGGGTGGGGGGGTGGGGGCAGTGGCATTGGGGGTGAGGTGGCGTGGGGACCTGGGCATGGAAAGAAGGGGAGATTAAGAGACAGAAACAAAGAGACGTTCTCAAACCAATTCTTTAGCAGTATCAGTTTTCTGAGCAGTGTGAAAGAAAAGACAACATCACGATCATGAATGAAACGATGACTATCAGCTTTATCAGGGCAGTCTGTAATGAAACTACGACTATCAGCTTTATCAGGGAAGTACGTCTTGCTTCTGCCATGCTACAAAGGATGGGGCTACAACTATGAATCTTCAAATGAAGCAGAAGAGACTGACAAGGACGCTGTGCCCACAGCTGTTGGTGGTCAATGTCTACATGGCCTTCACCTTCATCATCTTCATCTTGGGCTGCCTTTTCTTCATGTCACGCCGATTCTCACGCTCCTGTAAAGACCAGAAGACATGTCCATGATGAGAACTGCAACATCAAATATACTTAGCAACACTCACATAAGATCAGACTGAAAACATGCTTGGAACTATAACAAGACTTGATAGACACACACACAAAAATCAAAAAATTGCCTTTTTAGTTAGGGGGGTGTACAGAACTTAAGCAGCTAAGGCACATATGTGAGCATGCATGCATGGGCACAGATGCACAAACTGAAGTATGTAAATACCTGCCCCACCCACACATCCAAATATATGCACACATGCATGCACACAGTTCTGCAATACAAGAACATTTTTTTTTTTTTTTTGGTAATCAAAGAAAAATTTCACTTTTAGAATCTACTGAAAATTCACTTCTCTTGAATGACAAGTTCACATTTGTTTTAGTCACATTTGACATTTGAGATAAAACAAAATGTAAACATCCTGGATGAAAATCACTAATTTCAATCTCTTACATTCTGAATGTAAAAATCCTGGATGGAAAATCACCAATTTCAATCTTTCACATTTCAAGTATAAAAATCCTGGATCAAGTTCACTCATTTCAATCTTGTACATTTCAAATGTAAAGATCTTGGATGAAAATCACCAATTTCAATCTTGTACACTTCAAATGTAAAGATCTTGGATGAAAATCACCAATTCAATCTTGTAAAAATGTAAAGATCTTGGATGAAAATCACCAATTTCAATCTTGTACATTTTAAATGTGAAGATCCTGGATGAAAATCACCAATTTTAATCTTTTACATTTTTTTGTTCTGCATACTGCAGGATACTTCATTACCCATCTCTAAAAATCCATAAAAATTCGCCACAAAAAAAAACCAACCAACCAAAAAAAAAAAAAACAAACAAAAAAAAAAAAAACAACAACAAAAAAACAATGTCTAAAGTAATGCAAATTTTGTTTACTATGCAAAACAAATTTTTAACAAATAAGTGTTCTTGAGAGGTCACAAACGGCAGACAAAAATATGTAACAATATTCCCCTCAGCACAGGGTTCCTCATACTGACTGCTAATTTATGTGGGAGTATTATTTTGTGCATTTTTGTCTACTGAGGAAGACAAGATCTGTCAAAAGTTTACTTCTGTCTGTTGTATGTACATATAACATCTGCGTTACTTTACAGGTTGTTTCGTGCGTTTAGTTGTATTTGTCTTGTATTGTGGGTTAAGTTGCATTTGCCTTGTTTTGTGTGTTTCATTGTATTTTGCCTTTTATGTTTAGCTGTATTTTGCCTTGCTTTGTGTTTAGCTATATTTTGCCTTGTTTTGTGTTTAGCTGTATTTTGCCTTGTTTGTGTTTAGCTGTATTTTGCCTTGTTTTGTGCGTTTCATTGTATTTTGCCTTGTTTTGTGTGTTTAGCTGTATTTTGCCTTGATTTGTGTTTAGCTGTATTTTGCCTTGTTTGTGTTTAGCTGTATTTTGCCTCGTTTTGTGTGTTTCATTGTATTTTGCCTTGTTTTTTGTGTTTAGCCATATTTTGCCTTGATTTGTGTGTGGTTGTTGTTTTGCCTTGTTTTATGGTTAGCTGTATTTTGCCTTTGTTTGTATGTTTCATTATATTTTGCCTTGTTTTGTGTTTAGCTGTATTTTGCCTCGTTTTGTGTGGTTAGCTGTACTTTGCCTTGTTTTGCGTTTACCTGTATTTTGTCTTGTTTTGTGTGTAGCTGTATTTTTCCCTGTTTTTGTGTGGTTAGCTGTATTTTGCTTTTGTGTGGTTAACTGTATTTTGCCTCGTTTTGTGTGTTTAGTTGTATTTTGCCTTGTTTTGTGTGTTTAGCTGTCATTTGCCTTGTTTAGTGTGGTTAGCTGTACTTTGCCTTGTTTCATGTGTTTAGCTGTATTTACCTTGTTTTTAGTAACACTGCCGTCTGCTTCAGGATCCCTAAAAACTGGGTCTTAAAAGGGAGAAGACGGATCTTGCCGTCAAATGTTGCCAGTGACTTGCTTGTTTTGCTACCTTTTTCAAACGTCACTGTGGCTCATGGGCCTGCCCATCAGACCCTTTTTTTCATTTGAAAAAAAAAAAAAAATCCAGATTCACCAAAACGACTGGAAATTTAAGATTTGCCTCAACTGACTCCTGACAGTTGTGTATGCTCAAGACCGTTTGTTTTTTTTGCTCACCAGTAAACAAAACGTACGAACCTCTGCTTTCAGCATCTACATTCATACTGCTTAGGTCTCAAAGACTAACAGGGAGAGATTTTATTGTGAAATTTCAATGTAATTCAAACCCTCTTGCCCTGATGCACACAAATATAAACAACCGCACAACTGGGACGGTCAAACATGCACAAGAGAAAGGCAGCATCCTACCATCTTAAAACACTAGAACGACCAAACTCAACTCCAAAACTTCAAAAGGCAACACAATAAATCTGCTACCATCTGAAACAGACTTCAAAATCCAGGTTTCCAGTTACAGTAATACCCCTTTATCTACATCGGCAAGTTTCTGCTTTTGACGTCAGTCTACCAACCATGACTTCCATCATGAGCATCATGCATTGTTACTTCTCTGCGCTCAAAATATAAATGATCTCAATGATACGGTGTTGTTAACCGTTTGTTTGAAACAAGCACCTTTCTCGCATGGTTAAAAAGAAAGGGAAATAATCCAACCTCCAGTTTGCGTGCCTTGTCCGGGTCTTCCTCGTTCATGAGACGTTCCTTGTCTGCACGGATCTTTTCCTCTCTGCGCTGCTGAGCGGCCTCCTGCCGCTGTCCATGGGCAGCTTTCATGAACTGCTCTCTCCACTTTCTGCCGTTTCTTCTCCGCCTTGGAACGAGCCTGCGCAACAGCAATACTCTGGACCTCCCAACATGGTCAAAACACACACCCCCCCCCCCCGGGTTTTTTTTTTTTTTTTTTTTCCCTTTTTCTTAGATAGGTGATTTCAATGTAGAAAAAGAAGGCATTTGTACGATAAACTTTACATGCTGTGAAGGTTTTTATATTAGCAAAGCCCCCCACCCCCCGCCTTTGCCATCTCAAAACAATTTTTTTTTTCTGCAATGCTTTCTTCAGGTACAATGTGGCCAGTATCTGGTGTTGATTCAGAAAAAGCATGCAAAAGAGAGGAAGAAACAAAAGCGGTCCAGGCTGCCTGAGAGCTAAGTTTCACCACCACCTAAGAAATGACCCAGCCATGGAGACCAGCCACTCTGCGATTTACCTCCTTGCTCAGCTGGAAGCGGGACACCTTGTCAACGCAATAGAAGACCAGTTGCAGCAGCGGCTTCAGGGATTCCATGTCAGTGGGGGGGTGGTCTTGCCCTTTCGATCCCACTGGAAGAGAAACACACAGTTCACTACTTTTTACACAGCAAATAACAGAAGAAAAACACTGACTCTTGGTTAGCTCCTTGACCAACATGTCCAACGATTAGTAGCAAAACATTGGCAAATTTTTCTTTTATAATTTAACACCGATTTTCTATGCACTCTTGGGATTTTTTTTTCAGCAAAAATATCAATTTACCCATGAAAACAATTAACCTCTCCAAAGACCTCAGAATAAACACTACCTGGCTCTTCAAAGGTTTATGTTTCTGCACCATTTCTATCTTTGTCTATGCTGGATTTTATCTTCCAGCTAATTATATACTTATAGCCCAGCCAACCGCAAAGGGCCACATCAGGGCTGTCACCACGTTAAAATCAACTCACCAGTCATTTAAAAAAAAAAAAAAAAAAACTTTCACACATCTCTTTAAATGATATCTTCGAGAAACGCACCAGAAACTTCGTTAAAAATGTTTCATCCGTAAAATCTTAAATCAGATGAAAAATGTTAATCTCTCTCAAAAACCCAAAGATCACGTCAGGTGGGACATCTCTGAACAGGATTTTCATGGACTCTGCTGTAAAATGTTTGTGTCTCACATCGTGCAGGTCCCAACACTCCAAAAGAATTTATTTCATTGTGAGTGGCACATGACATGGAATGCACCACGGAGCTTCTTCACTCTTTAAAAGGACAGGATGAGTAAAATACGAATGGCCGGTGTGCAGCCGGCACAGAACTGTTTCTTCTTTACGACCACCAGACGAAGATGAGAGGAACTCCTTTAGGTTTGGACGGATCTGAAAGAGTTTGTTATCCGTCTGTGTATTCCAGTCCTCCTGCCAGAGGTCTCTGACATAATCGTTAATTTTGGGTTTCAGATCCGAGCAGGGGATAGGTGTGTTTGACAGTTTCTCTCGTATGGCATTCTTGGCCAAACGATCCACCATTTCGTTCCCTCCAATGCCGACATGACCAGGAACCCAAGCCAGAAGAAATGTGTAACCATCCACTTTCAACTTGGTAAAAAGTTAAAAAAAAGTGTAAAAGTTCGGGGTGCTGAAGGTTGCGGCCAGCTATGGCCTCCAAAGCCGACAGTGAATCTGACAAAACCAGAAAGTCCCTCTTCGTAGATTGGGAGATTATCCTTAGTGCCAGAACCAGAGCTGTAACTTCAGCAGAGTAAGAAGAAGCATCTGAAGGAATATGTTCTAACAGTATTTGAGAAGGAGCACCAGGGCAGTAGGCTGCACAGGCCACTCCATCTTCAGACTTGGAACCGTCAGTGAAAATTTTCTGATAGGATGGGAGTTTGGAACACAGCTCAGCATACAACGCCTTGTATGCCAGAGAGCTGGTGGACTCTTTGCGAAAAGCTGCAAGATCAAAACGAATCTCTGGTGTGAAAAAAGGTCCACGGAGGCTCATCTGGAAACTTGGAAAAATCAGACACAACTCCTAGGTCTAGACCTGCATTCCGCGCGTGAGGCTGCATACGAAGGCCAAACGGCGGAATACAGTTAGGGTTGTTTTCGAATTTGCTTTGGAACTTAGGGTCAAAGACACAGTCATAGGCAGGGTTTTCGGTTCAGAGAACAGTCTGATATAGTAGTTCAAAGATAGTTTCAGCCTGCAGTTGGACAGTGAGGGTTCACCTGCCTCTGCGTACAGGCTGTACACAGGGGTGGTGCGGAATGCTCCAAGACAGAGACGAAGCCCTTGATGGTGGATAGGGTCCAAGAGTTTGAGGTAAGACGGTCTTGCAGAGCCATACACAGCACAACCATAGTCCAGTTTGGAACGGACCAGGGCTCTGTAGAGGTGCAGCAAAGTTTTCTTATCAGCGCCCCAGTCAGTGTGTGCTACGACCCGTAGAATATTCAGAGCTTTCTGGCAAGAAGTTTTGAGGTTTTTTATATGGCTGAGAAAGTTCAGTTTTTGATCAAAAATAACCCCCAGAAATTTGGCTTCCTTAACAGCTGGAATGGTGGACTTATCCAGAAGAATTTCAGGATCAGCAAAAAATTGACGAAAATTGTGAAAATGGATTGACTGGGTTTTGGTACGTGAAAAGGTAAACCCGTTTTTCCTCGGCCCACTGTTGAATCTTGTTGACACAAAGTTGGAGTCGACGCTGTACGCTGGTGTAAGAAGCTCCAACTGCGTACAGCGCGAAGTCGTCAACAAACAAAGAGGACTCAGAGCCCTGGCTTACCGATTTCACAATCGTTGATTTTAATGCTGAAAAGGGCAGGAGAAAGGATGCTCCCCTGAGGTACACCCAACTCCTGCCCATGGATGTCCGAGAGTGTGTGGTGCCAACACGCACCTGGAACTGTCGATCAGCCAGAAAGTTTTCGATAAACAGAGGCAGATAACCACGAAAACCAAGTTTATGCAAATCCATAAGGATTCCTGATTTCCACGTGGTGTCATACGCTTTTTCTAGGTCGAAAAAGATAGCGACCACATGCTGCTTATTGACAAAGGCGTTGCGGATGGTGGTTTCTAGACGGATTAAATGGTCAACTGTCGAGTGGTACTTGCGGAACCCGCACTGTTTCACTGGCCAAAAGGCCACTGGTTCCAGCTTCCACATCAGACGGGAGTTGACCATCTTTTCCATCAGCTTACACAGGCAGCTGGTCAGAGCTATTGGGCGATAGTTTGATGGGTTGGTAGGGTCCTTTCCAGGCTTTGGGATGGGAATGATCAGGGCTTTCCGCCAGGAGGGGGCGGAAAGCACCCTGTGGTCCAGATATGGTTATAGACTTTAAGAAGGGTCTGGAGACAGCTTTCTGGAAGGTGTTTCAAAACCTGATAATGAATGTCATCCAGACCAGGGGCAGAATCATTGCAGGTTTGTAAGGCTGATTTTAGTTCATTGATTGAAAACGGGAGATTGTAAGCTTCAGAGTTGTCTGATGTGAAATTGTATGAAGATTTCTCTCTGATTTGCTTGTTTCTTAAAAAGGCTGCAGATTTATTTGAAGATGAGGAGTTCTGTTGGATGGTGGAGGCAACAGATTGGCAACAGCTTGTTTGTCAGTGATCAGAGCATCGGCAAGTTTCAGGTGATGAATGGAGGGGTTGGTGTTCTTCCCTTTGATTTGTCTGATGATGTTCCAAACTTTTTTCTTTGAAGTTTTAGATGTCAGCCCGGAGCAGAAGTTTCTCCAAGACTGACGTTTACTGATTTTGAAAGTGTGTAAAAGACATCGTCTAAAAAACTCATCCAAAACTTTGTTAAAAATCTTTCCACTGTAAAATCTCAGATCCGATGAAAAATGTTAACCTCTTTCAAGAACTCAAAGATCGCGTCAGGCGGAACATCTCTGAACAAGGTTTTCATGGACTCTGCTGTAAAATGTTTGTGTCTCACATCGTGCAAATCCAACACTCTAAAAGAATATGTTTCATTGTGAGTGGCACATGACACGGAATGCACCAAGGAGCTCTCTCACTCTCTTTAAAAGGTAGGATGGGTAAAATACGAATGGCCGGTGTGCAGCCGGCACAGAACTGTTTCTTCTTTACGACCACCAGACGAAGA
>JADBJO010001881.1:348207-366550 GCA_016801955.1 Conus betulinus
CGACAAAACCAGAAAGTCCCTCTTCGTAGATTGGGAGATTATCCGTAGTGCCAACCAGAGCTGTAACTTCAGCAGAGTAAGCAGAAGCGTCTGAAGGAATATGTTCTAACAGTATTTGAGAGGAGCACCAGAGCAGTAGGCTGCACAGGCCACTCCATCTTCAGACTTGGAACCGTCAGTGAAATTTTTTGATAGGATGAGAATTTCGAACAGAGGTCAGCATACAAAGCCTTGTATGCTAGAGAGCTAGTGGACTCTTTGCGAAAAGCTGCAAGATCAAAACGAATCTCTGGTGTGAAAAAGGTCCACGGAGGTTGATCCGGAAACTTGGAAAAATCGGACACAACTCCTAGGTCTAGACCTGCATTCCGTGCGTGAGGCTGCATACGAAGACCAAACGGCGGAATACAGTTAGGGTTGTTGTCAAATTTGCTTTGAAACTGAGGGTCAAAGACACAGTCATAGGCAGGGTTTTCAGGTTCGGAGAACAGTCTGACGTAGTAATTCAAAGACAGTTTTTCAGCCTGCGGTTGGACAGTGAAGGTTCACCTGCCTCTGCGTACAGGCTGTACACAGGGGTGGTGCGGAATGCTCCAAGACAGAGACGAAGCCCTTGATGGTGGATAGGGTCCAAGAGTTTTTAGATACGACGGTCTGGCAGAGCCGTACACAGCACAACCATAGTCCAGTTTGGAACGGACCAAGGCTCTGTAGAGGTGCAGCAAAGTTTTTTTCTTATCAGCGCCCCAGTCAGTGTGTGCTACGACCCGCAGAATATTCAGAGCTTTCTGGCAAGAGGTTTTGAGGTGTTTAATATGGCTGAGAAAGTTGAGTTTTTGGTCGAAAATAACTCCAAGGAATTTGGCCTCTGTGACAGCTGGAATGGGAGATTTCCCTATTTTGATTTCAGGATCTGGAAAAAACTGACGAAAATTATGGAAGTGAATGCACTGTGTCTTCGTAGGAGAGAAAGTAAAGCCATTTTCATCCGCCCATTGATGAATTTTATCCACACAAAGCTGGAGCCTGCGCTGGACACTCGGGTACAGGCTTCCAGTTGCATAGACAGCAAAATCATCCACAAACAATGAGCAGTCTGAACCCTGCTGAACTGACTTGACAATGTTGTTAATCTTGATGCTGAATAGGGCCGGAGACAGTATGCTCCCTTGTGGAACACCCAACTCCTGCTCATGAACATCAGAGAGAGTGGTGCCAACCCGGACCTGAAACTGTCGGTCTGCCAAAAAATTTTTGAATGAAAAAGTGGAAGATGACCCCGAACCAAGATCATGGAGATCATGAAGAATTCCAGCTTTCCAGGTGGTATCGTAGGCTTTCTCCAAGTCGAAGAATATAGCCACTGCGTGGTGTTTGTTCAGAAAGGCGTTCCGAAGCGTAGATTCCAGACGAATCAAATGGTCCACTGTAGTATGATGTTTACGGAAACCACACTGTTCTTTCGCCAAAAGGCCGTCGGTTTCAAGTTTCCACATGAGTCTAGCGTTGACCATTTTCTCCATCAGTTTACAGACACAGCTGGTCAAAGCTATTGGACGGTAGTTTGACGGGTTGGAGAGATCTTTTCCAGGTTTAGGAATAGGAATGATGAGGGCTTTTCGCCAAGATGGTGGGAAGAATCCAGTAGTCCATACATGGTTGTATACATGTAGCAGGATGTGCAGACCTTTTTGCGGAAGATGTTTCAGAAGTTTATAATGGATTTCATCTATACCCGGAGAGGAATCGTTGCAAGAAAGTAAGGCGGATTTCAATCATTCATTTAAAGTGAAAGGAAGATTGTAGTCTTCCACGTTGTCTGACGAAAAGTTGCAGGGTGATTTTTCTTTAAGGGCTTTGTTTTTGACAAAACTGGCTGACTTGTTAGAAGAGGAGGAATTCTTTTCAATGGTTGAAGCAAGCAGATTAGCAACTGCTTTTTTTTTCTCTGTTATTAAAGAATCAGAAAACTTGAGGTGGTTCACAGTGGGGCAGGTGTTCTTCCCTTTGATTTTCTTGATGATTTTCCACTTTTTTTTTTCTTCGAAGTTTTGGATGTGACTTGAGCAAAACTGTCTCCAAGATAATCGCTTACTGGTCTTATATGTGTTTCGATTTGGCCCTCAGTTTCTGATGCGCTCGGACGTTGGGCATCGAGGGTCTGCAAGAAACCCTACGTTGAGCTCTTTTACGGGTTTTGTTAATTTCTTTGCACTCAGAATTGAACCAAGGAACTTTTGGCATTACGGGCTTCTTGGAAGATGTCTGGATGGTTGACTTTGCGCATCAGTATGAAATCTGAAAGACTTCCTGCCGGATCGTCACTATGCAGGATCTTGTCCTCTTCCAGATCCATAAGAAACTTAGTGGCAAAGAGGTCCCAATCTGCTTTGTTGAAATTGAGGCGTTCTGGCAAAGACTCGCTCTCTGCATTTGTACACCGAAGCAACACAGGAAAGTGGTCACTACCATGCAGGTCCTCATCAACCTCCCAAACAAAATCCAAAAACAAAGATGGATCACAGACAGAAAGATCCAGACAAGATGTGGTGCCATTAGCGGAGTGAAAGTAAGTTGGTGATTTCCTGTTCAAGACACACAGATCAAGCTCCGAAAACACTTCCTCTAAAAGCAGACCCCGTGGTGAAGATCTCTCACTTCCCCATAGAGGAGAGGCCGTTCAGATCACCCAACAGCAGGAAGGGTCGAGGAAGCTGCTCCAAGAGTGAAATGAGGTCCTGTTTGGTGACGCAGATGTTTGGAGATAAGTACAAACTACAGACAGTAACTGTTTTGTGGAGAGTAACCCGAGCTGCCACTGCCTGAAGCGGAGTCTGCAGAGCAACTGGGCTGTACAGAACAGAGTTGTGAATGAACAAGGCAACTCCACCAGAAGCACCATGTTCAACAGACTGTGCAGGTAGATTTAAAAAACTGTAGCCAGAAAGTGAAAAATTTTTGTCAGACTTGAGAAGAGTTTCTTGGAGGGCAATTAGCATCGGCCTGGCCTCACGGCACAACAGCTGCAATTCTTCATAATTGGAAGACAGTCCCCTGATATTCCAATGTATGATTGAATCCATTGTGGATGAGTCCATCATAAATGAAATATGGTGAAAGAAAATAAATCTCGTAATTCTTCCTTTTATTCTATATCAACATCATCTGGATCCGAGAGAACTGCAAATCTGTTGAAATTTCTCTCCGCTTTTTTTCTCTCGATCTGATACAATTTTGTTCGGCGTTTTCTTTTTAGGTGGCGACTTGGTCTTTCCTCCAGAACCGCCAGCTCCCTTGTTGACAGCTGTAGGGTGCCCTTTGGAGGATTTTGAGGGGGGTGGTCTTGTCTTGTACTTCAACGACTTCCACTCTCTGCCGCTCTGAGTGCCTGTAGGTCTTTTGCCCCCTGGTGGTCTGGGGCGGGAGTAGGCTTTGAAGACTGACTCGTATCTGAAGGCGACGACTGCTGGGGTTCATCGCATGCAGTGTTCTGCCTGAGGCTACAGACTTGGTTTCTGGCTCTCTCTCGGCAAACGAGGACTCCACCGTCTGCACTCCGATGCTGACTTGTTGGCTTCTTTACTGCAGCTGCAAACGAGAGCCCAGCAGTTGGTTGACTTTTCATAGCAATCTTTTTCGCCTCAAAAAACGGGATTCGCTGTTCAGTCTTTATTCTCTGAATTTCCTTTTCCTTTAACCAGTTTGGACAGGTCTTCGATGATGATGGGTGCTTGCCTCCACAGTTGGCACAGAGTGGTGGACTGTCACACACACCCTGGTGGACTGGCTGGCAGCAGGTACCACACACCTCTTCCTCCGTACATCTATCCCTCACATGGCCGTACCTCTGGCACTTGAAACAGCGCAGAGGTGATGGGATGTACAGTGACACTGAAACTCTCAGGTAGCCCACCGTAATCGACTCCGGGAGAGAAGTAGAGCAGAAGGTCAAGAAAAGGGTGTCAGTTGGAATCCTGTCATTGCCTTTACGCACAAGCACACGATGAACGTGGGTCACTCCTTGAGATGCCAGCTCTGACTTGATTTCAGCCTCCGACACTCCTCTCAGATCTCTGCACCGGATTACTCCTTTCGAAGAGTTCAGAGATTTGTGTGGAGACACTTTGATCGGTCGATCCACTAACGTTGTTGATTTTAACAGCATCATCTCGGAGTGCAGCTTGGATGAGCACTCAATCAGAAGTGACCCATTCCTCAGTCTCTTGACGCTCTTTGGCTTCCCGCTGAGGCCATTGATTCCCTTCGCAATCGCAAAAGGACTCAGGCCTGACAGAGGTCTATCTTCATCTGCTCCCTCCACAATCAGCCAGCTGGGCCAGCCAGAAGCCTGAAAGGACTCTCGTCTCATGTTCCGAATCCGTGTCCGTCTCTGTTTCTGAATCCTGCCTGTGTTTTTTTTTGTTTTTGGTGCCATGGTGTATTCATTAGAATTCATCTCTTTTGATTCCCACCCGCCATCGAGTCCCAACAAGGGGGATGCCCATTTTATACGGAATTCCAGTATATCTGGGCACCAGGACTTCAAAGGAGATATACACACAGGCCTGAAAGCATCCCTGCCACAGAAGCTCCCAAACCCGTTTGACCCGAGCCGCCGCCTTCTAGCCTGAGCTAGGGCATGCACGCGACCAGCCGCTTGATCGAAGTGGGCCACTTCGACCACCTGTCTAGGGGAAGTCCAGGCCAAAGAGGTGTGTTGACTTGATGCACCGCAGTCACATCAGCGGTCTCAACCTCCAGGATCCTATTCTCCCCCATCACAAGACTTGAAGGGGAGACGAAGATAGAAAAGACCCAAATAAGAAAGGCAGAAAACACAGAAAAGGAGAAAGGCGGGTTACTATTAGTCAGGGTCCTCACCCTTAGCCTGTCTGACATGGGAAGCCCTACCAGGGACATCAACTCCTGACCACGTTGCGCTTAGGCCAGACAGCATCTTCGACTTTTCAGGCCTAGAAGCATTTGAAAAAAAAAAACTAGCCTATCTTCAAATATTGATGCCCCCGCCAGCAAAGCCTAAGGGATCACAGGATCACGCAAGAAGGGGTCTCTGAAGAAGCACTCTTGTGTCTTCTTTTTTTTGCTCTTCCTCTTCTTTGCAGATTCCGCGTTGCTGAGGGCGCTGTGTGTTTTGCTTTCAGGTCTTTCCAGAGTTTTTCCAAGCCTTGTTTTTCAGCTGGCAGTGCGGTCTTCATTTGCTTCTTGAGGTTTTTCTTTTGATAATGATGATGATAATGAATACTTATATAGCGCCTATTCTCGGCTAGATGCCAAGCTCTAAGTGCTTTACAATCAGCACTCGTTTACACAATGGGCTGCCTACCTGTGTAGCGCCGACTGAAGAGCTGCCAGCTGGCGCTTTTGGACCCTGATCTTGTCCATCTCTTCTTGGCATCTGGATTTCTTTGGAGGTGTTTTTCTCTTTGGGTAGTTTTGCTCCATAGCGTCTCTACATGTGGCATACACAATGTCCCCATATGTGGCTAGTTTGCATTCCAGGGCGCTTTTCCCTATCAGTGCATCGAGTCTTTGGACAATTTTTGCATCCAGTTTCTCCAATCTTCAGATTCATTTGCTCGTGGCAGGCTGAGTTTCAGGCGCCTGGCATCGAGGGCCTGTGCAAATTCCTCATCCAAACCAACAGTGTGATGTCCTTGACACTGTGGTTTTAATCCTGGCCTTGGTCTTCTGACGTCTTATCTGCTGATGCAGTGCACTGCTGCTCATTCAGATGAGTCTTCACACATCCCATCTTTGTTCTGTGGATCTTCATGCCATGGGTGGTAGCGAAATGCTTTCCACAGACAAATGGATATCCATTTGGTCCATGTTCATAGTCCGTTTGGGATTTGCAGTCGTGATTGGTTGAGCACCGATGGATTCATCATTCTCTCCCCCTTTCGGAATCCTGGAAGCACCTTTTCCTTTTGTGCTTAGTAGCCACATGTTGAAGGCAAAGTGGGGAGCCAGCCCACAGAGCCCTTGGTTCTGGGTCTTTCCCAGTGTCCTCCGGTCTTTCCCGGACATCCTCCAGCCTTTTCCTGGAAGTCAATGGTTTGCCCATGCATCAGTAGAAAGAAACTCGTGGAGAGCATGGCAGCAGAGAGTCCTCAGAAGAGAAGCCCCCTTCAAGCAAGTGTTTTTGGCCCTTATCTCCTGACACTCAAGGGGGCTGGGCCACACCTGGTTCATGACTCCGGATGTCCCTCTGCTGCCCCTTTTTTTCCCATCTTGGGATGAGTCATGGTTGGGATTTGAACCCATGACCCTCTGGACATGCTCATTTTCCACTTAATGACTTGCATACTAACCACTGAGCCACTGGGACACCTGATATTTGTAGGAAAGTTAAGCCTTATGAAGTTCACTTTTGTTCCTCCTTGACCAGATCCAGCTTGAACACCTCTCTGCCGCTTCTGCCATTGCACTACAAAGTACTCTGTCATATTTTTACTACTTAGCTATTTTTACACTCTACTGGGCTTCACTAAGTGATTTATGATGAAAATGGGCCTTTTTTCAAGAACAGAGAAAATTTCACTTATAAGCCTGTGTAACTACGTTGAGTTTCACGAAATATGAAGATAACCTGTTCTTCATCCAGCTACAAAAAGAGTATGGTATATGCTACAGCCTTGAAACTTTATACTGACCCTGTTCAATCACACAACAATCATGTGTCCAATTTCAAGTGTTCTTGTTGTGACATGATTTTTAATGATATTTAGAAAATGCCCAGTATACAGAGGAACGCTGAATTTTATATTGGCCAGTAAGGAGTGAGTTAAAAGACTGCAACCAACGTGCTCTTCATTTCTGTTTTGTCAAATTCACCTTGCCCATGTGTGATTACTAGATAATCTGAAAGCAGACAACACTTTCAATCTCAATATAACAGACTAAGAATAACTTGCTGGTTGACAGAAATCATTGTCTTGCTTGTCTGATTTTTTCAGTTTTGTGTTGGGGACATGAGCCAGTTAGCTCTACTGCATTCCATTTGTTCTGACATAGTTAGCTCTACTGCATTCCATCTGTTCTGACATATAGTTAGCTCTACTGCATTCCATCTGTTCCGACATACAATGGTGACATACTACTACTCTGCCTCTTCTGGTCTGCCTTCCCCTCTGCGTTGCTGCCTCTCTTCATGTACTGCTGCCTATCTTCATGTATTGCTGTCTGTCTTCATGTAGTGCTGTCTTCATGTAGTTCATCTTCATGTATTGCTGCCTATCTTCATGTATTGCTGCCTGTCTTCATGCATTGCTGTGCCTCTCTTCATGTGCTGCCTCTCTTCATGTATTGCTGCCTCTCTTCATGTATTGCTGCTTATCTTCATGTACTGCTGTCTTCATGTGCTGCCTCTCTTCATGTATTGCTGCCTATCTTCATGTACTGCTGTCTTCATGTGCTGCCTCTCTTCATGTACTGCTGTCTTCATGTGCTGCCTCTCTTCATGTATTGCTGCCTATCTTCATGTACTGCTGTCTTCATGTGCTGCCTCTCTTCATGTACTGCTGCCTATCTTCATGTACTGCTGCCTTTCTTTGTGTATTGCTGCCTTTCTTCATGTACTTATGCCTATCTTCATGTACTGCTGCCTGTCTTCGTGTACTGCTGCCTCTCTTCGTGTATTGCTGCCTCTCTTCGTGTATTGCTGCCTCTCTTCAAGTATTGCTGCCTATCTTCATGTATTGCTATCTGTGTTCATGTACTGCTGCCTATCTTCATGTACTGCTGCCTATCTTCATGTACTGCTGCCTATCTTCATGTATTGCTGCCTCTCTTCATGTATTGCTGCCTGTCTTCATATACTGTTGTCCGTCTTCATGTATTGCTGTCTGTCTTCATGTATTGCTGCCTGTCTTCATGTATTGTTGTCTGTCTTCATGTATTGTTGCCTGTCTTTCTGTGTTAATACTTGTCTAACTGTACTGACTGCCTCTCTTCCTGCTCTACTGCATGTCTTCCTGTCATGTTTACAGTGTCTTTCTGTATTACTGCCAATCTTCCTGTACCTTTTTCTGCTTTTCTTTCTGTATCGTTGTCTGCCTGTCTCCCTGCATTGCTATTTGCCTCTCTTCCTGTATTGTTACCCGTCTCCCTGCATTGCTGTTTGCCTCTCTTCCTGTATTGTTACCCGTCTCCCTGCATTGCTATTTGCCTCTCTTCCTGTATCGTTACCCGTCTCCCTGCATTGCTATTTGCCTCTCTTCCTGTATCGTTACCGTCTCCCTGCATTGCTATTTGCCTCTCTTCCTGTATCGTTACCTGTCTCCCTGCATTGCTATTTGCCTCTCTTCCTGTATCATTACCTGTCTCCCTGCATTGCTATTTGCCTCTCTTCCTATATTGTTACCCATCTCCCTGCATTGCTATTTGCCTCTCTTCCTGTATTACCTGTCTTCCTGCTTCTCTTCCTGCGCCACTGCAAGTCTTCCTGTAATGCTCTTCCTATACCGCTATCAGTCTGTCTCCCTGTATTGCTAACTGCCTCTCTTCCTGTACCGCTATCAGTCTGTCTCTGTGCATTGCTGAATGCTTCTCTTCCAATATTGCTTTATGTGTTCTTCCTGGATTGCTTCGTGCCTGTATTCCTGCATTGCTGAATGCCTCTCTTCAGTGTCTTCCTTAATTGCTAATTGCCCATGTTCCTGTATTGTTGCCTGCTTCTTTTCCCTTATTCAGGCCTGCCTTCCTGCTTTTCTCTGTACTGTTCTCTGCCTGTCTTCATGTACTGCTGATTCCCTCTCTACCTGTAAAGCTGCCTGCCTCCCCTCCTGTATTTCTATTAGCATCTTTTCCTTTACTACTGTCAGTCTCTCCTCCTGTGCCATTTCCTGCCACATAAGCCTCACTCCGTCATTCATTCACTTGTTTGCTCATATGTTCTTTTCTTTCTTTCTTTCTTTCTTCATTCCTTGATCAGAACTCTGAGATTCACCACTGGTGAGATTTTTTATATGCAATACTTTTTAATCCCATACAAAGGCAGCCGCATTCCATCTTTGGGAATGATGTCTAAGCATGACACCAGTGTGCATGCATCTTATTTCATGTCATCCACCACACCTGCACACAATGGGCTACTCTTCTTCAAAAGGTGGAATGGAATTTAACATGTGCCCAAGACCTTTTCATAAATGCGATCTCAGTGTAGTTCTATCAAGACTTAAGTTTGGAGTCTACACAGATTCTGACTCCCAAAAGAAAATTGTTTTGAACCTGGCTGTCTTTGACTGGGGATAGCACCTTACAATCTGAGTGTGACATCTTACCGCCTTGACAGGCCCCCTGCCACAACAGGCCTAGATGGAAAGCATTCATGCAATACTAATACGCTCTCAACTAGGGTGGGAAGACATGTACACTGTATGGATGAGCTGATGAAAGGCAAGCATTCCCATGGAGGACAAAAGAAGCACTACAAAGACACACTGAAGGCCTCACTGAAGTGTTCTAGCATCGCCCCTGCGTCTTGGGAAGAAGCTGAGCAAGGTTGTTCAACCTGGTGCACCATGATCAAATCCGGAGTGCAAGGTGACACAAGCTGACTGGTGGCACAGGAGCAAAAACGTCAGCTTCGGAAAAACAAAGCAACCACAACCTCTCAGCCTGGCTCACCTCCAAATTTACCCTGTCCACACTGCAAAGGTCTATTCAAAGCAAGGATTGGCTTGATCAGCCATCTTTGCACATACACACCACCAACCACACTGACAGCAGAAGTCGCAATCGTCTTTGCCCACGAAGGACAAACAGCAACTAACAGCTTTCACTGGAGTACGTTTCAGGTAACAGAAGCACAGTGAACAGGCCACATGACAAAGCAGCACAAGATTTCCTTGGAAAAAACAGTGACTCACAGGAGGCAGCAGGCAGGACAGATTGCCCTGTGAATGAGGTAGACAGGTCGGTCAGTGAAGGTGGCAGCTTGGAAGAGGGTAGACAGGTTGGCAAACTCCTGGTCAAATCTGCCGCCATAGCTGCCCATTACCAGGTACTGCTCCACCTATCACACACACACACACACACACACACATATGTACACTCTCACACGCACATGCACACCCCCACACATGCAAACGCACACACTCACGCACACGCACATACAAATTCACACACACACAGTCACATGCACACACACACAATTAGTGAGCTGTACTGCTACAGCTGCTGATTTGCAAACACCTACATTCTCACAGGGGTACTGGGGGCTCTGGACAGAGGGTGTGTCTTTCTGGTCTGGCACGCTGCAGTCTACCTGGACTTCACTGGGCCTCATCCATCTCCTCAATCTCTCACCTACCTGTTGGTATGCTGTGGTCTACCTGGAGATCACCGGGCCTCATCTATCTCCTAAATCTCTCACCTACCTGTTGGCATGCTGTGGTCTACCTGGAGATCACCGGGCCTCATCTATCTCCTAAATCTCTCACCTACCTGTTGGCATGCTGTGGTCTACCTGGAGATCACTGGGCCTCATCTATCTCCTAAATCTCTCACACATCTGCTCTAAGTGCCAAATTCTTGTTAACTGGTTCAGCTGGCAAACTAAACCATGAAAGGGGAAGGCTGTTAGCATGGCACCACTTGGCGAAGGATTCTGTGACAAAGTCATTGGCCAGGACAGAAAAGTTCTCAAATGAACTATAAGAGCCATATAACTGTAACCAGGGGAAGCCATCTGCTTGGAGCATTTCATCTATAATCAGGTTTGGTGTTGGGTGGGTTACACTACAATGCATGCAGTAACCGTAACACAACTGTCCACGCCACATCAGTCGCTGCCCAAGTCAACAACGATACCTTCCACTGAACATCAGGGTGATAAGAATGCTGTTGGCACACTAAAATACTTGCGGATCATGATAGCCTCATGAATATGAGAATACCTGTTTCTAACAGAAAAACTGCAGGAACTCGTGTACAACCTGGAAAGGCAGATCTAACAAACAGAGGGGAAAGTCAGATTTAAGAACCTTGGCAAACACCTAATTGAGGATGAACATGTGCTGTGTGACAGTGGAGAACTAGGCAAATATGCCAATGGCACAGAATTTCTTGTTGACAAGAACAAGAACTCTGCAACAGACTCATAGCTGTCCACCTTTAGCCAGCCCTGTTCAACATGACTGTAACACTGGCTTACATGTCATGAGCTGCCTAAAATTAAGATCTCTTGCCTTTGAGTCTCTAGCCCACAACCATCAAAGGTGGAGACAGCCGATTCATTTATCACTGCAGTGTCCCTATAGTGAGCTGCACGTTTTCAGCAGTAGATTGATTTTGGGGGTAGAAGCACGAAATTTGGTGTGGATATGTGTCTTACCAAGCTGTATTCAAAACATGGTAGAAGCAAAGGTGTGTGACCTTTGTTTGGCCTTTTGGGCGTAGCCATTTACTGGATCTAGGTCAAGATCAATTTTCTTTTACCAGTTTTTGCTTTATTCAGAACATGGATGTTATACAATTTTCTGCTATTGTTAAGTTTATTAAAAACTGTGTAAACAATCCATACGTGTATAAAAAAGATTTGTTAAGTTGAAAAAACTGTGTAGTGTAATCCGTACATGTATAAAAATATTTGTTAAGTTAATAAAAAGCGTGTAGAATAATCCCTATGTATATAAAAAGAGGAAAAGTAACAAATTAAAGATGTAAGCTATACTTAAGCCATACTCCGGATCATAAAAATTTATTTTATGGAAAGATAGCCAACATGTTTTTTGTTTTAATATATGCAAAGCTATGAGTTCACAACATATGAAGACACAGGAATCTATCAGTCTGTAGTAATTTCACTGCATTTTGGTCATGACCACATATAGCAACCAGTGAACAAAGGGGTTTGTTCATGGTGGCCTATAACTTTCTCTTTTTAAAGAAACACCTGATCTGAAATACTGCTCACCAAACATACTATTTCCGGGCTTGCTGTTACCCACCTCCTCAAAACTCCAGGGTTGTTGGTTAATTCTGCTGCACCTCCATCACCCTCTCCCCTGTTGCATCACCCTTCACTGTGCATGATCCAGAATGTGTCGAGAAAAAGGGCATTCTGTTTGGTTGACTCTTAAAGCACTGGAGCAGAAAGCTTGACGGACAGATGGATGCCATGCTCTCAGTTCAAACAAGTCTCAAGGATGTACAGACAGCCAGCATGGACACTGAGTGTGATCAAGGGATGAGAACCATGGCAAGAGGCTAGTCAGTGCATCAATATACAGCATGCAAGATATCAACTGAACAGATAAACTGAAGTACGTGCAGTTCCAGATCAAGAACAAGACTCCTGCAGGCGAACATTGGTAGACATTTCACCCTTGGCTGTGACCACTCGCCAAAGTCATCAGTCGAAGAGTCTGTCATATTCTGCTGTTCAATTACCTTGTGTGGAAGAACATACAGTGCTGCTGCAGTTGTCTGGTGGCTTAATCATGATCTTAGGACTTTAGATACCTTCAGCAATGAATCACAACTCCTTTTCTAACCATTCCAACAGACTAATCATTGAAGTCCAACCACGCCCATTCAGCCACTCCCCAGAAGTCTCAAGCTGTCATTTTAATGTCAGAACATTTAGCATGACAGAAATATACTTTCTCCAAATCACTATGGAAAGGTTCACTTGATTTCTTTGGCTATGGCATGAAGTCTTTGATCCAGTGCTATGATAGGTATTAGCTTGGATTGAGTGACACTGATGCTATCTTCTATCATCTTCCTTGCATCACACACTTAACGAGTAATGGCGAGTGTGCATTAACCCTTTAAGGTGGCAGAAGCACAAATTTGCCCTCTCTTTGGTGATCACTGTCTTATTTACTGGCATGGTATGCTCCCCATGAAACAGTTTCCATAATCTTCCACTCAGCATAGATATGAGTTTTCACTGTTTCTAGCCAGTTGTACTGTTCAGAATGTTGGTATGATTCTCTACTTGCAGGGGGAGTAAAGAGCCTAAATACAGGATGGACTACGAGTTTTTTTTTCAGTTGGACAGGAGAGACAAGTGGTCCATGGAATGGGAAATGATAAAGTTACCTTCTTCCTTGAAGTGCGTTTTGAATAAAAGCAACTTCCGTGCTCAATTCAGCATCAGATCTTTGTTTAACTGCCGGTATGCTGGTAACACAACAGGAGTCATGGGCTGGTGTGGGGCTCAGATTGTGATCAGTGTTATCAAACATAGCAACAGTAAATGCATGTTACTCTAGTTGTGTGGAAAACAACACCATCATCATTCTGAAATTTGGAGCACACAGTGATTACAGTGTCATTTAAAATGCTTAACACCCTTCATATGACACTGAGAGTCCTAAATTGTACAAAGTGTCAACAAGCCCTGTCTGCTGGTACTGGTGTGCACTTTCTGCCCTGAAATATACAGGAACCGGTGTTTCTTTTTGCTTAGAATGGTAACAACTAGTTTCTTTGTTTGGATTTCTTGGTGCAGACTTTCTGCTGTTAAATGTTAGAAAGCTGAGACATCGTCAGTACTGCTTGTGTCTGCTTTGGATTCCGCATAGTTTCTTCTTTGTTTATTCTCTTGTTTTCAGTGAAGTTCCAGGTCCATTTAAAATCACACTCACAAGTTTTGAACACAGATAGTGCAGCATTTTCTTATCAGTTAACTGAAAGGTTTCCATTGAAAGTTGACTGTGTTAGAAACTTATCTCTGCGGACAATTTCTGCTGCACACGCAAGCACCAGAGTGTCGGAATCATGGTCAACAACCTTGTTTAACCTTTCCCCTACATCGTCTAAAATTTTGCGTGCTGTATGTCGTGGGTCTCCATGGACCCATACTTTTTTCTGAAGGAATAAAGCCTCGCTGTTTGTCGTGGGTCTGCAGGGACCTTTGCTTTTTACTGAAGGAACTAAATCTTGCCATAGATGTGGTTGTGTACAGACATTAAAAAGTCATGATTTTAAAGCGCGGAATGGAATAGTATTCTCTTTATATTTTTGTGTATATGACAAACGAATGTAACAAGATATCATGCAAGTGATTCAACTTGTTTCTTTGTTTCAATGTGCTTCATCATCTGTATAGCCCATCTGCATGACAGGAGACCATACGTAAGCGCATGCCCGCACACATTCACTTGGACACACAACTGGCTTTTTAAACATCATGCCTCTCACACACTATGGCAGTCTAATCAGTTGTGATACAAGTCACTGTCTGTGTATCAGTATGATGAAAATGCATGTGTGTGTGTGTGTGTGTGTGTGTGTGTGTGTGTGTGGTTGTTGGTGGTGGCGGCGTGTGTGTTGTTGTTTTTTCTTCACTTTTAAGTCTATTCACATTAAGTGATTTTAGATGTGTGTGTGTGTGTGTGTGTGTGTGTGTGTGTGTGTGTGTGTGTGTGTGTGTGTGTGTGAGTGTGTGTGTGTACACAAATGAGTGGGCATGCATAAGTGTGTGTTTTTCTGTGTGTATGCGAGTGCATGTGCCTGTGTGCATGTGCACATGTAGATATGTTCATGTGTGTATGAACGCACATCATGTGTATATGAACGCACATCATGTGTATATCCATGCACACATATGTATGAGAAAGAGGTGTGCTTTGTGATGCATCTAAAAAGTAAGTGCACATAAGAGAGGGAGCACGGGATTAGGAGTGACTGCCTACATGTATCTGATGCTTCTTTAGCAGATTACTAAAAACAGATACAGTCTAATTTTCAATGATGAGACAGTCCATTGAGGAATTTATTCTGAACACACTGACAGTATGCCTAAAATACACAATTTAAAGCCTGGATTCAGTCTGTCATAGGAACACACACACACACACACACACACACACACACAAGTATGTTTTCTGACAACTCAGGTTTATTTAGGTACACAGTAATTTCCTTCCACAGGCACTGATTTTGTTTGGTAAGCTGGGACACACACTCACACACATACACACACACACGCACGCACGCACACACACACACACACACACTTCACACACACACACACACACACACTTACACACACACACACACACACACACACACATGTATGATGGCAATAATTCAATCTTGGTATCCAACACACACTACCCCAACGCAACAAACTGTCTCTGAACAGAAAATAACGCACATATATTTCTTGCACTGAAACACACGACTATGGGTCCGCATCATGTCCCAGGTTTTTTTTTTTTTTTTTTTTTTTTTCGCTATCTTTTGCCTGGGGATTTAAAATTGGGGAGGTGGCGGATGACACCTTTTGCAACATGACCATATCTAATTACTGTTCAGGGAAAAAGTGTTCACAAAACAGGGTTGAATGACCAGCAAATAAATTTACATGAAGTGGGTGTACATAACAATTTAGCCGGTGCCAACATTACAGTAGTTCATGGGACATTTTGGAAAACATTAACATGCACTTGCATAAACCCATTCTTAAAACATGACAAATTAGACAAGAAATGTTGACAGTAAGAAGAAAAATAGTGAAAACAGAATCATTACATGTAATGGACACAAAAATGTTTCATCAAAACCCAAACGACTAGAACTGTTGGTCTGCATCTGCATGCTTTTCATGGGCATTTGGAGCCCATGGGTGCCACTCTATTCAGTGACAGTGATGACAGCACTACTGGAGACCAATGCAGTGCATTCCTGACAAATGGTCTGAGCGTGCTCCTTACACAACCAGTTGCGGCAGTTGAAGCAAGACAATGTTGCTCTTGTGGTCTGCTTTCCAGTGACACACCAGTTGCGGCAGTTGAAGCAAGACATGTTGCTCTTGTGGTCTGCTTTCCAGTGACAGAATCCGCAGTGTCCTTTCAATTTCTTGTCACTGTTTCAGCATTTTTTGGTGCATATCTCTCTCACCAGAAGTCGATGCATCTGTTCTTCTCCTCTTAATTCCTGTTGCTGGCACTTTTTCAGCCTGTTTCTTGGTGAGATGCTCAGGAACAGATGTAAGCATTGATCTCAGAGGTCTTGAGAGATTTTTTTGCTGTGAGCCTTTGCTTACTTGTTCTGAGCACAGCTGCTCTGCAACTTTGATTATAAATTGCAGTCTCATGTCAGGGTGAGACATTCTGTCTTCTGGAAATTTCTTTTGCCAGATGACTCTTGCAGCTATGGTGCTGAGGTCCATCAAGTTGAAAAACATGACCACTGGCCACCTCTTGGTCACCCTTTCTGTTGAACAGGTGTGTTCCATCGACTGCCCCTTTGGTGTCATTGTAAAATCTGATTATGTCCGGCTTCTTCCTTGCCAATGGGTCTACAGCACTGTCATGATGCATTGTGCTCTAGACAACCATATTTTTGTTGGCTTTTGACTGGTAGTTGACAAGGGTGGTTTTGTCTTTGAACACGAAAAAGGAACTGTACAGATCTTGCCCTGCTTTTTGCTTGAATGGGTCTGGAAGGAATGCCTTGTTGCTTCTTACCGTGCCCACAAAAGTGAGACCATTCTTTTGGAGAGTATCTGATAGTACCATGTCTGTGAAAAAGTTGTCAGCTGTTATATTTCTACCAGAGTTGTAGAAGGGCGATGACAGTTTGATTGCTACATTTCGCCCCAGATTCTCCTGCCTCTGGGCATCAAGAGTTTTTGCCCAAGTACGGCTCAGCTATAAGTGGATAATTTGTTTCGGTGTCTGCCGCCCAAAAGATCTTCAAACCATATCTGTCTGGCTTTGATGGAAGGTACTGGAGGAATGAACATTGACCCTGAAAGGGGACTAGCTGCTCATCCACGGTGATGAAGGGTCCTGGAATGTAATGACTTTTCAAATTTTTGGTGAATGCTTCCCAGAATTCTCTGAATGGTACAAAACCATCATGCGCCTTCTGGTGTTGCAAGTTGCTTAGTCAGTCATCAAATGGATGTACGAGAGCAGCTGCGAAAAACGATTTCAGCTAAAAGTGGCTCTCACAAGCTCCTGCCAATAAAAAGCATCAAACACAACTGTTGCAGGCAACATATTTTGTTTCACAGCACCCAGAAACAAAAAACATCCAACAAAAGCTCTCATTTCTATATCATCAGTTTGATGAACTTTTCCCCTTTCTTACGGCTTCCATCTAGGTTTGTATACTTTACAAGTGAATCAAATAATGTTTCAGAGAAAAGCAGCTCAAAAGCATCCACAGGCTCTTTGACCTGATCACATCCTGGTGTTTGATTCATTGGAACCCAGAAAACATTTTCAGCAGAAGTACGTCCCAATGAGACAGGAAGCTTACTGCTCGATCTTGTGCTATCTTTTGCAACAAATATATCCTCCTGACTGGCATCAGTTCCTGTATGTGCAACAGCAACCACAGTATCCTGCCATGCAGCTTCCATTTGCGCTCTCAGTAATGGAAAGTCATCACCATCCGAGTCCTCCAAGTCAGATGGGCACACGATGTTTGGGTCAGCTTCATTCAGTGTCTGATCATCATGCATGGATCGGTAAGCTGTAAAGATGACCATGTATTCATTGACCAAAATGCAAAAGACACATAGTAATCTTACGAATGCTTTATAACCTCAAGCTTTCTTACTTGTCTCCCTCCCCTCCTCAAAGGCAAGCACACAGGCAAGGCAACCAGCTAGATCATAACACACACATCACACACCGACATTCCTACACCTCCAACGAACCCATCCCTATCTGTCACCACCATGCGCACACAAAAAGGAACACGCACATGCGCAATCACACACACACATGCACGTACATATGCACGCGTGCTCTCGTGAATACATTTTTGTGCCTGGTATGATAAAAACTACCAAATACTGTTTTTAAGTATTATGATCGACATTAAAAAAATGTTTGCTGTTTCAACCTACTTCCAGTTCCACTCCTCAGAGTTGCAGTATCTGGTTCCTCATCACTAGTTTGATCATCACCACTT
The DNA here is from genome assembly GCA_016801955.1 of Conus betulinus. NCBI lineage: Eukaryota > Metazoa > Mollusca > Gastropoda > Neogastropoda > Conidae > Conus > Conus betulinus. The sequence goes on from JADBJO010001881.1 coordinate 366,115, forward strand.
TGGAGACCATCACTGTCCAGCTGATCAGGCGCGTCAAGCAGTCTGGACATTGGAAAGAAGCAAACTACTGATGTTTTCGATTTGAAAATAAATGAGTATTATTTCCGTAAATATCACACAAACAGCGTCTCCTATCTTACATCTTGGCTCAATGTTACATGCCAGATTGCTTATGTATACACACACACACACACACACACACACACACACACACACACGCAAAAACACACATGGATGTGCGTGCACACACACACACACACACACACACACACACACACACTGGCGCACGCGCAACACACACACACACACACACACACACACACACAAACACACAAGCACACACATGCACATTTCCAAGGAAAAACATCACTGCAAACCAAACGTACTGTGAGATATTTGCGCTCATATCTAGGTGCTTTTGTTTTTGTGTTACTGG
>JADBJO010001882.1:0-7500 GCA_016801955.1 Conus betulinus
ACCTGTATACGCTGAAGCGCTATTTGAATGTAGACAGTAGAAACGCCCCAATGACCTGGTTTATGGTGAACTTGGACGATATCCAATTCATTTAAATCCTTATCTGAATGGTATCAATATTGGCTCAGTTAACAGAATGAATGGCGACGGGATTACCCTTTAAAGGTTACAAGGTGCTGTTGAGTTTAGATGATATTAGTATAAGGGCCATGGGCTTCCCATGTTCGACAGTGTTTGAATTCATATGGATATGGATTTGTTTGGGATAACTAAAGTGTATAAAATATATCAGAATTCCTTTAAACAGAGGATTGTTAATTCCAGGTGGCAGACGGGCATGACCATATGTATAATAGTGATAGATTTGCTCAGTATAACTCTTTAAATCGACACATATCTTAGAGAACCTTATATTGGATAGAAATGAATGGATTTATCAAATATGCACTGACAAAATTAAGATTTGGCGTGTCTGATGTCGCATGACATCGCCTCAGGTACAGTAATGTTGTTGAAAATGAACTGACGTGTCGACTCTGTAACACAGTAAGAGAAGATGAAATCCGTTTTTTTTGTTTTGTTGTCCCGCTTCTGAGCAATCTTAGAATAAAATTATTCAACCCAAATATTACACCGAACCATGTAATTTCAGGCTAATTCTCTGACTGTCAACAAGGAATGAGAATACACTTTTTAATTTAGCCATTTATATTTATGAAGCAAATAAGAGAATTTGGACAGTAATGTCTTCATGTACACTGCCTTTTGTAACATTATCTACATTTTTGCATTATTTCATTTTGTTACGTATTAGGAATGTTGTATGATGCATGTATGAAAACCCCCTTCAGTATGGGGCTGTGGCCTTAATGTAACCTTCCTTCCTTTGTGCAGAAAATCGCACATACAAAACACACACACACACATACACACTACGTACACACACGCACACACACGAGACACGCACACACAACACACACACACACACACACACACAACACACACACTCCACTCTCTCTCTCTCTTCTGTCTCTCCTCTCACACACCACACACCCACGCCACGCACGCACACACACACGGCACGCAACGTACGCACGCACGCACGCACGAAACGCACGCACGCACGTACACCACCACACACACACACACACAACACACACACACACACCACACACACACACACACACATAGCAGGTACGTCGTTATGCACATACACACATGCATTCACCCCAAACACACTTGACACACACATTCACACACACAAACGCGCACACTCACACACACAAACACAACACACACACACACACACACACACACACACACAACACACACACACACACACACACACACACACACCACACAGAGAGCCGAGAGAGAGAGAGAATCGGGAGAGAGAGAGAGAGAGAGAGAGAGAGAGGAGAGAGAGAGATTTCTGCATGTGAACGTTCTTCTGGCTGCTCTCTGTTGGGGAGTGCGTGTCTCCTGCGTACAGTGCTATCTTTATTTTTTCTTCTGGTGTGCTTTTATTCATTTTTTTAATAAGTTAGATTTTTACTTTTATTTCTAATTTCGTGTATGTGTTATTTCTGTTACTGGTACTTTATTTCTTTCATTTTTCAATGGATAAAACTGACTCCTTATTTGCTTGCAGGTAATTTTACGTGCGTGAGTTTTTCGCACCCTGCTAGACCTCAGCTGTCTGTGTCACGTCGAAAGCAGTTAGAGGGCATCGACCGTAAACACAAATAAAAGACTTTGATGTTGATGTCTTTTTCCTTCTTACTGGCTGCTCTTCATCACCCAACTTGATTACACACACACACACGCGCGCGTAACCCTTCCTTCTTCCTTTGTGGGCAGAAAATCGGCATAAATCGCACACACACAACACATACACACACTACACACACACACACACACAGCCACGTACACACACATACACACACACCAAACACACACACACACACACACACACACACACACTCACACACACATTCACACATCACACCTAATCACACACACACTCTCTTGCCTCCACCTCTCTCTCTCTCTCTGAGCACCTCTCTCTCTCCCCTTCTCTCTCTCTCTCACACTCCACACTCACACACACACACACACACCACTCCACACGCACGCACGCACTTACCACTTGCTCGCACTCCACTACACACAGTACGCACGCACGCACGCACGCACGCACACGCACGCACGCACACACTCACACACACACCCACACACCACACACACACACACACACACACCACACACACACACACACACACACACACACACACACACTCACACACACACGACACAACACACACACACACACACACACACACACACATTTGGTTTGTGCACACACACACACGCACACACACACACACACCACACACACACACACCCACACACACCACACCACACACACACCACACACACCCACACACACACACACACACACACACACACACACAACACACACACACACACACACACACATTTGTGTGCGTGGCGTGAGTGCTTGCGTGCGTGCGTGCGTGCGTGTGTGCGTGCGTGTGTGTGTGTGTGTGTGTGTGGTGTGTGTGGTGTGTGTGTGTGTGTGTGTGTGTGTGATGTGTTGTCGTGCGTGTGTGTGGGATAATTAGATGGATAAATAGCAAGCAAAGAAGATAGACAGATAGATCAATCGATCGATAGATAGATAAAAGGATCAATGGATGGATGGATGGATGGATGGATTAATGGATAGATAGAGAGGATGGATAGATAGATAGATAGATAGATAGATAGATAGATAGATAGATAGAGATAGATAGATAGATAGACTGATAATAGTTTGCCACCAATGTTCTCTGGCATGGTCGTGCCGGGTTCTATCTGAGGGGAAAAAAACTGACTATTACATTGCCGAGGGACCTTTTACCTGCGCGACATGTGTCCTGCACTCCCTTGCTAGGGCACAGCGGACTGCCTCATGACGAAAGCAATTATTGACAGCACTAGAGGGCCTCGACCACACAATCCAAGACTTTGATGCTGATGTCTTTTTCTTTTGGACTGTCCGTTGTTGATAACCACATGATTAACACCCCACCCCACCCCCACCTCACCCCCCATCCTACTCCCCCCCCCCCCCCCAGCACAGAGTTGACAGGATTTGCTAAAACACTTCACATTTGGTTTGTGGGGGAAAAGAAGATTAAAAAAAAAAAGAATCGTATTACACCACACAAAAAAAAACAAAGAAAAAAAACAGAAAAGACACTTAATTATCTTTTTTTTTTTTTTAACCCTCTCTCTCTTGCCATCGGCAATAACAATTTTCCCACTTTCATTTCTTCATCAACTTTTTAATTGATTTCAGCGCCAAGCGAGTGCACCGGTTTTGACTCTATGCCTGCTACTTCTGTTACTGCTGCTGCTGCTTCTGCTGCCGTTTGTTCTTGTTGTTGTTGTTGTTGCTGCTGCTGCTGTATCTGCTGCTGCTGCTGTTGCTGCTGCTGCTGCTGTTCTTGTTCCTGCTGCTGCTGCTGCTGCTGCTGCTGCTGCTGCTGCTGCTGCTGCTGCTGCTGCTGCTGCTGCTGCTGCTGAACTTTGGCATAAAGGGGCTTCCTGTGCAGGCCATGAGGACGGCTTTTAGTGCCAGATTTAATGTGGAACAAATTCATCCAGCGCTTAGACTGAATCTTCACTTGCTGGCTTCCCCGGGTCTGTTACTGGGTTTGACTGTGTCACAGTGGGATTGTGTTTCTCCTCCTCTGTCCGTCTCTAAATCTCTTAGTCTGTCTGTCTATCTGTCTGCGCATTTGTCTGTATGTCCGTTTGTCTGTCTGTCTGTCTGTCTGTCTGTCAGTCTGTCTGTCTGTCTGTCTGTCTCTCTCTCTCTCTCTCTCTCTCTCTCTCTCTCTCTCTCTCTCTCTCTCTCTGCCCCTCCTTTCTCTCTCTCTGCCTGCCTGTTCATCCCCATTTCTGTCTCTACCTTCCTTCCCCCCTTCCTGTCTCTCTTTCTCTCTCTCTGTCTCTCTGTCTCTGTCTCTGTCTGTCTGTCTGTCTGTCTGTCTGTCTGTCTCTCTCTCTCTCTCTCTCTCTCTCTCTCTCTCTTTCTCTGCCCCTCCTTACACACTTTCTCTTTCTTTCTCTCTGTCTCTCTGTTCTCTCTCTCTCTTTTTCTCTCTCTCTGTTTCTCTCTCTCTCTCTCTCTCTCTCTCTCTCTCTTCAATTCTAGTAGCAATGTTATTACTATGTGTAATACTGATGTGCATTCAGCTAGTAATGATTGGCCTCTGAACTCTAGTGATCTTGTTGCTGTATGTGACACTAACGTGGTTCCAGTTTATAATGATTCGTCTTTGAACCCCTGCAGTGATGTTGTTTCTGCGTGTGATAATGGCATAGCTTCAGCAAATGATAGTTGGTGTCCGAACTACTTTAGTACTGTCGCTATTGTGTGTGACACTGACATGGTTCCGCGTAATAATGATGTGTTTTACCATACCATGGTTTGTGTTTGAATCTCAATGGTAGTGATGAGGTGTGTTCTCGCCAATTGGAGAATGAGTCGCGGGAAGTTTATGGGGGGGTGTGCGAGTGGTGTCGAATTAGATCATGTTTATACTGAATTCAGTGAATCATTATTTGGGGCACCGATTTCATCAGATGATAGCGATGATGGAACTTTGTCTGTGAATTCCGTTGACAATTCTGTTTCGAGTAATGATTATTCTGCATATCAAGGAAATCACCAGAAGGGTTTTTTATTCATGCACTGGAATGTGAATGGTTTGATGTCAAAAATCTTTGATACCGATTTTGTTTCTTTTGTGTCATCTTTTCATTTTGTTTTGCTGGTCGAAACTTTTGTTGATAGTATTGATCCGGATATCTTTACAGGGTATAAGGCTTTTTTGTCAACCAGCTAAGAAGTTATCAAATGCTGGGAGGCCTTCGGGTGGTGTCGTTTGTCTCATCAAAATGAGTTTATGTCTTTTGTGAAACAGATCAAAGTAAGTGTTGGAAACTTTTTGTTGTTCGTCATTAACAAGGACTTGTTTGGCGTGGAAAAGGATGTGTTGTATGCCTGTGCGTACGTACCACCCGAGGGTTCTCGATATTATAACTATCTTGGTGTGGATGGGGATGGAATTGCTTTACTGGAAAACTGTGTTATTTGATAATGCCCTTGTAGATAATGATTATTTTGTGCTTCTTTCTGGTGATCTTAATGGTCGTACTTCAAACATTTCGCAGCCCGTATCTGTTGAAAAAGATCTTTATTGTCCACATTCGCAAAGAGATTTTGCGAATATTACAAGAAATTCACAAGATTCTGTTTTGAATGGATTTGGTAAGTCTTTGCTAAACATGTGTACTGCGTTAAACTTGTGCATTATGAATGGTATGTGTTATGGCGACCATGAAGGACGCTGCACGTACATTTGTGATTTTGGATGCAGTGTCATAGATTTTTTTTGATATCTAGTGATCTTCTTGCTTATGTGTGTGAAACTTGTGAATTAAAAGTTTTAGACTGTACGGAAACGAATCATATGCCTGTAACATTGTTACTTCCTTTTCCAAAAGAAAACAGTATAGAAATTCTGCCTAAAGATAAGAATGTGTTCATCGAAAAATTCGTTTGGAATCCTGATTGTATTCAACAGTTTAATGATGTAGCAAATAGTGAACGTACACATATGATGTTAGACGATGCTATTCAGTCTGTTGATATTGATATCAATGTAGCTCTGGAAAAATTTAATACATGTGTGAAAGAGATGGCTGCGTGCATGAAAAAAAGAGTATGTGTGAGTGGGAGAAAGAGACACCAAGACTGGTATGATACGGAATGTCGAAATAAAAGGAAAGAGATGCGAAAATTGTTAAAGAAATTGCGTCATTCTTTAAAAGTAAAGACATCACGTCGTTCTCAGCAAGAAAGCAATAGATATGCTTTCTGTCTGGCCAGAAGGGAATATAAGAATCTATTATTCTTTAAGAAGAAAATGCATAATCGTATAGTGATTGAAAATTGATAATCTCTATAAACAGTCAAAAAGATTTCTGGGAAACTATCCATCAAATTAGTCCAAAAAAAAAAAAATGTTAGAAACCAGATTACGGTAGATGATTGGTTTAAACATTTTAAAACGTTGCTGGAAAAAGTTGATGTTGCTCATCCGGAAAATGAGGAATTTAGATATGGGTTTAGATGACGATGATGATGATTCCTTTAATAATAGACCAATTTCTGAAGATGAAGTTGTTCTTGCATTAAGAAAACTTAAACCCAAAAAAGCTGCGGGACCCGACGGTATTATTAGCGAAATATTAAAAAGTGCGAGTGCAATGGTTGTCCCTTTCTTTGTGAAATTTTTCAATGTTCTTTTTAAGAAAGGTTTCTACCCGGATGGTTGGACTGAATCGATTATTTTGCCCCTTTATAAGAAAGGAAATGCCAATAATCCGGGAAATTATCGTGGTATAAGTTTGTGTGATACAAGTAGTAAAGTATATGGTATAATTATTAACCGTCGCTTACAGGACTGGGTAACAGAAATAATATTACTGGAGAATATCAGGCTGGGTTTAAAGCTGGTTACTCTACTATTGACCATTTATTTACACTGCTGGCATGCGTTCAAAAACAATTTTGTAATAATCGAAAACTTTATGTTGCCTTTATCGATTTTGAGAAATGTTTTGATACTATTAATAGAAACTTACTATGGCCTGTTTTGCTGAAAAATGGAATCAGAGGAAAACTTTTTCGTTGTATTAAAAGTATGTACACCAGTGTGAAGGCTCGTATTAGATGTGGTGCTACCTTTACTAACCAGTTATCTTGCTCGTCTGGAGTGAAGCAAGGAGATATATGCAGTCCAATTCTTTTCTCGTTATTTATAAATGAACTGGCTATAGAGGTAATCAATAGCGGCAGACATGGTGTCAATTTTCTGTCCGATTCGCTTGAATTGTTCATCCTTTTTTATTGGCTGATGATGTTGTTCTTCTTTCCGAGACTATTATTGGTCTGCAAACAGTTAAATAGTTTACAGAGAGCATCCTCTTCACTTTGTTTAAAGGTGAATATGGATAAGAGTAATATTGTTGTTTTCAGAAAAGGTGGTTATCTGGGTGTGAGAGAGAGATGGATATATGATGGCAATAACATGCCTGTAGTTAATGCATATAAATATCTAGGAGTTTATTTTTTCAACAAGATTAAGTTTTACTGCGGCATGTAGGGATATTGCTAGCAAGGCAAAAAGGGCACTTTTGAGTATAATGCAGAGATTGCGTCAGTGCAATAATTATTCTGTTGATGTTTTTTCTAAACTTTTTGATGCTCAGATACAGCCAATAATGCAATATGGTTCTGAAATATGGGGGATGGAAAAAGCTACACAGTACTGTGAAAAGATCCACTTGTTTGCCCTTAAGAAATTTTTGTCTGTTGATATGCGAACACCAAATGATCTTGTGTATAATGAATTAGGCAGA
>JADBJO010001882.1:12500-17500 GCA_016801955.1 Conus betulinus
CAGTCAGCAGTGTATATAGAGTGATAGGGGACTGTGAGCATACGAGTTCTTGCCACCAGGTAAGTAGATTTGAAGCTCGCTGGATCCTGTATGTCCAGCTTCATCCAAACAAACTGAATGTTCATTCAAGCCAGTTAAGTATTTTCATTGTGGTGGGATAGTATAAAAGTAAACTGCACAATAACAAAATGTCTGATAGTGTACATTTTGTAAATCTGAAGACTGAGCTTCAAAGCGCATGCGTTTTATTTTATTCTTGGTGTAAACGTCCCAGTGGCATGCCCCGATTAAGTCTGGAACAAGTATAAATTATTCTTGACCCAACAGCGTTGCAATGTACCGTCTTTCATTGTGTGTTGTATTGTATTGTGTTGAAATGCATTGCTTTGCATGGCAATGTATTCTGTTGTATTAGAAAGACGCTACTGTATTTGAATGTTTTTCGTGACATTTACTGCATTGTTTGTTTAATGTTTTGCTTTGCATCACGTTAGATGGCAGTGAATTTAACTGCATTGTAGTGCAATGCAGTGCATCACGTTGTGTTGCACTGCAATGCCTTTTATTTTATTGTATCCCACTTAAGTGTGTATTACATTTTATTGTACTATTGTTTTGTGTTTACTGTATTGCATACTCTCTCTCTCTCTCTCTCTCTCTCTCTCATACTCTATCTATATATATATATATATATATATATAGAGAGAGAGAGAGAGAGAGAGAGAGAGAGAGAGAGAGAGAGAAATACAAAAAAGCAGGCACACCAACCACATACATCTTCGTGTTGTTGTTTTTTTTTTTCAAGCTTTCGCCTTTATTTAGGCTTCATCAGAAATCAGTATAACTGTATTGCCTTGTTTCGTATTGCACACTGGAATCTGACGAACTCAGGATGGTGTTGGGTCGCCTACTGCCGGTGTTATATGGCCTAATGTCACTGTTTGCCGTGCGGATTGGCTGCACGTGTTGTTCGGTTTTTCAGGTTGTTTACAGTTCAGGGTGCGTTTGCTGACAACGATTTCCATTTGTGCCTGCAGTTGTTTACTATTTCTACTTTAGTATTTAGGGTTGCTAAGTATGGTTTGCATAGTATTAACCATTTTTCTGTTGAACATAGGTTGCATCTTTTTGAAATGTTATTGTATGGTGATGCCCTTTTTATGATTTTCCAGGGTGTTGTTTTTAGTTTTTTTTTTTGTCTTTAAGTCTCCAAATATATTTGCTCAGTTCTGTTTGGTTTTTGTATTTTACTTTGTTGAATGACTGTTTATGGTTTGCATATCTGGTTTTGAAGTGATTTTCAGTGATCCCTATGTATGTTTTTCTTTTTCATTTTCTGATGTCACAGTGGCTTGGTATACAATGTTGTTATAGAGGCATTTGTTGCTAAGGGACACTGTTCTTTTGTAGTACAATTGCAGGATTTCCTTTCTTCACCCTTCTTTGCTGTGTTGCTTTTCATTTTGTTGGATGAATCAATTATATTTTTAAGGTTAGGCATGCATGAATATGATAGTTTGATGGTGTTCTTGTTGAATATTTTGGACAATTTGTGTTCTTTTGGGAAGGATGCTGTCAGAATTTAAAAAATTCTTTCCCTACGTTTTTTTTTTACTCGTCCATCATATGGAGGGTTGTACCATGTGATTTTCCTTTTCCTGCTTTTTTTTGTTTTTGTTCATGTTGTTATCTGGGTTGTATTGTAGTTTGTAGCTGTAAACCACTTTTTTGCAATGCCTCTTGGTATTCTGCTGCTGCTGCGTTGTTGAATACTCTTTCATTATGTGACAGTTAGATAATCTCTTGTTTATGCCATTGGGTATGGTTTTTTTTATATAGATGGTGGGTGGTTGCTATTGATGTTTACATAAATGGGAGTGTCATTAGGTTTCTTGTATGGTTTATATATGTAGTTGTTTGAGGTCAAGTGTTATGTCTAAGTAGTTCACTACCCTTTTTGTTTGCTTCGATGGTGATTTTTAAGTTATGGTTTTGAAAATTTTGCATAGTTCTTTTTTCTTGTTTTCAATGGTTCTTGATTGTTGTTTAGCGCGGCGAGGCCGTCGTCTCTGTATAGTCCGACTTGCTTTCCGAGTTGTTTTTGGATGTTGGATAGCATGAACAGTCCGACCAGTTCGCATGTTTTCGGCACCGTCATACGATCCCATGGTCACATCAAATGTTGAGTTTCTGTTCGTTTTCTTGATCCATGTTTCATTTTCTGCTGTAGAGTAAAGTTTTCTTGGTGTGGAGAATGATTTCCATTTCTGACCCTGTTATGTCTGTGTGTTTATTAGCAAATTTCAGAGCTTTAGTGAGTAGCTCTTCATCTATGGATGGGTAGAAGTCTACTATGTCGAATGTGATGAATACTGTGTTCTTCTGTTTGTTAAGATTTTTGAACCATTGGATGGAACTTCATATGTGTTCTTCCAGAGGTTGTATTCCGTGTTTGATTTTATGTTTTTTATGGCTTTTTCTAGGATTTTCTTACTTATTTTGCCCAGTTCAGATTTAGATGGGTTTATTAGTCTACATGTTGGGTTGTTGTGGAAATTGGGTTTATGGTCTTTAAGAGTTATGAAGGCTTCTTTTATTGCTGTTGTTTCTACCCTGTCACCTAGATCCATGTGGTGTATGAGTTCTTTTTTTTTTTTTTTTCGGATGTTGTTGTGTATGGTTTTATCAGCTTTTTTTGTAGTTTTTCTGAATGTTTTTATCAAGAAGTTGTGAGTACTCGTTTGGTTCCATTTTGTAGTAATTACTGGTTTTGTCAGCCTTCACGAATTTTTTTGTCATTTTGTATTTGTTTTATTTCATTTTTTAATGATGTTTGGAAATCGTTGTTTGATTTTTTGAATTCTATGTTGGCTATCATTCTTTTCATTTTATCCTCGAAAGATTTCATTTCATCTATGGCCGGTGGAGATCGCCATGATTTGAAGCCATATGTGTTTTTGTCCTCTTTTTTGCATTCGGGTTCAGGAAGAAAAACGCTTTCCATCTCATGTTTCGTACGAATTTTTCAGTTTGTTCTATTAACCTTTTTAAGTAGAATTGCGGGTTGGAGAGGTGGAGCCACGATACGCCAGAGGCTGTGGAAGTGCCTGAGACAGCTTCATAGGACAGCCAGGGTCCTCTCAGAGAAAACACTGCTGTGGGATGGAGAGAAGACGTTTGGTTTTATAGTATTTGTCTTCTATTCTGGTATTATGTTGCATCCGCCCTGTGGGTTGGGCATAGAATAGACCCACTGCCCTGCCATGCATGTCGTAAGAGGCGACTAAGGCAGGACCACCTCGCCCCGAGGATAAAGGGGTTTGCGAAGGGCTAACACCCCTTCCTAGTAAAAAAAAAAAATCAAGTTACAGAAGCATAGACAACATCAAACCAAAACATTCACCTGGGAGAGGAAGGGTCTCCATCCTGGAGACTCATGACATCAGGCAGTGAAAGCCGAGAGGAAGCTGCAAGACCGACCCCCTTATGACCCCCAGGAAAGCAAGAGGGATAGCCACTTGGAACATCAGGACAATGTACGAAGCGGGCAGAACTAACCAGATAGCAAGAGAGATGAAGACCTACAAGATTAGGAGTCCTGGGACTGAGTGAGACAAGGTGGCCACAGACGGGACAGCTGAGACTTTAATCAGGAGAGCCGCTGCTGTTCGGGGACACACAGAAGACAGAGCCCCCCATACAGAAGGCGTAGCCCTGATGCTGACACCAGAGGTGCAGCGGGCACTTATCGGCTGGGAACCTATCAACTCCCGCATCATCACAGCCAAGTTTAGCACCAAGAAGAAGAACATCAAGCTGAACATTATCCAATGCTATGCTCCCACAAATGATGCAGAGGAGGAAAAGAAAGATGATTTCTACAAGCAAGTACAAGCTGTGCTGGACAAAAGAGGAGCAAACGACATCACAATTTTCATGGGTGACTTTAATGCCAAGGTAGGATCAGACAACACGGGATATGAAGACATCATGGGGACACAAGGACTTGGACAGATGTGTGAGAATGGAGAACGCTTTGCAGACCTGTGCGCATTGAACCAGCTGGTGATAGGAGGCAGCATCTTCCCCCACAAGCGCATCCACAAGGCGACATTGAGATCCCCGGACCACGTCACGGAGAATCAGATCGACCACATCTGCATCAGCAGGAAATTCAGGCGATCATGGCGAGATGTGAGGGTGATGAGGGGTGCTGACGTGCCACCAGTCCACCACCTGCTTGTGACAACAGTCAGTCTCCGACTCAAGAAGTACACTTCAACAAATGCAGCAACGACAAGATATAATATGGAGCTGTTCAGCAGTAAAGAAATAAAGGAGAAATTTCAGATCAGTCTTACCAACAGGTTCCAGCTACTTGAAAAAATGCTTGAAGAGGAGAAGCACAGATATTGAGAACCAGTGGCAACATAGCAGGAAACTTTGGCATGAGACCTGTGAGGAGGTACTTGGAAAGAAGAAGACCGAGCACAAGGAGTGGATCTCTGATGATACTGTTCAGAAACTGAACAAAAGGAAAGAGAAGAAAGCCACACTGAACATGAGTCGGACAAGATCAAGCAAAGCACAGGGCCAAGAAGACTACACCCAGGCAGACAAAGAAGTGAAGAAAAATGTGAAGAAAGATAAGGAGGAGTTCATCGACAGACTTATCAGACAAGCAGAGGATGCTGCAGGACAGGGCAACATGAGAGAGCTGTACACCACCACAAAAAAAGCTGGCGGGCAAGTTCCAACAGACTAACAAGCCAGTCAAAGACAAGAATGGAAAGACCCTCACAACAACAGAGATCAATTGAAGCGATGGGCAGAGCACTTCAAGGAATTATTAAACCGTCCCGTCCCCCGACATCCCACCCCTGACATCCCACCAGCAGAAACAGAACTTCCCATCAACTGTGAGAAGCCATCGAAAGCAGAGATCAGAAAGGCCATCCTGTCACTGAAGAATGGGAAGGCAGCAAGGCCCGATGAGATCC
>JADBJO010001882.1:47500-52500 GCA_016801955.1 Conus betulinus
ATATATACTGCCGAACAATTAATAAGTGGGGGGAAACAAGTGTAGGCTAACGATTCTTCCGTCACTTGGTGATTACATCTGTCAGGACGGAGATCTTTCACCATCGACCAATGTTGTCGCTCCACTTTTGACATGAACTAAACAAGCGGTCATCCTTGAGAAAGAGTAGTCGCTCGAAATACTGGAACGTTTGGTTGCATAGCTGCTTGTGCTTTTTCACTTCAATTCTCTCTCTCTCCACACACACACACACACACACACACACACATATATATATATATATATATATATATATATATATATATCCTGTTTTTCGGGCAATCCCAAATATTTGCCTAGTCCTCCTCTAATTAAATTCATGTCAGAGAGCGAGCGACAGAGGGAAAGGGGAAGAGTTGGGAGATGGTGGGACGTGGAATAAAGTATGGGTAAAACTTGGGGCACTGGGACGTCAGAAGATGGAGTGGGGGATTGGGTGAAACTGGGAAATGGTTTCTCTAACTAACTCCTCCTCTGGAATACAGAAGAGCGCGAATTTAAAGGGATGGAACTGGGCAGATAAAAGGAAGGATAACCTTTCTAGCCCCTCCCCTGATCTGCAAGAGAAGTCAGACTATAAAACCGAAAAAGAAATGGCGTTAACATGGTAAATACAAACCTAAAAAAAAGCAGCTCAATTTTATAATTAAGTTTGATATTTTCCACCTGAAGGTGGAGAGCGTGGGGCTGGGAGAGGGGGGTAAGGATACAGTTCAGTGGTTTATTTAACGTCCGTTCACCATTGATGATATTTGACGAGGTGGGTAAGGGAGAACCTGGCAGCCTTCGTGACAGACATTTGACTCCTGGGAGGAAACCAGTCTTAAAAAATTCAACTGCTAGGTTTGCAGAAAACAGAAAGTGTCATGAACCATGAATGTCTGGATTAGGCAGTGTCTACCTCGACCGAATACAATGAAACACACGCATACACACACAAACACTCACCAGACCTAACCTGTCCTTTTCTTGCGTCTGAACATGGCGACCAAATGCACTGCAGTAGGCTTTAACGTTGAACTGACGGGAATATGAACTCACAAAAAGGGCAACGTTCATTGGACGGTAGAAAATCACGCAATACTACAACCTCCCCCCCCCCCCCCCCCCCCCCCCCCCCCCCCATCCCCACCTCCCACAAGCACTTACTTCACGTGCTTGTTGTGCTTCAAAAACAACGTCCCCTCTTTGTGAGTTCACTGACACTCTCTCTCTCTCTCTCTCTCTCTCTCTCTCTCTCTTGTCTTTACAGATGTGCGTGGAAGTTCGTGTACGTGTATGTGTATTAGTGTGTTATATTTTTTTTTTGTATATCAGTGCATGAGTATGTGAGTGAGTGAGTGAGAGAGAGAGAGAGAGAGAGAGGTGTGTGTGTGTGTGTGTGTGAGTGACTTACACATGCAATACCACACACTGACTGACTGAAACCAATTTATTGTCAGATTAACTCAAAGTTGTACTGACAAACCACACACACACACACACACACACACACACACACACACGCACCTACGCACACGCACACACACACACACACACACACACACACACACACACACCACACACAGAGGGGGGGGGGAGAAGAGACAGAGGGGTGAGACGGATAGAGAGGGGGGTGAGAGAGGGATATACAGACGGACAGACACAGATTTGAGAGAGTTGTGGCAAAAGGGGGGTGGAGGTGGGTGTCAGGAAGAGCGCAACCTTTGTATCGTGTTTTTAAAGATGATGTAGAACATGTCATACAGGTTGTTGTACCAGAAAGTTTGAAAATATGTGTGTTGAAACACAGCTCATGATGCTGTCATGTCTGGACATTTTGGTGTGAGAGACGTACGTTAGCGCGTTTGTTGACTTCATTTTTTTGGCCTGATGTAAGGAAAGATGTACAGAGGTACTGTGAGTCATGTGATGTTTGCCAAAAAACTGTACCCAGGGGAAGAGTGCCATGTGCACCCTTGGGGAAGATGCCAATCATTACAGAACCGTTTAAGAGGATTGCAATTGATCTGGTTGGTCCCCTTAAACCAGCATCCTCATCAGGACACCAGTGGGTGTTGACTATTGTTGATGTAGCCACACGATACCCAGAAGCTATCCCTCTGAAAAAGATAGACACAGTGACAGTGGCAGAAGCTTTGTGGGGAGTGTTTTGTAGGATGGGATGTCCTGCGGAAATCCTCTCGGATTGCGGTACCCAGTTTGTGTCGAAACTCATGACTGAGATCTACCGTTTGTTGGGTGTTGTTCCCTCTACCACCTCACCCTACCACCCCCAGTCTAATGGACTTGTGGAAAAGTTTAATGGTACCCGTAAGACAATGTTACACAAGGTAGCACTTGATTGTCCCAAAGACTGGGATAGATACATTCCCGCACTCTTGTTTGCCTACCGTGAACTGCCGAATGCAAGTACAGGCTTTCCCCCTTTGAATTGTTGTTCGGTCGCTCTCCCCGAGGACCAATGCAGATCCTCGCTCAGAAGTGGTCAGGAACTAGTCAGTCTGAGGATGACAAACTTTTGTTTGATTATGTGTTTGACCTCAAAAACAGGATTGTTGACACATGTACTCTGGCTCAGGAACAGGTGAAGTTGTCTGCCCAAAAGCATAAAATGTACGCTGACAAACAGGCAAAGGTTCGCACTTTAGCTCCTGGAGACCAGGTTCTGGTGTTGCTGTCTGATAAAGATAGTAAACTTCAGGTCAAATGGAAAGGACCATACAAAGTGCTGGAAAAAAAACAGGTCCTGTGGATTACAGAATTGACATGAATGGTGATGGAAAAGTTTTCCACATAAACATGTTGAAGTTATATCACGTTAGACAGGCAGATGTGTGCATTACTGTCAATTCCAGTGTACAGGCGAATGAACCCAATTATGACAATGTTTGTTCTTTTGATGATTTAAAGGCCTGGGAATGGCCTGGCTTTCGTGAGCAAGGGAGGACTTCCAAACGTACCTCCCTGTGACTGCAGGATGGTGGTGTGATGTGAACTGTTGCAATGGTGAAGTGCTGCAATGTGCCAGTTGAGTGCGACACGTCGCTGGATAACAAGTATAGTTTATAGTTATATGGTGAAAGATTTTAGAGTAAATGTGGAAGTGTTGTGTAGTTTTGTTTGGTTTGATTTTGCTTGTGAGAAGAGTGAGTAGATTGCGTGAACGTGACAGTGGGGGTAGGGGCCAAACAGAGAAAGAGAGAGAGAGAGGGGGAAAGATGCAGTCAGACAGACAGACAGACAGACAAAGGAGGATTGATGTAGTCAGACAGACAGACAGACAAGACAAAGGAGGATTGGCACAATCCCACTGTGACAGGGTCCAATACCCAGTGACAGACCGGTGGAGGCCAACACGTGAAGATCCACTCTAAGTGCTGGAAGAATTTGTTCCACTTTAAACCTGGCACTAAAAGCCGTCCTAATGGCCTGCACCGGAAACCCCCAATGCGCAGCAGCAGCAGCAGTAGCAGCAACACACAGCAGCAACAACAAGCAGCAGCAGCAGCAGCAGCAGCAGCAGCAGCAGCAGCAGCAGCAGCAGTAGCAGCAGCAGCAGCAGTAGCAGCAGCAGCAGCAGTAGCAGCAGCAGCAGCAAAAGCAAAAGCAGCAGCAGTAGCAGCAGCTTAGAGTGAAAAACTGTGCGCTCGCTCGGCGCCAAGATTAATTCAAAACGTCGATGAGAAACAAAGTGGGAAAGTTTTTTGTCCCCGACGGGAAGCAAGGAAGGTGTTAAAAATAGTCTTTTTTTTTTTTTCTTTTTTACTTTAGATGAGTTTTTTTTTTTTATATCTCCCAAGCCAGGGTGAAGTGTTCAGCAAATCCTGTCATATCCGGGGGTTAATCATGTGGTTATGAGGAGGGGCCAGTCCAGAAGAAAAAGACATCAACATCAAAAAATTCTTTATTTGCGTTGATTGGTCGATGCCCTCCAATGCTGTCAATACCTTTATAGTAAAACAGGGGACCTTTGCAGTTTTTCTAAGTCGTATTTCAGTCGACGTGTTCTGGGTATTTGCGTCTGCCATCAAAAAGACCCAGTGTGAGTGTGTCCCATTCTCTAGCAGTCTCTGCTGTGTCAGCCTTGAGATTATTTTGAGATTTGTTTGAATGGTGATGGAGAGAGAAAAGAGACAGACAGACAGACAGACAGATAGAGACAGAGGGAGGGAGAGAGGAGGGGGAAGGAGAGAGAGAAAGAACGGTCTTTTTGCTCCTTTATGTCCGTGTGGGACTGTGTTCGTCGTTGTTTCTTCGGTCATTGACTTTTAACGAGTGTACGTTGATTAGTCTGCTTGTCCACCGCACTCTAAAAATGAGCCTTGGCTGGCAAGTGCGTGAACATATAATCACACACACACACACACGTACGCACACACGCACGCACACACACACACACACACACACGCACACACACACACACACACACACACACACACACACACACACACACACACACACACACACACACACACACACACACACACACACACACACACACACACAGGGAGGCGGGAGAGAAGGGGTAGACTGATGGTCAGGCAGGCTGCAAAAAGGGGGGGGGGGGGGGGGGGGGGGGGGGCAAGGCACACACACAGAGAAAGACAGAGAGTGGCAGACCGACCGACAGACAGACAGACGGGGAGACAGACAGACAGTCAGACAAAGGAAGAGGGGCACAATCCCACTGTGACGCAGTCAAACCCAGTGTCAGACCCGGGGAAGGCCTGCACGTGAAGATCAACCTTAAGTCCTGGATGAATTTGTTCCACTTTAAATCGGGCACTAAAAGCCGTCCTCATGACCTGCACAGGAAGCCCCCCTTGCGCCAGATTGCAGCAGCAGCAGCAGCAGCAGCAGCAGCAGCAGCAACAACAACAATGATACTTGCAGCAACAGCAGCAGCAGCAGCAGCAGCAGCAGAAATAGCAGCACAAGTAGCAGCAGCAGCAACAGCA
>JADBJO010001882.1:57500-60000 GCA_016801955.1 Conus betulinus
TTAAACATATTATGTCGTGTCGTGTATGAAATTCAAGGCAACATTATAAGCATCCTGCATAATGAATATGAAATAATAGCAAGATAAAGTGCCATGCATACAACACAGTACAACGCAGTAACAGAATGCAGAATAGTGAAGTTTAGTTAATGCCATATGATACCAAAAACTGCAAAACAATCATGTGATATAAATAACACTGTAAGTTGTGTACAATTTAATACAGTAAACCCAAAACAATAGTACAACCAAATGTATTGCTACACGCATACAGTATGATACAGTGAAATAAAGGCATCGCCATGCAAGACAACGTGGTGCACGGCATTGCACTACAACGCAGTTAAACTGACTGCAATCTAATGCGATGCAAAACAAAATATTAAGCAATGCAATGCTGTAAATGCAGCACAAAACATTAAAATGCGTTGGTGTCTTTCTAATGTAATAGAAAATATTGCCATAGAGTGCAGCGCAATGCATGACAACACAACACAACGCAATGCAATACAAGACAAAACAATACAATACAATACAATTCACCACAATAAAATAAAATACGAGATGATACCATACACTACAAATTCGATACTGTGGGTCATGCATTCAAGATAAGTCGATACTTGCTCCAGATTTAATTGGCATATGTCAATGGTACGTTTGCCTCAAGGAATAACTTCAGATTCTTCTTCGGATTACAAGATGTACACTATTACTCCATATACACTGAAGACTAACACCCCACATCCACCCCCTCCACCCCCACAGGTGTGGATACATGGAGGACTACAATCCCCATCATTCTGTGCACACTGTAAACTGACACCACACCCCCCCCCCCCCCCCCCCCCCCCACACACACACACACACACAGAGGCAAGAACATAGAGGACCACAATCCCCGTCGCTCTGTGCACACTGTAAACTGACATCACCCCCCCCCCCCCCCCCCCCCCTCCTACAGTCAAGAACATAGAGGTCACTCCACATCCACGTCACTCTGTGCACACTGTAAACATAGAGGACCACAATCCACGTCACTCTGTGCACACTGTAAACCCCCACCCCCCCCCCCCCCCCCCCCCCCCCCCCCCCCCCCCCAACAGCCAAGAACATAGAGGACCACAATCCCCGTCACTCTGTGCACACTGTAAACTGACACCAACCCTCTAAGCGCACGGACATAGAGGACCACCATTTCCATCAATCCCCTGAAGAGTGATACTTCCCCCCTCCCCCACCCCCACCCCCACCCCCATCCCATCCCCCAGACATGTACATGGAGGAACCTTAGTTCCCATCACTCTGTGTACACTGAAGACAGGCCCCCCACTCCCACCCTCACTACCCCCCCCCCCCCCCCCCCCCCACGGGCTTGGACTTGGAGCTTATTACTCTCTGTACACCGAAGACCGGCACCATACCCCCCGTCCCTCCACCCCTGCAGCACAAAACATTGAGCACCACAGTCCCCATCTCTTCATGTACATAGAAGACTGACACCACCCAAAAAAACATGGATACGGAAGTTAACGCCCTGAAGTTCCATTTCATTATTACCTGTCACTACACGACAAGGACGTATTCTACGCCACCTTCTACCGTTTTAAACCCGTGTCAATCCAGCCCCTGAACAATAAACCATCTCTATCTGAGCAGCACTCTAGAAAATGGGCAGCAGCTTTAGGGGGGGGGGGGGGGGGGGGGGGGGGTGTGGAATCGATCGTGTGGAAGCAGTGTACCCGGCCGAGGTCAACAGCACTTTCAGTACGTGTGGGCAGGAGCTACAAGGACGGAGGTCAGGGAAGGTGAAGGGGTGTTGTGGAGAGGGCCAGGCTCAGTACCTCTTAGCACTGTGCCCTGGACACCATGATTACCAAACAGTTCATTCCCTCTAGGACCATTGGTGGGGCTTTTGCCTTTGTAACCCTAAACATTGTAATACTGAAAGGCAGCCATCACCGTGAGAACGATGGGTTTCTTCATTTGAAGTGAAAGGAGCTGTTCCTTCTTTGGACACATTCCAAGGCGTTGTGTCTTAAATCAGCAGGCTTAGAATAGAAAACAATACATAAATTTGATAAAAGTACATCATTACTTCAACCCACCAGAAATGTGTTTTCTGTCAGTAGTCAGTGAATCTGTTTACTTGGTGCTGACTCTGGACTTCAGCATAGCTTTGCAGGCACATGTCAGTATTAACATCGTCAACGACAGTTGTTTTACAAGAAAGCGCGCACTGACACACACACACACGCTCGCGCGCGCACGCATGCACGCACACACGCACGCACGCACGCACGCACACACACCAATAACAACAACAACAACGCATACATACTTACATCTACGGGTTCTCCATTTACGCCCTTGCAACGCTTCATTGCTGTACACTTACGAGTGCACATGTCTTTTCATTACAAATGGAGGGGTCTTGTGAGATTCAAAGTCTTATCTCAGTCGATGTGTGCCTGGGCATTTGTGTCTACCATCAGAAAGA
>JADBJO010001882.1:95000-100000 GCA_016801955.1 Conus betulinus
ACAACCAGTCTCTTACACACCATGCATAGTCTTTATGTTCTCTCACAAATGGATATATTCTTGCTGTTTTTGGCGTTTGATACAATGTGTCTGGGTTTTGTTTACGTTCTAATGTGTGGTGTACTGGCACTGTCACTCTGATAATGTGCTGCTTAATACAAGAAAAAAACAACAGACAGACAGAGGAAAAAAGACGGAAAGAAAGGAAGGAAGGAAAGGAAGGAAGGAAGGAAGGAAGGAAGGAAGGAAGGAAGGAAGGAAAGGAAAGAGAAGGGGAAGAAGGAAAGAAGGCTTGTCCCTTCACCACTCACTTTTCCCTCCTCTACCCCTCTCTGTATCTTATTTCATTCTTCCTCGCCATCCTCTTGGCTGTCTTTCTTTTGTGGGCGTTTTGGAGTCAGCGACGTCTCAAGAGAGAGAGAGAGAGAGGGGAGGGGGGCTAGTAAATCAATACATGTCAAGTAAATCCAATCAGCCCAGAGATATCATGTCAAGGTAAGACAAAGAAAGTAAAACAATCCATCAGTCCATGCTGGCATGGCTCCTCAGGAGGAGGGAGGGGGAGGGGGGGGGGGGGGGGGGGGCAGGGGGGGGGGGCTCTTGCCACCTGATCACCGAACTGTCAGGATGGTGATCCTCCAGGAAGGAGAGGAAAGTGGGAAATATGAGGGATCTTCGCTTGGTCTTGGGAAGGAGGGGGAAGACAGGGAAGAGGGGATATGAGGGAAGGGAGGGGAGCTGTTTTCTACTGCAGTCTGTCTCTCAGTTTGGCAACCTACTATTTCAATACAATAACTACAATTGAAAAAGAATGTGGACTCTCTTTTTCTTTCTCTCTCTCTCTCTCTCTCTCTCTCTCTCTCTCTCACTCTCTCTCTCTCTCTCTCTCTCTCTCTCTCTCTCTCTCTCTCTCTCTCTCTATCTCTCTCTCGGTCTCGGTCTCTGTCTCTGTCTCTGTCTCTGTCTCTGTCTCTGTCTGTCTCTGTCTCTGTCTCAGTCTGTCTGTCTGTCTGCCTCTGTCTGTCCCTCTCTCTCTCTCCTCTCTCTCTCTCTCTCTCTCTCATTCTCTCCGTTCCCTTACGCACATGAACACACATGCACATAGTGGATGGGGTAATGAGGAGTGGAGTGGAACAGAGTGGTGTGGTGTCAACTGGAATGGAAAAGATCAGAGGTGACTTGAGGGTTGCAGACTGAAATGGAATTGACAAAGGTAACGTGAAGAGGGATAGAGTGGGGGTCCTGTGACATGGAATGAAGTGTAGATTAAGGCGTAGTAGGCTGGGATGGAGTGATGGAAAAAAAAATAGCAGTATGATATGCAGCCAGGTATAAAGAATGCATGGTGAGATAGCATTGTGTAATAATGTGCTGGACAGTACAGGATAGTGTAGTGTAATGGTGTATAGGAGATTTTTATGTATTGTAATCTACTCTGCTATAGAATCACCTAATACACATAATACATTACTATGTCCTGCGAAGACATATTAAATCAGAAGTAGTTTCTAAAGTATGGTGCTTCATACTAACGTACTGGTCCAATGGAAACACTATGCAATGATCTTGAACTCTGGCAACGTTCGAAGACTTTCCTGAAGCGTGTTACCCAGGAAAACGATCACGCCCAAGTCAAAAAGAAAGCAGCAGACACGATGATTACCCCCCCCCCCCCCCCCCCCCCCATGCCAGGAGACATGTGGAATTGTGTGCCAAGCTTGTTGACTCTCTCTCTCCCTCCTCTCCTCTCGTTTCTGCCTGCCTCCCAGTCCCCATTCCCTCAGCGTTGTCAGTCTTGAGCAGCAGGCAGTGGGTGCACCAAGTATCACTTAGCTAACTGTCTTCAGTTCTTTCCCTTGAATTTCCATCACCGGTGATCGACGGTTTTCTTCCCGGATTATGGCATTCAAAAAACAACATTTTTTCTTATCTAAAGCAATGTATCGCCTAAAAAAAAAAAAAAAAAAAACGAAATAGACACATTCATCACACAAAATGTCATTGTTTTACAAATAATGCGCAGAATGTAACGAAAATTACGTAAAATGCATGCAAAATGCAAAAATCTCAAAAACTCTTGAGAGTCAATGCGAATCTTCTTTTACTCTATGTAATCAGAAAGATGGGGATAAAAAAAAACACAACAAGACGAGAGAGAGAGAGAGAGAGAGAGAGGAGAGAGAGAGAGAGAGAGAGAGAGAGAGAGAGAGAGAGAGAGAGAGAGAGAGAGAGAGAGAGAGAGAATCGTTTCAGCCTCTGTCTGTTCCATTTTCACACCATGCCTCCAGAAGAATGGACAAAAAAAAAATACACAGCGACTGTTGAAATTAAGGCAGCCGCAAGGCAACAGACAGAACTAGTGTGCAGTCTGAAAATTGCGTCCAGCGTTGTCCCTGCCCTAACTGATGACGGTTGGACGGGCAAGGGGAAATAAGTCAGGAAAGCTGGGCAAAGTTGAAGCGGGAGAGTAGAGGTGGAAGAAGCTGTAGAGGAGAGGGAGTGGGTGTAGGATTGCTTTTCTTCCGTTAGAGACTCTTGGCTTTGGACCAAGCCAGCCTGTGGGAATTGATGTCTATGAAACAATGCAACGTGTGTGTGTGTGTGTGTGTGTGTGTGTGTGTGTGTGTGTGTGTGTGTGTGTGTGTGTGTGTGTGTGTGTGTGTGTAGTGAAGTGTTCATGGCAAGAGTGTTAATGATTCTACATACCCACTTGCAAAGATTATGTGTGCTCCCCCCCCCTCTCCATTCTCGAACATGCAAACGCATGCTGTCTGTCTGTCTGTCTGTCTGTCTCTCTCTCTCTCTCTCTCTCTCTCCTTCTCTCTCTCTCCTCTCTCTCCTCTCTCTCTCTCTCTCTCTCTCTTTCCCTCTCTCTCTCTCTCTTTTCCCTTTCTCCTCTCTCTCTCTCTCCTCTCTCTCTCTCTCTCTCTCTCTGGCTGTCCATCATCAGTACCTTTACAGCAGGGAAAGAGAAGGGGGATTCTTAATCAATACACATCAGCTGAATCCAATCAGCCCTGGGGTTTCAAGTCAGAGGTAAGAAAAAGGAAGGAAAACAATCCCTCAGTCCATGCTGGCATGGTTCCAAGGGGCAAGAGGCCTCATGTCTCCTGACCACAGAGCGGTCAAGGCAGTGGTCCCCTAGGATGGAGAAAGAAGATGCCAGCGATGGTGATCTTGGTTTTCAGGGAAAGGAGGAGAAGAAGGAAGAGGAGAAGCATCCACTGTGGGGACAGGAAAGAAGAAAATAAAGACGTATGTACAGCCATCTAGCTGTCCTTTGTAAATGCTTTGTTTCACTGGGACGCTGATAACTCTAGAGATTGGGTCGTCTCCAAAAGTTGTGATCTCTCTCTCTCTCTCTCTCTCTCTCTCTCTCTCTCTCTCTCTCTCTCTCTCTCTCTCTCTCTCTCTCTTTCTCAGTTAATTCATGAATTCAGTTTGTTTATATACCCATCTAGAACAGCAGTTTGGTTTTGACTAATCGTCCAAAAGAATACAAGAATCCTGATCCCTTTTCGCTACATGTGAGACGTGTACAGCTTTGAGATGATCAGATTTCTGATCGCTTTCAAACACATGTTTCATGAGTCAACAAGCGCTATATTCTTTTGATCACAGATGTATAGGTCAGTTTGCTTGTTTATCGTATGTAGCCATGAATTCGGCAAATATCCAGTTACTGTCATTTGCCTTGCACATACCTTTCTGTCAAAATTTGAATTCAAAGCTGGTATGATTCGATAAATTTTCCTCTTTTTTTTCAAATGTGAGTCGATTTCTGTATTGTAGAGATTATGCGTCGCCAGTATGTCATAAAATTCAATGTTTGGTATGATCCACAGTGATTTTTTTTTTAGATATGTGCGTGCGTGCGTGCGTGCGTGCGTGCGTGCGTGCGTGCGTGCGTGTGTGTGTGTGTGTGTGTGAGAGAGTGAGAGAGTGAGAGAGAGAGAGAGAGAGAGAGAGATCAGATTTGCTACAATACTAACATTAAACCAATGGATACTGACAATTTTCTTGGCAATGAATGACGCTAGTTGTAATATACACTACATGTATTATCAGCCCATAGCGTAACATGCCTGCTGTCTGACAAAAAAACAGGGGGAAATGTGTAAACTAGCTATAGAGTTTTACAGCACCTTTGGAAATAATCACAATACGCACAGCGCATGTTCCGAACCAATCTTTATAGAATGGAGGTTAGTTCAGGACCCGTCAGCAGGAGACTTTTCTGAAGAAAGAACAAAGCCACTTGGGATGTTTTCAGCGTGGGTGAATGAAGTCTAAGTCCCAACCAGAAAATCGGATCCACCTTCAAGTTATATAACTCCACCCGAGGTCTATTTCTGCCATAGTGTAGTAAAATTGGTTCTGCAGTTTAAATGGAACTTTGTTAAACGCATCCTGGATCCGTCCTTTGATCCAAATCCACTTCTTAATTCCTCAGTGAAATTGAAAGCGTTTGCCATTGGACAACATTTCATCCATTCATTAAGCTTTCTTTCTGATCAGTTCGATCTTTTTCCACATTGTTATGTCAGCAAACCGACACAGGTAAAAAAAAAATAATAAAAAAGAGAGAAAAAAAAACCTTCCTAATTGAAGCAAACTTAATATTAGATTTACTGTTCTGCCGAAGGGAAAAGACAGACAAATTAGAAGGCAAAACACGCCGCCTTTTGACCTCTTTGGTCTTCTTCAGGATCGACAAACAACATTCAAGACAATGAAAACGAAGAACGAATAATCACTTTTCTCCTCAAATTGGGCACAAAGTGGATCTCCTAACTGGACGTAAAAAAAGGAGTACATTTCCTGATGAGATATGACGGTCACCATCAGAAATGAATTCTGTTACAGTGTGATGCTACATTTCTCCCACCAGACATCCTTCCAGAGCGAAAAAAAAAGCACACAAAACAACAAACAAACAGAAGTGCAGGACAAAAACTTTCTGCAAGGTTGCCATACGTAGCGCCTCAACAATTTCAAGC
>JADBJO010001882.1:110000-127500 GCA_016801955.1 Conus betulinus
GTCCAATTCACAGGATTGTGTGTCTTCTTTATTCTCAGTGTTCATGGACATTTTCCTAAGATTTAGTGTCTTACATCAAGGTCACATCTAACTCACTGGTTTAGCGACTTCTACTTCGCCAAAGTTTGATCCACATCTGGCGAGGAGTTATCACGAGATCTGTTCCGAAGAAAAGCATAAGAAGCAGCCTGCTGGTTGCAAGTCCATCGGCTGGACACGTTGTGCGTGAACACTGTGGAGAGAACCATCAGCGGTGGACGGTAGTTGTACTTTGAGAGTGAATCCTTCATAGTGCCTGAACAAGCAGGACTCTTGCAAAATATTTTATCTTGTACCCAAGTGACTTGCTACAGAGTCTGCTTTTATATCGTTTTCTTCACAGCCCAACCTGACCCTTTTATTGGCTGAACTGTAAGCAAAATAGCAGTGAAGTTGAAAGTTTTCGCTCTTAA
Organism: Conus betulinus; assembly: GCA_016801955.1. Taxonomy (NCBI): domain Eukaryota; kingdom Metazoa; phylum Mollusca; class Gastropoda; order Neogastropoda; family Conidae; genus Conus; species Conus betulinus. Next base: position 110,453 of record JADBJO010001882.1, read on the forward strand.
TGTGTGTGTGTGCGTATATATATATATATATATATATATATATATATATATATATATATATATATATATATATATATATATATGTATGCATATATATATATATATATATATATATATATATATATATAAATCGGTTTAAAGCATGTATAAACTGAGACTCCAAGTGACATGTTCTGTTCCTTTGTTCATTTTTTCTTTGTACGCAACCAACTGTTTCCATGGTGACAGTCCAGCTATGACTTCTTAAGAAGGTTGGATGAATTGGAAGCAAAATGTCAGTGAAAAATGAAATCTTCTTCCCTTTAATGCCAGTTTATTACTTTATAACTAGATAAGCGGATTGTGTTCCAGATTGATAGTCTGACGGATTGTGGTAGACACATTTATATGTACGTACGTTTACATGCAGACGTTGATTTATATGTTTGTGTTTGTATTTTTTTCGGTAAACAGAGTTCGCATCAAGTCATTTGTAAACTATTTGGCATTATTTTCAGTGGAAATATTTGTTTGTTTTCCTTTATATGCAAATACTTTTGACATGGTGGCAGTCCATGTGTAACCCTTCAGAGATCCGCTGGGCTTAAGCAAAATGAAAAATAAAATGTTGCTGCTTTGAATGCCTTTTGCCTTATTCATATCTTATAAACAAATAGGCTGTGTTACCGCCAAGCCTTTGCGAGGGCCTACCATTGGTACGCCGTTGCAAACATTAAGTACTGAAACACAGTGTGATGGATTGTAGATTCATAGCGTGAGTCCACACATGCAAAAAAATGCGGATTTATATAGAAGGGTGGATAGGTAGGGGTGCGTGTGCATGCAAACGTTCGTTTGCAACTGGATGTGGGTTTGACTGAATGGTGTGTGTGTGTGTGTGTGTGTGTGTGTGTGTGTGTGTGTGTGTGTGTGTGTGTGTGTGATAGAGAGAGAGAGAGAAGAGGGGAGGGAGCGAGAGATTTGTGTAAAGTAGATCCCATTTCAAGCCATTTATTTTAGCATGCATGGAATGAGATTTTAGAGACGTTTTCATGGATTTTTTCCCATGGTAACAGCTGTGATGTGACCCCGTTTAAGCTGGGTTGGCTGTAAGCAAGATGACAATGAATGAGAAAACCTTTTCACTTTCACTGCCAGTTGATTACTTTATGAACAGTTTTCTTTTCGCCAAAGCTTTGCAAGGGCATATGGCTGGAACGCAACGGCAGAAATTTAATTAGTGAACCGTTGTAAATGCACAGCCTGCTTGATATGTGTTAGAATAGGGGTATGTGCTGCGATGGATGAGCTGAGGTTGTGTGTGTGTGCGTGTGTGTGCGCGCGCGCGCGTGCCCGTGCGCGTCCGTGCGTGCGTGTGTGTGTGTAAGAGGTGTTCAAGTGTGTATGTGTGTGTGAGAGAGAGAGAGAGAGAGAGAGAGAGAGAGAGAGAGAGAGAGAGAGAGAGAGAGAGAGAGAGAGAGAGAGAGAGAGAGAGAGAGAGAGAGAGAGAGAAATAACGCTTAAGAACATGCTTCAGCATACACAGAATGACTTAAGCAGACTTTTTTTTTCTTCTTCATCATGCGGAACCAGTTTTCCCACAGAAAAACCCTAAGGTGAACCCTTGAATTTACTGCGCTGTAAGTGAAATAGAAGTAAAATATGAAATGTTTTCACTGTTAATGCATATTTATCACCAACTACAGATATGTGGTGCTGTTGCTGCCCAATCTTTGCAAGCGTCTATGGTACGTCAGTACAAACATTTCGGTAACGAACCATAAATCAGATGGATCATCAGCGTATATTGTGGTTCGTGTGTATGAAGATGCATGTCCTCTCTGTGTGTGTGTGTGTGTGTGTGTGTGTGTGTGTGTGTGTGTGTGTGTGTGTGTGTGTAAATAGTGGGGGTGGACGGGGGGGAGTCTAGATGTGTATGACTGCATGTGTATGTATGCTTGCTTCTGCAAGCGTGTATATTTCTGAGCCTTTTTGTTTGTATTTGTGACACTTGGTTTTTTCTTCTTTTTAATATCATCATAGTTTACACAAAAAGTCATTTTTTTCGCATATCTGAATTTTTCTTTATGGAATGACATCATAAAAGTCTTGATATGACCACCTGAGGTCGGCTGAGCTACAACAGGTATTAAAAAAAAATAATAAAGTGCAGTCTTGCTGCTTTTACTGCCAGTTGCTTTCTTAGCACTTTTTGTATAAATTCAAATTCGAGCATTGTGTTTCTGTCAAATCTTTGCAGCGGTTAATCATTGGTAGGGGCGTCGCAAACATTTTAGTAACTTACAATAATGTGATGGACTGTAGATACATAGCTTGGTTCATGTTTGTTAGGGCGCGTGTCTGAGCAAGGGCTGGTGAGATTGGGTGTGTATGCATGTATCTAGGCGTTGGTGTGGTGTGTATGTGTGACGTATGTGCAAAATGTGTACGTGGTTGTGTGTGGGGGGGGGGGGGGGGGGGGGTTGGGGGGGGGGGCGGGGGGGGGGGGGGATGGATGGAGGAGGTTTTAAATGATCCTGTTTCGAGCCATTTGTTTTAGGATTTATAGACTGAAACTGTAGATGACCTTTTTGTTCCTTATAATGGAATCAAGTGTTCGTGGTAAAAGCCCTCATATACTCCTTTAGGTCAGCTGAGCTGCAAGCATAATGCGAGCAAAAAAATGAACCTTGGTACCTTAATGCCAGCTGATTCCTCTGTTTACTGATAAATGGGTTGTGTCGCTGCCAAACATTTGCAAACATTTCAGTGATGAACCATACTGTGATGGATTGTGGATAGATAGATAGATAGATAGATAGATAGATAGATAGATAGATAGATAGATAGATAGATAGATAGATAGATAGATAGATAGATAGATAGATAGATAGATAGATAGAGAGAGAGAGAGAGAGAGAAAAGAGAGAGAGAGAGAATGTCCCCCAGTCCGTTCCGAGCCACACAATGATGAAACAAGAATGTTAAATGTCCTGCCTGAAGAAAACTCAATAGGTCAAAACGCGTTGTTTTTGCTTTGTAATTTGTTTCTTTTTTCATTTGTTGGCCCAGTAACTCTCTTTTTGCTCTTGTTTCAAGATCCGCCAACAGTCAACTCACTTTGAAAGCTATAGAACGGTATGAAGGCTGACAAACGTAAGCAACCTTGGTCCATGGGGAATAAACTACACAGCAGTCACAAGCACGTGCAACGTGGGGATGGCAATGTTCTGTTTGCCTTTGTGTCAAACGTAGAACACATCAAAGAAGTCATAATGGATCAGTGCTGCAAAAACAAAAACCCTTTCACAGCAATAAACTGTTCATAATCAGATTTGCTTTTCCTACCCCATCCAGAACTATCTCTCGGATGAGCTCGAGTTGTATTTCCATCGCTCATAAAACTTAGCTCTAAAGGGCACCATTCGTCCCCCCGGTGCCTTAAGTATGTGTTTAGTCTGTCCCGCAGCGGTAATATAACTTCCCTTTCTGGGGCATCACATTAACTGCGATGAAAGTTTCATGTTGATCAAACCTTTGATGTGTTTTAAGTGGGGCAGAAATAGCTTTCTTTGGGGATTCACACAATGACACACTGCTCTGTTCGGTGCGGAGTTGAAAATACTCACCTCTTTGACGAATATGTACGAATGGGGCATTTGTGGTTTGAGGAGATGCTTGAGCAACTTCTTTCTTTTTCACTTGAATGTTGATGTGTTGTTGTTGTTGTTGTTGTTGTTGTTGTTGTTGTTGCTGCTGCTGCTGCTGCTGCTGCTGCTGCTTCTGCTGCTGCTGCTTAAACGGAGTGATTCTGTCCCATCCTTCACTCCTACTCTCTTCTGTATACACGCATCTTCACATGACTCTGTATCATCTTACAGCAGTGTAACTGGCTTGCAATGTCAGAATGTTTAGTAAGGTAACAAAGAAACTAAACGAAAATCAATATTGAAGGCAATTAAAGAACCACAAAACACAGAGAGAGAGAGAGAGAGAGAGAGAGAGAGAGAGAGAGAGAGAGAGAGAGAGAGAGAGAGGAGGGGAGGGAGAAGAGCTTGATCTTCATAACGTAGTAATCCAACCTGCCCATCTGTTTGTACTTTGTCTCACTATTAAACTTCCAATCGTCCATCTACTAAATTAATTTCCTTTACAATGCCCTCACGCCTCTCTCTCTCTCTCTCTCTCTCTCTCTCTCTCTCTCTCTCTCTCTCTCTCTCTCTCTCTCTCTCTCTCTCTCTCGTATAGTCATTCATTCCATCTTTCGGGATGATAGTACCAACGAAGTCTAAGGAGAGCTGATCTTCGCAGAAGGTCTTCATGCATGCACCTCTTACAGTGACAGTAGGAAAAAACACCAGATCGAACTGATCAGAAGCTCTTCTTTTCTGTGTACACTTGTCAAGGGAATTCAGCAGAATGATCAAACGCACTTGAACGCAAGTCACGCTTGACAAAACTGAAGATTAATTTACTGAAATAAAGTTGAATGATTAAGAATAATAAATAGTGAACACTGGAAATGAAGATGCTGAATAAGTAAATACATAAACAAAGTTCTATGTGGAGAGTACACAAAACGGAGATGCAGATACTTGAACTGCACCATGATGCCAAACAAACCAACCGGAATACTGCGACTGGATAAAACAACATCCGCACTTTTCTAACACACTGACACCATGCCAAACCTGTGATAAACAACAACCGCTCGGTGACGTCTTCCACAGGATTGGCGTAAAACTTAATGACGTAAAACTAGGAATTGACGAGTCACTCGGGACAAAAGGAATATCTACAGTAAAACAAGAGACGATAATATAAGCTACAGGTAAGTTTAAACAATGGTGAAAATGGATTTGAATAAAATAGATAGGCCTACTCATTTCAACGCTGACATACCTCTTCTTGAAATCCGTCATTACCGTTATTTTGGATAATGGAAGGGATAGTAGAGAGCACTGTAACAGAAAGAAAAATGATTTGCATGCATTTTAATGAAGTTGTTATTCAGCTCTGCGTCCTTTATAAATAAAACGCGTTTTGATTGACATAAAGACAGTGAGATTACGTCATTGAACCACACAGATAACGCAGGGCCCTACACTCGACTCCATCACCCCATTTAGCGACCGGCAACCATGATAAGACAACAACGCAGGTTTGTCACGTGAACACGTCTGTCACAGCGTTATCACCGTAGCCAGTCTGATCCACATGGGGTGACGCATAGTTCAAAGCGCAGTCTGTGCTTCAGTGATGACATCTCTCGCGCTCTCTCTCTCTCTCTCTCTCTCTCTCTCTCTCTCTCTCTCTCTCCATATTCTTATGTTTATTCATGCAAACATATGCAAACACAGACATGAGCATGAATTCACACATATGCACACGCATACACGCATACAGCGCGCGTGCGTGCACGCACAGAGAGAGAGAGGGGGGGGAGAGCGAGAGAGAGAGAGCACAAGACAGATAGAGATCTGGTCTATAGGCATAAAAGAGGCTGAGATTTCACACCCACTAATTCCCTTAATACTCATAAGAATTTACACATCAAAGTTCACTACCGTGACCTCATCAATGTAATACATACGCAGAACATATTGAGCTAGAGAGGTTCGCGTGAGTGAATCGTCTACTCAAATTTGCCCGTTTGAATTTCACGTGGACATTTCTTTTCTTTTCTTTCTTTGTTTCTTTCTGTCTTTTAACTTTCTTTCCTTCTTTCTTTCTTGTAACCCTGTGACCATGGGCAGAAAACTAGTCCACTATAACCCCTTCATCTAAAGAACAAAATGTCCATGGAAGAAACAGAACCATAGACACAAACTCCATTCGTCAGGCAGCCGCCAAGCAGTCCAACATTGGGAAAGTGAGCACACTATACAACCATCAGCAAAAAAAATAGAATTACTGAGCTACCAAATGAAGGAACAACAAACAACAAAACAAACACGATGCGTTTCGACCTACTGGGTCTAAGGAACAACAAACAACAAAACAAACACGATGCGTTTTTCGACCTACTGGGTCTATATTCAGGCGGGTCAAAAACATTCAAAACAGTTGACGAACAGTCATTTACCTTGTTTTGAATGTTATTCATCCCGCCTGAAGAAAATCCAATAGGAATAGGTCAAAACGCGTTGTATTTGTTCCGTAATTTGTTTCTTCTTCCACTGGTTGGCCCCAGTAATTCTCTTTCGCTTTTGTTTCAATTTCTACCAACTGTCACCCCACTTTGAAAGCTGGACAGCGGTCAGACAGCTAACATGGGTAAGCAGCCAGGGGCCATGGGAAATAAATACACAGCAGCCACACAGCTGAGAAGCACGTGAAATGTGGGGGTGGCGATGTTCTGTTTGCCTTTGTGACAACGCTAGAACATATATCAAAAAGGTCTTAAAGGATCAGTTATGCAGATAAAAACTGGTACAGCAATAAACCGCTCATAATCAGATTTGTGTTTCCTACCCTACCCAGAACCCATGTCTAGGGTAAGCATGAATTGATGTTTCGATCACTCATAAGACTCAGCTCTAAGGGCGCCATTCATCCCCTGGTGCTTTTCGTTTGTGTTTAGTCTATCCCACAGTGGTGTGATAAGCTTGCTTTCTGGAACATCACAAGAACTGCGATGAGAGTTTGATGTTTAGCAAACCGTCGCTGTCTTTCAAATAGGGTAGAAATAGATTTTGAGTGGAAATCACACAATGACTATGCTCTGTTTTGGTGGTGAGTTGACTTATTCGAGGGGTATCTATGAACTGGGCATTTGTGGTTTGGGAAAGAGCTGGAGTATTTGGTTTCCTTTTCACTTTTATGTTTGTTGTCGTTCTTTTTTTTTTTTTTTTTTTTTTTTTTGAAAAGGGGTGATTTTGTTCCATCCTATGTTTCTAATCTGTTCTGTCTACACACATCTTCACGTGAATTTATTTCTTTATACCAGCAGTGTAACTTGCTTGTATTATCTGATTTTCTTTTTTTTTATAACAAACAAAATAATTTTGTAAATGTTTGAAACAAACAAATGGAAAGCAGTATTAAACATAAATTAGGAATCACAATACACAAGAGAGAGACAGACAGACAGACAGACAGAGAGAACTTTATCTTCATATTGGTGACCCAACCTGCCCATCTGTTTGTACTTTATCTCATTATTAAACTTCCAAACGTCCATCTGCCCAATTGATTCCTTTTACAGTGCCCTCACGCCTCCACCCCCCGCCCCTCTCTCTGTCTCTCACTCTCTCTCTCTCTCTCTCTCTCTCTCTCTCTCTTTCCCCCCCCCCCCCCCCCCCCCCCCCCCCCCCCCCCCCCCCAGTCCTTCCTTTCGTCTTTCGAGATGAACGTAGTAAGACAAAAAGAGCCGATCTCATCAGTGTTCCCCCTTCCAGTGCCTGCTCCCCCCCCCATCACCCCATCCATCTTCCATGAAAATGTTAGGGAAAAGATGGACTGTAGAATGTCTTTATATACTCCTCTTGGGTGACAGGAGGAAAAAAAAAAAAAACTCCAGAAGGAACTGATCAGAAGGCCTTCTGTTTGTAGATCTTCAGCCGTGCACCTCTCCCTGAAACCGCTCGGTCGGTACGTTATCTCGGAGGATGGGAAGGACAGTGAGGAACACTGCAACAGAACAGAAAATACTTCGCATGCATCTTGGTGACGTTCTTATCAAGTCTGCCGCCTTGATGAATAGAATATTTTGACTGGCATAAAGACAGTGAGATCACGTCATTGGGCCAAAGATGACGGGGCCCCAGACTCAACACTATCACCCAGTTTAGAGACTGGCAGACATGATAAGATAAGGACACATGTTTGTAACATGAGCACGTCTGTCACAGCGTTATCACCCTAGCGAATCCAATCCACAAAGGGGTGACACGAGTAGTTCAAAGCGCAGTCTTTGTTTCAGTGATGACCCTTCTCTCTCTCTCTCTCTCTCTCTCTCTCGCTTTGAGTGGCTTCCCTTGTCTGGCTCCCAGCAAGACGATGTTTCAAGCTGTTCTGCTAAATTTCTACCTGTATTGCTTGTAAATTGCACAGAATGCCTGTTGAAGGTCTCCCATGTACTTTGGAAGCAAAGCTGAATGCTGCGCTAAAGGATATGACTTTGTCCTCGTTTTAAATTGAGGGCATATGACTTTGTCCTCGTTTTAAATTGAGGGCAGAGGAAGCCAAACAGTCGTGATTATTCGTTTGACCACGAATACCGACCAGCCTCCTGCAATGCAAAGCCAAAGCCACAGCGCTGTTTATCGACGGAAATGTCCGTCACAGATAACCAGGGATAGGCGCAGAACTGAGGCATACAGAAAGAAAGAACAAGAAAAGGCAAGTGAAGGTTTTTCTCCAACCAGTTTATTTTTACCGACTCCACAAAGTCTAGTGTACAGTGCTGACAGACCCGTCACAGCTATACTGCTTGTGCCGACATTTTTCATTGTGACAGTAATTCCCCTCCCTCCGCACCACAGCCTGTACGAGACACACGACACAGTGAAAATCAACAAGAAATCGCCATGGGACAGTGTGATAAACAATCGGTGACAATCGCACTCAATGTTGTGTATTGTGTCAATCAAGCAAAGTGTGCATGACAACTGTGATGAACAATGTTGTGACATTGTCTGTGGACATGACAGGCCACCAGATCCTTGTGTAGAAAAAACAAAAGAGAGGAAGTCTTGGCAAATAAGGATGACCGTGAGTCAGAGTGCAGTGAAGATCCTGAAAATATTTCTCAGGTCAGTCAGCCACGGAGTTCACCTTCTGATAACGTCACCACTAGCGACACGCTGGCCTATCTGCAGGAAATGACCAGGAATATGAACAGCTTTCAATATACTACCAGCAACACTGAAGCTGTCAACGACGGAAATCTTAATGACTGTGGATAGATGTGGTGATACGTTGACAGTCGCGTTCGCAGTCATACCAGTGTACGGCGACAGTCTCTAATATCTTCCGTGATATGGTTTCCACATCACGATGTTGTATTCTGACATATATTATCTTTGTGCATTCTTTCCAAGTAATGTTATAAACAGTCACTTCCCATCGAGTCCTCCCTTTGAGAATGGATTTTGTAAGCCTTCCTCAATGAATCATTCATTCATTTCATTCATTCTCTCTCTCTCTCTCTCTCTCTCTCTCTCTCTCTCTCTCTCTCTCTCTCTCTCTCTCTCTCTCTCTCTCTCTCTCTCTCTCTCCACCACATTTTGTCCATTCAGTTAGTCACTTTCATATAGATATAAATTACTTTCCTTATAAAAAGCACACTTTTTGTTGCCAAAAGACGCATTCTCAAAAAAAAAAAGGGAAAGAAAGAACATTCCAAACGCGATGTTTGAAATAGTGCATGAAAGTCAGTATACATGAAATCGAAGGAAGGAAGAAAAAACTAACTGGAGAATAAAGAGTGAGATAAATATGTATACACATAAATAATACCAAAAAAAAATCAAAAGCAGTTGTATCAATCGGCCGTATGCGTGTGTGCGTGCGTGCGTGCGTGTGTGTGTATGTGTGTGTGTGTGTGTGTGTGTGTGTGTGTGTGTGTGTGTGTGTGTGTGCCATACACACACACGCACACACACACACACACACAACACACACACACACACACACACACACACACACACACACACACACACACACACACACACACACACACACACACACACACACACACACACACATACACACGTGCGCGCGCGCGGGCGCTCTGGTGTCCCAGGTGAGTTTCAGGTGTTCTTGCTTGTCACCAGACAGCCTTGGGTCTTCCTCTATGGGGTTTCCTAATGGTGTCCGATGAAACGCATCTCTGGTGTTGTTATCCTGCTCTCTTGCATGCTCAGGGTGGTGTTGCTATCCTGCTCTCTTGCATGCTCAGGGTGGTGTTGCTATCCTGCTCTCTTGCATGCTCAGGGTGTTGTTATCCTGATCTCTTGCATGCTCAGGGTGTTGTTATCCTGCTCTCTTGCATGCTCAGGGTGCTGTTGCTATCCTGCTCTCTTGCCTGCTCAGGGTGTTGTTATCCTGATCTCTTGCATGCTCAGGGTGGTGTTATCCTGCTCTCTTGCATGCTCAGGGGTGGTGTTGTTATCCTGCTCTCTTGCATGCTCAGGGGGGTGTTATTCTGCTCTCTTGCATGCTCAGGGTGGTGTTGCTATCCTGATCTCTTGCATGCTCAGGGTGGTGTTGTTATCCTGCTCTCTTGCATGCTCAGGGTGTGTTGTTATCCTGCTCTCTTGCATGCTCAGGGTTATGTTGTTATCCTGCTCTCTTACATGTTCAGGATGTTGTTATCCTGCTCTCTTGCATGCTCAGGGTGTGTTGCTATCCTGCTCTCTTGCATGCTCATGCTCAGGGTGGTGTTATATCCTGCTCTCTTGCATGCTCAGGGTTATGTTGTTATCCTGCTCTCTTGCATGCTCAGGGTGGTGTTATCCTGCTCTCTTGCATGCTCATGGTGCTGTTGCTATCCTGCTCTCTTGCATGCTCAGGGTTATGTTGCTATCCTGCTCTCTTGCATGCTCAGGGTGGTGTTATCCTGCTCTCTTGCATGCTCAGGGTGGTGTTATCCTGCTCTCTTGCATGCTCAGGGGTGGTGTTGCTATTGCTCTCTTGCATGTTCAGGGTTATGTTGCTGTCCTGCTCTCTCTTGCATGCTCAGGGTGCTGTTGCTATCCTGCTCTCTTGCATGCTCAGGGTGGTGTTGTTATCCTGCTCTCTTGCATGCTCAGGGTGGTGTTGTTATCCTGCTCTCTTGCATGCTCAGGGTGCTGTTGTTATCCTGCTCTCTCTGCATGCTCAGGGTGGTGTTGTTATCCTGATCTCTTGCATGCTCAGGGTGGTGTTGCTATCCTGCTCTCTTGCTTGCTCAGGGTGAACAGGTAGTAGATGAAGATTTCTCCAAGATGTCACCTCCACCCCTACTCGCTACCCCTACTCGCTAGAATTGAACATTTTACAGATATTTATATTCAAATATATATATATATATATATATATATATATATATATATATATATATATGTATATTACCATTACAGCCATTTACTTGTGGGATGTTTTTTGGGGGTTTTTTTTTTGCCTTAACCAACTCCTACCTAGAGTTGAGTTGGGTATGGGCTCAACTGGGAAGACTGGGACAACACGGTTAAGTTTTATCCACTAACGTGATGCTCCTCCGAGCGTGTTGCTCACATTTCCTGACCACATACTGCAAGTGACAGTATGTCTCGGGCCTGGTTGACCCCAATATGTATTGAGAAAGTAAGCATAGAGTACAGCCCTGCTGCTGTGCAGTCTCAGACCAGAACAGATATCAGCAGCATCATTTTCATCCTCCAAATCCCCAGCAATCAGTATTTAGAAAAAAAACAGATTACGTGGCCTTTTTTATGTCCCGCTGTCATTGTGACACATCAGTTTTCATTTCTTCTCCACGTCGATTCTGTCGGGATCACCGGTATCGGCAACTTCATAAGTTTTTCGTTAAACGGGCTATTGGCACCCTCCTGAATGAGAGCTAGCTTACGTTGGCTCTGCATCTAAGCAGGTATTGTCGTAAGCAGGAGGCTCAGTAGGATGTCGGGGGGGGGGGGGGGGGGGGGGGGGGGGGGGGGGGGGGGGGGGCGTCAGAACAGACACCCATGAACACCACCAAAGTGACTCGGCAGCAGTGCAGTGTCTCGTCTGGTGGGTTTCCTCATAGTGGCTCGAGACTGACTGCTCCTTGTAGATTGCCTGTGCAAAGGGGAGCAGTGGACAAGAGGTCGGAGTGAATGGCGTGAGTGCAATGACACTGAGGTGCCACAGAAGATAGGGCAGGAAAAAAAAAAAATGAATCTCAGGTTACCACCGGAGCAGGACATGTAAGAAGAGTGATGTTATTTGAAACTTGTTTTTACAAGTCTCGCTGTTCTGCAGCGTCGTATAACGAGGTTGAGTGTGTTGGAGCTGAATGGGGGTAGAACGGAGCTTTTAAAGTGAAGTGAAGTGCAGTGGAGTGAAATCATTCATTGCTCTGTGGGTGCAGCAGAGGGAGTGGAATGACATGGAGTCGAGGGGAGGGGGGGCTTGAAGTGCGCACACAGTGGAGTAGAGTGAAGTGGAGTGCAGTGGGGTGGAGAGGAGTTGAATGGAATGGTGTTCAGTGAAATGGAGTACAGTGGAACACAGAGAAGTGAAAAGGAATAAAAATGGAATGGTATGGAATGGAGTGAAGTGGAGTAGAGTGGACTAGAGAGGAGCTGAATGAAATGGTATGGAGTGAAATGGAGTAGAGTGGAACACAGAGAAGTGAAATGGAATGGATTGGAATGGTATCGAGTGGAGTGAAATGGAGTGGAGTGGAGTGGAGAGGAGTTGAATGAAATGGTATGGAGTGAAATGGAGTAGAGTGGAACACAGAGAAGTGAAATGGAATGGATTGGAATGGTATGGAGTGGAGTGAAATGGAGTGGAGTGGAGTGGAGAGGAGTTGAATGAAATGGTATGGAGTGAAATGGAGTGGAGTGGAACAGAGAGAAGTGAAATGGAATGGATTGGAATGGTATGGAGTGGAGTGAAATGGAGTGGAGTGGACTGGACCGGACTGGACAGGAGTTGAATAGAATAGTGTGGAGTGAAATGGAGTGGAAATGGAATGGACCGGACTGGACAGGAGTTGAATGGAATGGTGTGGAGTGAAATGGAGTGGAATGGAATGGACCGGACTGGACAGGAGTTGAATGGAATGGTGTGGAGTGAAATGGAGTGGAATGGAATGGACCGGACTGGACAGGAGTTGAATGGAATGGTGTGGAGTGAAATGAAGTGGATTGGAACACAGAGAAATGAAACGGAATGCAGTGGAGTGAAATGGAGTGGAACGGAATGGGACCGGACTGGACAGGAGTTGAATGGAATGGGTGTGGAGTGAAATGAAGTGGATTGGAACACAGAGAAATAAAATGGAATGGATTGGAATCGAATGGAGGGGAGGGGTGCGTATCAAAAAGCTGTGGAATGGAGCTGTATGCAATGAAATATAGTAGAGTCGAACCGAACGGAGTGAAATACGATGAAACTGATTTGAACGGAGCAGAAAGAGACTGAGGCGAGCGGAGTGAAACAAAATGGTGTGGAATGGAATGGAATGGAATATGGACTGCGATGGCAGTGGGACAGTCTGGAGATCAAGGGAGTTAAGCGGAATAGAACAGGACGAAAGAGATGTAAAATGAACATGCCAGAGTGAAGGAAAATGAAAAGCGGAGAATTGAAGAATAGTTGAGAAAGAACTGAACTGCAGTGAAGAGAATTGGGGGGGGGGGGGGGGGGGGGGGGCGGTGGCGTGGAGCGGACCGTAAATCCACAGAATGGATGACGGTCCAGTGCAGAGCAGGCAGCGTCAAGAACCTCTCGCATCACAAGAGTCAAGATGTTACACTCAAAAGCTGAGGCAGAGGATGGACGGAGGCCTGGCGGAGAGAGATGGGGGACGCGCGTGTGTGTGTGTGTGTGTGGGGGGGGGGGGGAGGGGGGGGACGGGGGGGGGGGCGAGTAGACACTTCATGAAACATGAAGACTGACAACAACGGAAGACACCGGGAGGCATGACCCACCAGCCAGGGAAAGGATCACGTGTACAAGTCAGGCAGAAGGAGCAGACACGATGATGACGTTTCTCACCCCTTCCCTGGAGACGGGTGGAATTGCGTGCCCATTCTCCTGACCCGTCCCTCTCCCACCCTCCCAACCCCCACCCCAGCCCCCCCATCCCCACCCTCACAAGAAAAAGAAATAAAAAGAAGAAAAAAAAATAAAGATAAACCAAAGAAAAGAAAAGAAAAAAGATAGGAATTTTTTAAGCATGCAAAGAAAGAAAGGAGGCAGAGAAGATCAAAACAGTTATGTAAAGGAGAGGAGAAAGACAGAAAGAAAGAAAGAAAGAATGAAGAAGAAAAGACAAAAGGAAAGAAAGACAGACAAAAAGAGGAGGGGGGAAAGGAAAGAAAGAACGGATGGTGACAGAAAGAAAGAAAGAAAGACAGGAAAGGAAGACACTTGAACATAAATGAGGAAGTAAGAAAGAATGAATGAATGAATGAAAGAAAGAAGAATACAAGACAGAGATACATCCTAAGGTGTCAGATGGACCCAGACAAGTACAGTCCAAAAAGAAAGGATGCAAAGAGGCAGAAGGAAAGAAAGACAAGAAAAAGGAAGAAGAAAGAATGAAAGAATAATTTTTAAGGCAAAAGAAAGAAAGAAGTGGGGACAAAAAAAAGTAATGAAGATGGGAGAAAGGAAGGGAGAAGGAAAGAAAGTAGGTAGAGAGAATGGCAAAAATGGAAGAAGACAGAAAAACAATAGACAAAAGGAGCTATATAGGAGGGAAGTAGAAAGAAAGACAAAAAACAGTTCAGTGGAAGTTGCCTATAGCCCAGCCGACCACTACAGATTATATCAAAGCTGTTACCTTGTCAATATAGATTCCTTACATTTCAAAAAGAATGAAGAAGGAAGAAAAAAAAAAAAAAAGGAACGAGGGAAGGTAGGAAGGAAGCAAGGAAGAAAGGAAGGAAGAAGGCAAACATAAAAACAGGAGTGAGCAGGCTTCAGTCAAACTATAGATCATATAATGGCTTTTAGCCATTGATATAACACATCGTTCAGTTATACACTGAGTGCCTCTGGTTAGACAGACCGATTCTTCTGTCTGCTTCTTGAGCTTGGCTCAGACTTCCGACGTCCTTTCCTGCCGCCTCCCACCACCACATCCATCTCTCTCTCTCTCTCTCTCTCTCTCTCTCTCTCTCTCTCTCTCTCTCTCTCACACACACACACACACACACACACACACACACACACACACACACACACACACACACACACACACACACACACACACACGCACGCACGCACGCACGCTATCGAACCTATGTTCAATACTTCCTACGAAGACCAGCCTTCCCATAACAGACAAAAAGCAGGTGGACGCGCTGCGTTGCTCTGACAAAACTGGCAAAACCTTCCGACGCCTAAACGTACCAACATTCTTCTCCTCCTTGATAGCTGATCAGCAGCTTAGCAAGAAGACCCAATGCATCTTTCATACACGTCATTTTCCCGCAGATGCGAATGGTTCCTAATTAAGTGATCGTGTCTGATGGTAGTAGGAGTACTAGCGGTAGGTGTACAAGGTAAAGCAGCATGAGAGGTAGCGACAGCAATATACCTTGTATACGGAAAGATGAGCGCGAAGAGCCGTCTTGAATATTATATT
Organism: Conus betulinus; assembly: GCA_016801955.1. NCBI lineage: Eukaryota > Metazoa > Mollusca > Gastropoda > Neogastropoda > Conidae > Conus > Conus betulinus. The sequence continues at coordinate 125,721 of JADBJO010001882.1, forward strand.
CATGACAGCAAGTTGTTTCATGGTTCTCCAGTGATACAGATGTCGTGTCTACTTCCTCCTATCCTACCACGATTAGCTCGCTTCTAAGGACACCCAGCAAGGCCCGGATGAAAGTTTCATGATGACCCGGCCATTGCGCGGGCAGGTAACAGCATCATTAGCACACTGCAAGGATCCCAGGACACCAGAGAGAACGCAGACCACCACCGTAGTCTAATGGATTCTGCATTCACCTCTGCAGTCGCTTCGGTAAGGTAAGGTAAGGTTAGGTTAGGTAAGGTAAGGTAATGTAAGGTAAGGTAAGGTAAGGTATGTTGCTTATAGTCCAGTCAACCGCAAAGGGCTATATCAGGGCTGTAACCGCGTTAAAATCAATTCACCAATCATTACTTTAAAAAAAAAATCATTCACACCACTCTTTAAAACACACAGTTTGAAAATACATAGGAATTTTGTTTTTAAAAAAATCTTTCTCTGTAAAATCTTAGCTCAGATGAAAAATGTAAGTCTCTCTCAGAAATTCAAAGATCACATCAGGAGGGACATCTCTGAACAAGGTTTTCATGGAGTCTGCCGTAAAGTGTGAATGTCTCACATCATGCAAGTCCCAACACTCTAAAAGAATATGTTTCACTTTGAGTGGTACACAACATGGAATACACCCTGGAGCTGCTTCCCCTTTTTTATTGGATAAGAATGGATGTAAAAGAGTGGTTGTATGCAAACGGCACAAAACTGCTTTTTCTGTACGGCCGCCTCGGAAACACGGTAAAACCTTTTTCAGGTTTGGATGGATTTTGAATAGTTTGTTATCCGTCTGCGAGCTCCATTCCTCTTGCCAGAGGTCTTTGACATAAACCTATGTTTGGGGTTTCAGATCAGTGTGAGGGATACACAATCGGCTCAACCCTTTCTCTGTGGCACTCTTGGCAAGTTCGTCAACCACTTCGTCGCCTCGAATGTCCACATGGCTGGGAATCCAAGCAAAAACTGTGTTACATTCATCTGATTTCAGTTGGTTAATGAGCAACCAAAATGAATGTGTCAGGGGAAGTAAAAGCTGGTACAGACCGACAGGCTTACTTCCCATGTACATTCCTGACACGGATAATATCACTAAAAAGTCCAATGTTCCGCGACGGTTATTATCCGTAACGGTGGCTTTGCAGTGTTCATATTCAGTGTTAGATTTGTAGTAGTTTAACCTCACCGCAAATCTGAACCAAGATTTCACGAAATTTTGTTTGGGGGCAATATTCAATCAGTTAATCAAGTTACATTATAATGGGTTCTGTTCTTCACGCATGATATTGCCGACAAACAGACAATGCAAGCCTTTACTTAAACATACTTACATACAGAGAGACAGACATACAAACATACGTACATACATACATATACACATACATACACACATACATACAGACAGACAGGCAGACATGCATACATACGTACGTGCGTAGATAAAAGCATACATACATACATACATACATACATACATACATACATACAGACAGACAGACAGACAGACATACGTACAGACATACAGACATACAGACATACAGACATACATACATACGAACAAATGAACTGCGACATCCTTGACAAATGTATATTGTCATTCGCTTATGAAGCGTCTGGCTGTATGTTTTAGTGCTTCCCCCTCCCCCTCCCCCCGTAACGGTTTCCACCCTTCTTCCCCTCACACACACACACACACACACACACACACACACACACACACACACACACACACACACACACATTACAAGCATTCAAA
>JADBJO010001882.1:142500-145000 GCA_016801955.1 Conus betulinus
ACATTAGTATGATGAAGTTTTGGAAGCTATAACAGCACTAAAAAGGGTAAGGCTTCGGGACCTGATGGTATAATTGGTGAATTTTTCAAAAACCCGTCAACACAAATAATACAATTTCTTGTTAAATACTTCATTTTCTTTTCACGTCTGGTTCATACCCTGATGTATGGATGGAGTCTTTAATCCAACCATTACATAAAAAAGGTGATACTGCAGTTCCAGATAATTATAGAGGTATATCTTTGCTGAATATAAGTAGTAAAATTTATAGTTTTTTATTTTAAATAAACGACTGTCAAACTGGATAGAACAAAAAGAATTGATCCATGAAACCCAAGCCGGCTTTCGAAAACATTACAGTACTATTGATCAGATCTTTACTTAACAGCATTAGTTCAAAAGCAGTTAGTTAAACGCAAGAAATTGTATGTTGCTTTCATAGATTTTAAGAAGGCGTTCGATTCGGTGATACGGGAAAGGCTTTGGATTGTTTTGAAGAAAAATAAGATCAGGGGTAAAATGTTCAATGCAATAAAGAGCATGTATAATGTTGTAAAAGCTAGGGTTAGAGTAGGAGGAGATGTTTCAGAAACATTTATGTGCCCTCGTGGCCTTAAACAAGGAGAAATATGTAGTCCTGTTTTGTTTTCTCTCTTTTATTAATCGTTTAGCTGAAGAAATTACACGAACAGGGAAGCATGGTGTTCAACTTAATCCCGATTTCACAGAAATTTTAATCCTCCTCTTTGCAGACGACGTTGTGTTAGTTTCAGATACCATAAACGGATTACAAACGCAACTAAATATCTTATGGAATGTGTCTAAGCGACTAGGACTGATTGTGAACCTTGAGAAATCTAATATCGTTATATTTAGAAATGGTGGTTATGTTTCCATTCGTGAAAGGTGGAAATATGGAAATGAAACACTTTCGATAGTAAACATGTATAAATATTTAGGTATATTCCTCTCTCTTACCCGTCTGTCATATACGCATTCTCTTTTGGATTTGTCCAGTCGTGCGAAAAAAAAGGGGTAATTGCAATATTTCGTATCTTATGGTCAATTGGTAATTCATCTCCTGCAGTATTTTTCAAACTGTTTGATGGCCAGATACAGCCATGCTGACGTATGGGGCTGAGATATGGGGTATAAGAACAAATCTTCAGCCAATTGAATCTGTTCATCTTTTTTCTTTAAAAAGGTTTCTTAATATAAAAATACATTCTTCAAATATACTAGTTTATGGTGAGACTGGACGATATCCACTTTTTGTAAATGTTTATGTTAAATGCCTGAAATATTGGTTACGCATTCTGAGAATGCCACTGAATAGGTTACCACTTAAAGCATATAACATGTTACTAACTCTGCAGAATCAAGATAAAGAAACTTGGGTGTCCTCCATGAGGAATCTTTTATATCGTTATGGTTTTGGACACGTTTGGGAAAGCCAAGGTGTTGGAAACAGTAATTTTGTTCATATCAACATTTAAAAATAGATTAATAGAGTGTTATAAGCAGGAATGGCATTTTGACATAATAACAAGAGATAGATTCTCTTTTTATAGTTCATTCAATTCAGCGTTATCTATTAGTTTTCATCTAACTACAATAAAACATGTTCCTGTGCGAAATGCTTTGACTAGATTAAGACTTGGTGTTTCATCATTGAAACCTCATCGTTTACGACATTGTCGAAATGTTTCAGGGAGAAAATTTGAACTGCCCATTTTGTTTTGTTAGAGAAACGGAAATGCACTTTATTTTAGTATGTCCGAAATATAAGGAATTAAGGGAACAGTATATTCCCGCTAAGTTCTATAAATACCCATCATGTTTTAGATTATCAATGCTTTTGGCAAACCAGAACAGTATCGTAATAAATAATCTAGCAACATTTATATTCAAATCGTTGCAGTTGAGACGGCTTTTCCAGATTTAGAAGATCGCAAACCGGATTCAGATCATCTGGTATTTCCAGCATATACTTTTGCTTTCCCATTGGTTGAACATGTTCTTATAGTATGATTAATGTTCGACATGTTACACTATAATTGTTGTCATATTGTACTTTGAACTCAACTCCCATGATATGGGCTGTAGGCCTAATCATTAAATTTCGTATTCGTATTCGTATTCGTATTCTCTCTCTCTCTCTCTCTCTCTCTCTCGTTTTTCTATGTCTCTCTATTTCTATTTTGTGACTTGCAGAGGTCGATGCACAAATCACATGCACGTAAATGTTTAGAAACAACACCCCTACCCTCCACCAATGCTACACATATGCACGAGTGCCCCCAACTGATACACTTACATACTTTGTACGCACATGCATCCTCATTATAGGCAACAATAAAATCACCCCAGAATCCACCCAGCTGAAATGACAATCATTTCTCTGTTGTTCATGGTACAGGATTGTTTCATTGGTTGAGCAGCAGCCGTACGACAATTCAAGGTCGCGTACCAGGACAGACAAACCGTATCAAGTGTACGC
>JADBJO010001882.1:155000-160000 GCA_016801955.1 Conus betulinus
TGTGTGTGTGTGTGTGTGTGTGTGTGTGTGTGTGTGTGTGTGTGTGTGTGTGTGTGTGTGTGCCTGCATGCATATGTATGTGTACGTGCGTGCATGTGTGTGTGTGTGTGTGTGTGTGTGTGTGTGTGTGTGTGTGTGTGTGTGTAAGTAAGAGAGAGAGAGACAGAGAGACAGAGAGACAGAGACAGAGACATAAATTGCATAACTTGGTAATTGAAACTGATCCTTACTGGCAAAGAATCCAACCTACATACACACATTCAAACATGCACACCAGAATGCGTCTACAGACACACACGTGCGCCTACACACGTGAATACACAGAGGGTCGGAGGATAAAGTGGGCGTGTCGATTCTGAATGAGATCTGTAGTGGGAATAAGCAGGGATGATAGTGACCAGTCCAGTTTTTCTCTAGGGGGGGGGGGGGGGGGCATGACCTTTGCCACTTGTCCACAGTAACTAAACTTGATGCCTCGCCTTTGGCTGGGAGGAGTTGTGGTTTTTGTCTTACAGCCCACCCCCCACCCCTTCCTCCCACCCTACTTCAATCCCTCGTGTGCATAGGAGAGCTAACCAGTGGGGGGGGGGGGGGGGGGGGCGTGAGTCAGTGTTCTGCTGACTCTCCTGCATGATTTCCCCTAGGTGTTGATCCACTGGCCCCTCAGCCCCATCCTCCTGTTCACCCAGACAGCTTCGCCCTCCTTCGCCCACCATCCAAACTTTTTTTTTTCTAATTGCAATTTTTTTCCTGTATCTACTTCATACCTCCTTAGTTCTCTTACATACGTGGCGTCACTACCATAGCAGATGGGATGTAGCATAATCATGTGGACCTTACGCCATGCAATGGCACTGTCTTGACTGAAGCTGAAACTGAAAACTGTGGAACAGAACATTGTCTTCCGACTGTCAACAGTAACTGAAAACAGATGAGCAGATTCTTACATAACTTTTCAGTGTCCACACACATGAGTGACATACCTGTTACTCCCATGCCACTCACTGTGGCTCTCCTGGACACAGCCACACTGAGGTATGTCCTGTCACAGCCCGAGAACCATCAGGTGACAGACAGGGAGCACCATCAGTTGACAGACAGGGAGAACCATCAGGTGACAGACAGGGAGCACCATCAGTTGACAGACAGGGAGCACCATCAGTTGACAGTTGACAGACAGGAGAACCATCAGCTGACAGGCAGGGAGCACCATCAGTTGACAGACAGGGAGCACCATCAGTTGACAGGCAGGGAGCACCATCAGTTGACAGACAGTTGACAGACAGGTTGACAGACAGCACCATCAGTTGACAGACAGTTGACAGACAGGGAGCACCATCAGTTGACAGACATCAGTTGACAGACAGGGAGCACCATCAGCTGACAGACAGGAGACCACCATCAGTTGACAGACAGGGGAGCACACCATCAGTTGACAGACAGGGAGAACCATCAGTTGACAGGCAGGAAGCGCCATCAGTTGACAGACAGGGAGCACATCATCAGTTGACAGACAGCACCATCAGTTGACAGACAGGGAGCACCATCAGTTGACAGGTTGAGGACAGAGCACCATCAGTTGACAGACAGGGAGCACCATCAGTTGACAGACAGTTGACAGACAGGGAGCACCAGGGAGCAGTTGACAGACAGTTGACAGACAGGGAGCACCATCAGTTTGACAGACAGTTGACAGACAGGGAGCACCATCAGTTGACAGACAGACAGGGAGCACCATCAGTTGACAGACAGTTGACAGACAGGGAGCACCATCAGTTGACAGACAGTTGACAGACAGGGAGCACCATCGGTTGACAGACACCATTGACAGACAGGGAGCACCATCAGTTGACAGTTGACAGACAGGGAGCACCATCAGTAGACAGACAGGGGAACACCATCAGTTGACAGACAGGGAGCATCATCAGTTGACAGACAGACAGGGAGCAGTCAATGTCAGGTCGTTTGCAGGAAGCCAGCCAGAGAAGACGTAAGAGAGAGTCTGAAGTGATGAACTCTGGTGGGGAAAGACGAAAGTGATTAATCATCGTGGGAACAACTAGAAGAATGCCATCTGGTGTGAGAGACTAGAGTGCCCATTCTGGTGGGAGAGACTAGTGTAGTGCATTCTGGTGGGAGAGACTAGTGTAATACATTCTGGTGGGGGAGAGACTAGTGTGGTGCATTTTGATGGTGGGAGAGAGACTATAGTGTAATGCATTCTGGTGGGAGAGACCAGGGTGATGCATTCTGGTGGGAGAGACCAGGGTGATGCATTCTGGTGGGAGAGACTAGAACGATGCATTCTGGTGGGAGAGACTAGAGCGATGCATTCTGGTGGATATACTAGAGTGATGCATTCTGGTGGGAGAGACTAGTGTGATGCATTCTGGTGTGAGAGACTAAGGAGATGCATTCTGGTGGGAGAGACTTGTATAATGCATTCTGGTGAGAGAGACTAGTGTGATGCATTCTGGTGGGAGAGACTAGTGTGATGCATTCTGGTGGGAGAGACTAGTGTGATACATTCTGGTGTGAGAGACTAAGGAGATGCATTCTGGTGGAAGAGACTTGTATAATGCATTCTGGTGGGAGAGACTAGTGTGATGCATTCTGGTGGGAGAGACTAGTGTGATGCATTCTGGTGGGAGAGACTAGGGTGGTGCCTTCTGGTGGGAGATACTAGAGTGATGCATTCTGGGTGGGAGAGACTAGTGTGATGCATTCTGGTGCGAGAGACTAGAGTGATGCATTCTGGTGGGAGAGACTAGTGTGATGCATTCTGGTGGGAGATACTAGTGTGATGCATTCTGGTGGGAGAGACTAGTGTGATGCATTCTGGTGGGAGAGATACTAGTGTGATGCATTCTGGTGGGAGAGACTAGGGTGATGCATTCTGGTGGGAGAGACTAGCGTGATGCATTCTGGTGGGAGAGACTAGCGTGATGCATTCTGGTGGGAGAGACTAATGTGATGCATTTCTGGTGGGAGAGACTAGGGAGATGCTTTCTGGTGGGAGAGACTAGTGTGATGCATCGTGGTGGGAAAGACTAGAGTGATGCATTGTGGTCGGAGAGATTATGGAGGAGAACATTCTGGTGGGAGAGACTAGGGAGATGCTTTCTGGTGGGAGAGACTAGTGTGATGCATTGTGGTCGGAGAGATTATGGAGATGCTTTCTGGTGGGAGAGACTAGTGTGATGCATCCTGGTGGGAGAGACTAGGGAGATGCATTCTGGTGGGGAGAGACTAGAGCGATGCATTCTGGTGGGAGAGACTAGGGTGGTGCATTCTGGTGGGAGAGACTACTAGGGGAGATGCATTCTGGTGGGAGAGACTAGAGCGATGCATTCTGGTGGGAGAGACTAGAACGATGCATTCTGGTGGGAGAGACTAGGGAGATGCATTCTGGTGGGAGAGACTAGGGAGATGCATTCTGGTGGGAGAGACTAGAGCGATGCATTCTGGTGGGAGAGACTAGGGAGATGCATTCTGGTGGGAGAGACTAGGGAGATGCATTCTGGTGGGAGAGACTAGGGAGATGCATTCTGGGGGAGAGACTAGTGTGATGCATTCTGGTGGGAGAGACTAGAGTGGTGCATTCTGGTGGGAGAGACTAGGGTGATGCACTCTGGTGGGAGAGACTAGAGTGTGCATTCTGGTGGGAGAGACTAGGGTGATGCATTCTGGTGGGAGAGACTAGAGCGATGCAATCTGTGTGAGAGTCTAGGGTGGTGCACTCTGGTGGGAGAGAGACAAGAGTAATGGTATTTGGTTAGGGTAGCTAGATTTACTCACTTTCGCAGACAAGATTAAGGTAATGCAGTCTGGCAGAGAGACTGTGGCATTGCATTCTGGTGGGTCAGAACAGAGTGAGGCATTCAGGCGAGATCGACGCGAGTGAGACGCATTTTCTACAGGCTGTCGAGCAACGTGAATGGCATGCCGGGAAGGTGCATTGTGACAGGAGAGTAATCCAATACATTCCTAGATATAACGATCGTGGTGACCCCGTCCTGTCCTACCTTTTGGAGCGATCACGCAGATGTCAGACTGCAGTACAGTCCAAGTAGCCAGGAGATTTCAGATTCCAGTCATGAAAGGGCAAGAGGGGGGGGGGGGGGGGGGGGGGGGGGGGGGGGGGGGGGGGGGGGGGGGGGGGGGGGGGGGGGGGGGAGGGGGGAGAGAGAGATTGCCCTCTCACCCCAACCCCCACCCCCCATTCCACTCCACCTTACCCTCAGTGGCGGGTAAGTGTTTACTTTTTTTTTTTTTTGGGGGGGGGGGGGGGGGGGGCACGAAGTTTACTGGATACGCTGTAATCATCTTTATGACAGATGGCAACTCTTGGTGTGAGGGATCAATATTTAGAAGATATCGATTCTGTTTGTAAAAATTCCGTAAGTAAGTTTGAAACAACTCACAAAAGATAGGGAGTGAGTGGGGGGTGGGGGGAGAAGAAGGGGGTGGGGTGGGGGAAGGGTGGGCGAAATGAGGAAGTGGGTCTGGAGTTGGGTGAACAGAAGCCCCACACAGCCCAGTCTGGTGAACTGAATCAAACATCGGGAGCTAGCAGGACATGCCTTTGAAGTATTGACATGACGGAGGGCGGGGGGGGGGGGGGAGGGGAGCGGGGGCTTGAAAAGAAAGGGTTAGAATAGCATTTCTAGCGAGTGACACTGGAAGGTGCATTGACACTTGAGTTCTTTTTCTGAACATCAACTTCTTTTGCAGGAGTCAGAGAGAGAGAGAGAGAGAGAGAGAGAGAGAGAGATGGGGAAGAAGGGGAGGTTATAGGAAATAAAGAGACAGCAGTGGTGTAGGATAAGGAAAAGACGGCGAAAGAAAGAGGCAGACAGACTGACAGAGTGACAGTCAGACAGAGGAAGAGGCAGACAGACAGACAGAGAGAGACAGTCAACCAGAGAAAGAGACAGACGGACTGACAGAGAGAGAGAGAGAGTCAGACAGAGGAAGAGGCAGACAGACAGACAGAGAGA
>JADBJO010001882.1:170000-177500 GCA_016801955.1 Conus betulinus
GATAGATAGATAGATATCTCTGCTGGTATCAGACTGAGCCAATCAGGGCAGAAAAAAAAGAGATACGAGATTGCCTCTGAGCGCAAGTATAGTGATTGGAATTTGTTGTTCTGAATGTTGTTGCCATTTAGAACAAGCAGTCACTTGACTTTTGAAGTCACAATAACAAGACAAACAAAGCTTGTTCTATTTTGTTTTTAAGTAAAAGTGAATGCACAAGGAAGTGTTCTTTGAAAGACACAATTCGTGATTTAAATCGTGCTATTGGAGATGTTTTTCCGTCCTCATCTAGTAATGCTAGGCATAAAACCACTTACAAGCTATTTACGCAGGAATGAAAACAAAACAAAACAAAACAAAACAAACAAACAATTAAATGAACAAACTAATCCGAAACAAAAGCTGAACAGGATCCATATCTTGCAAGGGAAATAAACCTCAGAAATAACACGAACTCTCCAGGCCGAGAAAACAAAAAGAGACAGAATTGGCTGAACATCATCAGTGCGACCATAGACGTGGACACAGAATATAGACATGGAGGAAATAGAAATAATTTGCGAGTGGAATTGGGACTGGCGACCTAAAAGTCAAATGGTCATTATGTGAAAACCGAACAAAATGCCAATAGCTAAATCAGAAGCTGTTTTTACAATCGTTGTGTGCTCTCTCTCTCTCTCTCTCTCTCTCTCTCTCATCTCTCTCTCTCTCTCTCTCCTCTCTCTCTCTCTCTCTCTCTCTCTCTCTCTCTCTCTCTCTCTCTCTCTCACACACACACAGACACACACACACACACACACACACACACACACACACACACACACAATCGTTGTGTGCTCTCTCTCTCTCTCTCTCTCTCTCTCTCCTCTCTCTCTCTCTCTCTCTCTCTCTCTCTCTCTCTCTCTCTCTGTAAAATAGGCATTCACCATCACATTATGAACCTTTCACTTTGACAGCTGGCGTAAGGAAATTGTGGCTGCCTTCATAACAAAAATAACAATTCCGTTCGTATGAACGCGCAAGTGTACATATACACATACAGCGTATACATTCTAACATGCAAGAGTATTAAAGGTATATATATGTGCACATCTGCGCGAGGGCAGTGTGTGTGTGTGTGTGTGTGTGTGTGTGTGTGTGTGTGTGGTGTGTGTGAGTGCGTACGTGCGTGCGTGCGTGCATGTGTGCGTGCGCGCGCGTGCGAGTCTGTGTCTGTCTGTCTGTCTGTCTGTCTGTGTCTCATGTGTGTGTGTGTGTGTGTGTGTGTGTGTGTGTGTGTGTGTGTCTGTGTCTGTGTCTGTGTGTGTCTGTGCGCGAAAGAGCGTGCATGTGTGTTTGCGTATGTGTGTGTATGCGTGCGCGCGCGTGCGAGTGTGAGTATGTATGTGTGGGGTGTGTGTGTGTGCGCGCTGGTGTGTGTGTGGTGTGTGCGTGTGTGTGTGTATGTGTGTGTGTGTGTGTGTGTGTGTGTGTGTGTGTGTGTGTGTGTGTGTGTGTGTGCATAAAAATTAAGGGAAAAGACACAAAAAAAACAAGATCGTGGGGGCAGTTTTGCATTGTTGTGTTACAGTATGTCAAACTGTCTGAGGACACCCAACGCATTCTATTCAGCTCGCTGACGTAGTTGACAGGGAAAGGGGAGATAAGCCGTAACAGACTACTTTCACTTGTTATGAATTTGACAAAAGATGACCTGCCCTTGAGCCACACAGTGGACGCCATGACCGACCACACTGAGATCCGACACCACATCGTCTGGGTCAGCACGTACGTGCAGACTGCAGCCAACCCCTTGCAGCCACAGAAAGGAGCGTGGTAACAGTGGCACAGCATGCAGACCACGCGGAATACGCACACAGTTTCCTTTTGTGCCAGACAACATCAGAGGCTGGAATGAGGTGCCAATACAGGCGGCCTGTAATGGTTGAGTTTTACGTTCTCATAGCGGAAGCTTTTAGGGACATGTTTTTCTTTCAAGGTAGTCTTTGGAATGGCCCTGTTGCCCTCTTGCCTGTCCCCCCTCCCCCCCTGTCCCCCCCCCCCCCCCCCCCCCCCCCCCCCCCCCCCCCACACGGACACACACACCTCAGCTCTTGTAGCAGGTTCTGATTTTGAAAACAAGAAAATGTGTTTCACGTGATCATAACAAAGCTTTAAAGATGCGACAAGTTTCCAGAAATGAAATGTACGTCGAATCAGCATAAGTGATAGCATCACATTTCAGCCTCGGTATAAAGGGCAATGGTAAAACGACCTTTCCAGTCCCCTGCTGCAAGAAGAGGTCACCAACTGGTAATGCCTGGTAATGGCTGTAAATCTGTGATGAACACTTTTAGCAACAGCTTGAATGTTACAACATCGCCATTTTATATATATATATATATATATATATATATATATATATATATATATATATATATATATATATATATATATATATATATATTCATATGTACTATGTAAAACTATACGAGTTTTTTTTTGTTTGCTTTTTGCTTTTTTTTTTTTTTCCTTTCCCCTTTCCTTTTTTTTTCCCTTCCAGGAAGTCTAGTTTAGTTTTCTTTTTTTTATTGAACAATGTTTCGTTTTTTTAACAAGTCATACACAAGGCACAAATACATGCATGCACACATCGGTGAAAAATAATGACGATGAGAGGAAAAGTGACAATTAAGTAAGGGTAACACAGCTAAAGAAGCAACATTAAAACAGAACTTTGGATTCTCTTGAGGGCACATAAGACCGTATGGCGAAAGCTTGGCTGTGTCTGGAGTGGCACTGTTTTCATCTGTCCGTGGGCAGGGGTGGTTGGGTCTGTGGGGTGTGCTCGACAGCTGGAGGGTGGTGTTGTTTTTCGCCGGTGGGCTCTGCAGTCATGAAATGGCTGGTACACCCATGGGGATGCTACTTTAAGGCTGTTATGAGTTCCATCCTGTAGTCTCATTTACCTCTGTTCAGGAGCAGTTATGTCCCTTGATATCTTAATGGAGTGTCCTGCGCGTACCTGTACCCATCGTCAACACAGCGCAGGCCTCCAAGGGTGGTACGGGACTGCTCTAAAGGCAGATGAAGATAGTGCTTCTCTGGGTCCTCCCCAGCACCTTCGGGTGTTTTTCTTTTTTCTTTTTCTTCTGAACACTTTGGTAGGTTAGCATACATTAGGTCAGACAAGTTGTAGGAATGTTCAATGTTTAATGCTGAATGGTTGTCTCATCAGTATCACAAACCGCCACCATCACATTTATGAGTACGATTAAGAATTTTTTTTACATATATTATCATAGTTGTCATTTATTCTTGAATCCTATGGTATAGTACATCATTTCTCTGCCTCCCCCTCCCTCTACCCCCCCTTCCCACTCTGTCAGCGTACATGGATTTGATTAAATAAATTTGATAACAAATCATTCTACTCTGAGTGTGTGTCCCTATGTTTTTTTTTTTCCTTGGACTGAAGTGCTTGACAGAGAGAGAGAGAGAGAGAGAGAGAGAGAGACAGACAGACAGACAGACAGACAGACAGAGACAGACAGAGAGACAGAGAGAGAGACAGAGAGAGATAGTGACAGAAGCAGAGACAAGAGAGAGGCAGAGGCAGAGAGAGAGACGTGAAAGTGAGAGAAAAAAATCAGCTCATTCTGACAGCCCCCTAAGTGCCTACCCTCTCTCACCCAAAATAAACGCAACAAGGGACAGGAGGGCCTCCAGGTGAAGAGATTCAGTCCTCATACTTTACAGTACTTCGGTAGCCTAGAGCCAAAGTCGACCATTCCCAGATAGCCGATCCAGCCACCACCGACCCCACCGCAAACAACAAGAGCTTGTAGAGTTGTATTAAGTGAGTTTGCAACCAATACAATTATCAGGTAATACAAGCTGCTCACTTTTGCAGCAAAGTCAATAATAAGCCAACTCACCATCCAGAAACAGCCGAGTCCGCCGGCCCCAAGCCATCGACATAGTCATGCAATGGAGAGAAAGGGAGGAATATAAACACATGAACACACACACAAAAATAAAAAAAATAGGATATAGACTCCTCCATTTTCCCAACTGGAATCTCCCTCTAAATTTCTGCCCTTGTCCGAAAAGAAAATAAACAAGGAAGAGAAGAGGTTTCCAAGAGAGAAAATAGAAGAGGCTGTGGAAAAAAGAAGATGATATTAATGATTTCAATACGAATAGGACATGAACAATAGGAAGGCACATTTGTTTATCTCAACTATGAAAGCCAGTAGTAGTTTTCTTGCCCACAGCATTGAGAAAGAGGCTTGTAATTTATAAGCATTCCGTTTTACATTTTGAATAGGCATACATGAACGCAAAGATTTATGAGAACAAACACACACACAACTTCACACCGAGACATACGCATTCCCTTCATAAGTTGTAAATGGGGTACAGTTGTAAATACGTGTTTCTTGCTCCTAATGAATCAAGCAAGTGAAATGATATCAATAAAAAAAAAATCACAAACACTGTAACAACGCATCCTAAATCACTCATTGGTGCCATAATGACTCAAAACGAGTGCTAATCATGGAAAAATCGTATATGTCTGTATGAACTAAACTAACACATCATGCATGCTGAGTCTAAAAAAAACAAAGTCATACATCCCATCACCGTTTTTGACGAAGCAGAGTTGGAATCCGTCCGAACAAGAAAGCTGTCGTTGGGTGGACGTGGTGGTGTCAGTCAGAGATTAGAAGCTCACCTACACTGGCCCTGGGCCTACGGATTACAGTTGTCATTCGAGGACTTAGTGCCTGGCGTTCTACGTATGTTGGGTCATAACAGGCGGCGCTGAACACCACTGAACTGTCAGCAGTAGTGCAGTATCTTCTCTTGTGGGTTGCCACATAAAGACCTGATAGCTTCCTGTCGAGGGTTGAAGCTGGTGCTGTGACGTAAGACACGAGTATCTGTGTGGATTTAGGGGATGTGTATGGACACGTGTAAATGTGTAAGGACATGTGTCGATATGCATGGACACATGTGGATGTGTATTGAGGTATATGGACACGTGAGGATCTGTATGGACAGGTATGGATGTGTGTGCACATGTGTGAATTTGTATGCACATGTGTGGATTTGTATGCACATGTGTGGATGTATAGGGGGGGGGGGTGTGGGGGCAGGAGTGTGTGGGGATATGTGTCGGTGCATATGTGTCGTGTGTGTGTGGGGGGGGGGGGGGCATATGTGGATGGTATGGGTATATGGGGACATGTGTGGATGGGTATGGGTGTCTAGTCACGTGAGGATCTGTAAGAACGTGTGGATGTGTTTCGACATGTGTATATGTGCATGGGTTGGCGTGGATGCACATGGACATGTGTGGGTGTGTATGGAGATTGTGGATATGTATATACACATGGATGTATGTAGGTGTGTATGGATACATGTGGATGTATTTAAACAGGTGTGGATGTGTATGGAGATTTCTGGGTGTGTATGGGCATCTGTGGATGTGTACAGACACGTGTGGATTGTATGGACATGTGGGCTGTTTGAACACGTGTGTATATGTATGGATACGTGTGGATGTGTGTGTATGGACACTTGGGGATGTGTATATACATGTGTAGATGTGCATGGACATGTGTGGGATACATATGAGTGTATGGACATATGTGAATGTGTATGGATATGTATGGGTATGTCTGGACGTGTATGGGTGTGTGTGGACACGTACGGATGTGTATGGACATACGTGGTTGTACATGGAAGCGTGAAGATGCATATGAACATGTGTAGATAGATTGTATGAATATTTGTGATGTGTGTGGACATGTTTGAATGTGTATGGAAATATGGGGATGTGTATGGACATGTGTTGACATGTATGGACATGTTAAGATGCGTATTAAGGCGTGTAGATATGTATTAATATGTGTGGATGTGTAGTGTATTGACATGTATGAATGTGATTATGTGTAGACGTGTATGAATGTGCCTTGAATTCTATGAATGAGTACCGACGTGCATTAATGTGTACGAACTCATACGGATCAGCATTGGTACATATGGATTTGTAGTGGTGAGTATAACTGTGTATAGGTATGTATGGATATGTGCAGATATGCATGGATCTGTATTGATCTGAATGAGTGTGCACATACTTGTATTAATGGATTTGTGGTGACGTGTGTCAGTATACACTGATTAGTTCTGAGGTGTGTAAAGATGCATGGATTTGTATTGATATGTATGGAATTGTACTGATGAGTGTGGGTAGGAATGGATATGTATTGTTTTATGTGAATTTGCATAGGTTTATGTTAATGTGAATGTGTATGGATTTGTATTGCTGTGTATGAATTAAAATGGTTTTCTATTGATGTGTAGCCTAAAAATATGGATTTGCAATAAAATGTACGAATGTGCACGACTTTGTGTCCATGTATATCGATGGATCGTAATGATAGTGTGGGTGTGAATTGGTTTGTGTGATATGAATGCGCGTATATAAAGATACGAGGAAGGTAGAGAAAGCCCTGGTCTGAAAAACATAAAGGATTGGACCAAAATGACCAGGCCAGATCTCCTCACGACAGCTGCCAACAGAAGAGCCTGGAGAGAAACGGCGGCTGCCTCATCACGTCACCCTAACGACCCCAGCGGTCAGGGAATGAGATGATGATGATGATGATGATGATATAAAGATGGAAGAATGAGCAGCAAGGAAACATAGCTGAGAAAAAAAGAAAATCAAGCAAACTACTGATTACGCAGCAATTTGACTTAATGACAGAAACCTGGTTATTTTTTTTTTTTCGAAGACTCAAAACATTTGGCAGAAGTCCTTGGCTGTTTACCAGTCTGATGTCTGTCAGTCTGCTTGCCTGCTTGCCTGCTTGCATGCTGTCTGTCTGTCTGTCCGTCTGCTTGCCTGCTTGCATGCTGTCTGTCTGTCTGTCTGTCTGTCTGTCTGTCTGCCTGTCTGCCTGTCTGTCTGTCTGCCTGTCTGTCTGTCTGTCTGTCTGTCTGTCTCTTTGTGCAGACAAAATGCAGTGTGTATATACAACCGCCATAATTAGCGTTTCTGCAAAATAATGCTTCATCAGACCCATGGGAGAGAGGCGTGTGTGTGTGGGGGGGGGGGGGGGGGGGGGGGGGGGGGGGGGGGGGGGGGGGGGGGGGGGGGCAGGGGGCGGGGGGGGGGGCTCTCACCACCTTTCATTCTTTTCTATCATGTGTCAGGCGTTGCTGTATACACACAACACCACGAGCATGCAGGGTTTCCTTTGCTGAGTAGCTCTGCAGCCTACATGTCTCTGAGTGTTTGAAAGCACTGACGTGAACCTGTGAAAGCTGATGAAGGGTGGAGTTGTCAGCGCTGAAGTGAACATTCTCTGTGAGCACTGATCTCACCTTCGTGCTGTTGTGCGCGCTGATCCTGGCTGTTTGCAGACACGACCTGCTTTTCCCATCATGGACATGTATGGGGATCCACCCCGGATCCAATTTCCGGCCTCTTGCAGCGACACCAATGGC
>JADBJO010001882.1:192500-210000 GCA_016801955.1 Conus betulinus
CACACACACCTCCACCATACACCCATCCTGGGCCAATTTATGACATCCCAGCCTTCGCTTTGGTGACCAGGCAATGTCGTGGTACAGATTGGTTTTTTCCCTCGCTTAGATTTGTGTGTGTGTGTGTGTGTGTGTGTGTGTGTGTGTGTGTGTGTGTGTGTGTGTGTGTGTGTGTGTGTGTGACAGACAGACAGACAGACGGACAGACATACAGAACCAGAGACAGAGACAGAGACAGACAGACAGACATAGAAACAGAGATTGAAGAGGGACTGACACACAACAACACGACCTAGTTTTATCTTCCCGAGGAATATCAGTAGCTGAGGTTGACATGTATTGGTGTTACATGATGATGATGCATTGGTATATATATATATATATATATATATATATATATATATATATATATATATATATATATATATATATATATATGTATGTATTTGTTAAAAATAGGGTGATAAAAGGAAGTTTTAAAAAACGTATATATGTATATATATACATGTATATATATATATATATATATATATATATATATATATATACATATATATATATATATATATATATATATATATATATATATATATATATATATATATATACGGCTAGACATGTTGAATTTGGTGAGTTTCTTTCAAGACCAGCCTTGTTTCTCCATCGTGACAGTCCTGAAAAAGGCCCTTTTGCGGTCGGCTGAGTTACAATACAACCGGCACTGGAAGCCAGAAAGAGAGCGGTCCAGGAGACACACCGAATCACAACAAATGCCATTTCAGCAACGATGAATTAGAGTGGCGTCCCCTGAGACGGAGTGGCCGCAGCCAATCTGTTTGCCATTGGTGTCGCTGCAAGAGAGGCCGGAAATTGGATCCGGGATGGATCCCCATACATGTCCATGATGGAAAACAGGTCGTGTCTGCAAACAGCCAGGATCAGCGCGCACAACAGCACGAAGGTGAGTTCAATGCTCACAGAGAATGTTCACTTCAGCGCTGACAACTCGACCCTTCATCAGCTTTCACAGGTTCACGTCAGTGCTTTCAAACACTCAGAGGGATGTAGGCTGCAGAGCTACTCAGCAAATGAACCGTGCATGCTCGTGGTATTGTGTGTACACAGCAGTGGCTGACATGAGCAAACAGGATAGCAAAGAATGAAAGGTGGTGAAAGTCTCCCCCTCATACCTCTCCCCTCCCACACACACACCCCCCCCCCCACCCTCCCCCCACCTTTTGACCTGCTGACGCATTATTTTGCATAGACGCTAATCATGGCTGTTGTATAGACATTCCATTTTGTCTGCAGTAAAGAGACGAAAGGACAGACAGACAGACAGCAGGCAAGCAGGAAAGCAGATTGACCGACAGCTAAGGGTTGCTGCCAGATGCGTCTATCAATAAATGACAGACATTATGTTTCTGTAATTAAATCCAATCTCGGCGTAATTAATGGTTTGTTGGTTTTTTCTTTTAAACCGTATTTTTTTTCCCTAATGCTCATTTTGATATCTTTACACATGAACATTCAAACCACACAAACCCATTCAAATCCACACATTTTATTGCAAATCCAATCAATTGATGTACATAGAAACAAAGCCCACGCACATTGATTCATATTACTATGATCCATATCTTAGGCTACACATTAGTACAAATCCATGTTAGCTCATACACAGCAATACAAATCCATACACATTCACATCCATTACATACATTATGCACATTTTCATAAAAACAATAATAAATCCATCCATATTAAAGACGTCAGTACAAGTCCACACACATCAATACAAAACCATGCATATTTGCACACACATCCAAACTAACTGATGTACACCCACCCACACACGTCACCACAAGTCCATTAGTACAACCTGTGCACACACATACATACTTATACAGATCCGTGCATATCTGCACATATCTAAACATACCTTTACACATTTATGCTCATCAATACAAATCCACGCGAGTTCGTACACATTAAGGCGTGTCAATGCATATTCATACAATGCAAGGCCTATTCATACTCATCCTCACTTGCCCACGCACATTCACCCCATATCACCCATATTCATACACACCCATACACATCCACATGTGTCCATACACATCCGCACGTGTTTATTCGCATATTAACATGTACGTACACATCCACAGATGTCCGTACACATTTATACGTAGCCATACACATTCACATGTCCATACACATCCACACATGTCTATACACATCCATACACACCCACATGTGTCCAAAACATCCACACGTGCCCATGCTCACTGTTGCACAATGGCAGCATTAGAGAGAGAGAGAGAGAGAGAGAGAGAGAGAGAGAGAGAGAGAGAGAGACAGAGACAGGAGAGACAGACAGAGAGAGAGAGACAGACAGAGAGAGAGAGAGAGAGAGCAAAATGATTGTTAGAAACATCTTCTAGTTTAGCTGTTGGCGTTATCTGGCTTCACACAATGACCTCTTGACTTTTAGGTGGCCCATTCCTCTTCGCTCCAGAGTTATTTCTACTGCCCCCATTACCTTTTCTGTCCACGTCTATGGTTGTACAGACGAAATTCAGCCAATTCTGTCTCTTTTGTTTTCCCGGCTCTCTTTTTGTGCATTCTGGAACAGTTCCCTGTTCTTCCTGGATTTTGTTTCTCTTCAAAAATATAGATCCTGTCTAGGTTTTTGTTTTGTTTTATGATATTTTGCTTTGTTTTGTTTCCTGCGCAAATAGCTTGTAAGCAGCTTCATGTGTGCCTTATTACATGGGGAGAAAAACATCTTTTCCAACTGGTTTAAAATCACAGAATTTATCTCTTTCAAAGAACACTTCCTTGTTCACTCGCTTATAAGTTTTTTTTTTTTTTTTTTTTTTTTTTTTTTTTTTTTTTTTTGGTCTTTTTAGAACAAATTTTCTTTGCCTTATCATTCTGTCTTCAATAGTTATGCGAACGTGTGTTCCAAATGGCAACAACATTCAGAGCAACATGAAAATCTCAATCACTATCTCTGTGCTCAGAGGCTTCCTCTTACCTGTCTTTTCTGGCTCTGGTTGGCTCAGTCTGATATTGACGGACATATATCATGTCCTCATTATGGAAAAATTGTTTCTTGTGCGGCAGAACTTTCTTCGATTTGTCTTGTAGCGAAATTCACAGCAATGTTTCTGGAACCTCTGGATGATTGAAAATCTCCAAACGATGGCGTTGCCATTTGCATGCAGTCTGTGACACGTAAACAGTTTGAAGCTTTTCGTCTGTTCTTTTCTTGTTGCTGTTGTTGAGTTTGGGGAAAGGGAGCAAGGGGTGAGAGTCGAGGATGAAGAAAGAGGGATGTAGACTACTCTCGTTATTCTATGTACATCGAAACTTGATATCCTCGTCCATATTTATGCATCCACATAGGGGAAAACTCACACACATGCAAGAAAAGCAAGCATGTTCAAAAAGCCAGCACCACGTTATGAATTTATGAAGCAAACAGATGGAGAAAGGAAGAGGGACGGGTATTCACAATTTTTTTTTTTTTCTGGTGAAATGCTCATATAAATTTCCAACATGGGAATACTGGTGGATCTTTAGCTAAAACTTGCACTCATGCCTTTTACATCTTCCACAAAAGTGCTATATTCCCAAAGTTTGGTATGGTAAGGCTTGTTCATGGGAACAATTAAACAAGAAAGATATTCTTTAGAAACGGACATCCAGTGTCACTAACGAACAACAAAAAAATATATTTCAGTGTGTGTGTGACTTTCTAGATGTTAGAAATAGGATACCCAAACAAAAAGCCAACACACCCGTAAACAACACCTATTGATCAAGCTGACAAACACTCCTCCAGATTCCCATACGACAGCCATCCATCAGGTTCACACTCAGTCCAACAGATCCCCATACCACAGTCATGAATCACACTCACTCCAACAGATCCCCATACCACAGTCACCCACGATATTCACCAACGGTCCCGGGTTAGTATGCCTCTAAGCCGATATTCTGTAGAATTCTGATTAAGTTCTCAAACAGCAGCAACGATTCATTACCATCAAACCTTCATCTGTCCATACCAAATAGCTCCGGAAACCAGCAAATCATGTTCACATCCGCTCAGATGTGTGTGGAATCCAAACGTCTGAGAATTAAAAACATCCCTGCATGCAGTTACTTTGATTTACACATCAGCTGTCCATGTCCATCTCTAATGTCAGAATACTACTGGTAGTCAAGTAATTAGCGATTGATCCTTTTGTGTCAGCTAGTCATGCTATTCAAGCATACCGAGTCGTGCTATTCATGCATAACTATCCCATTGATGGCTTATAGAGCAGTACTGCTACCTGCCCCACGTCTATGGCAGTTAATCATGCTATTCCTGCATAACTATTCCACGGAGGGGTCATAGTCCAGTGCTGCTACCTGTCCCAGCATCATTAATAATACTGACGACACGCAGGCTTTTTCAGATTGCACATGCGCGTGGTCAGTGCTGACTGTTCGGTCGTATGATGACTGTGAAATGTGTTCACTTCTTGTCTGTCTTGTGGTCAGTGCTCTTGAGGAAAGCAGGCGATAATTGATTTAACTGACAGCTGCTCAATCTTGATGTGAATGTGATTTAATGCACACATGCATAATTATGGGTGCACACTTATGCGTGCGCCCTCGCTCGTGTGTGTGTGTGTGTGTGTGTGTGTGTGTGTGTGTGTGTGTGTGTGTGTTGTGTGTGTGTGTGTGTGTGTGTGTGTGCCTGTGTCTGCGTGTGTGCCTGTGTCTGTGTCTGTGTCCGTGTCTTTGAGTGTGTGTGTGTGTGTGTGTGTGTGTGTGTGTGTGTGTGTGTGTGTGTGTGTGTGTGTGTGTGTGTGTGTGTGTGTGTGTGTGTGTGTGAGAGAGAAAGCGTGAGTGCATGAGTGATGTGTGTGTGTGTGTGTGTGTGTGTGTGTGTGTGTGTGTGTGTGTGTGTGTGTGTGTGTGTGTGTACAAGTAAGCACGGGCGTATATGTGTGTGTTTCTGGAATTCAAATCTCTCTCTCTCTCTCTCTCTCTCTCTCTCTCTCTCTCTCTCTCTCTCTCTCTCTCTCTCTCTCTCTCTCTCGGGGTATAAGCGTAAGTATGTGAATGCATTTATCAGTACATCTCTCTGCGAGAAACACTTATGCGATGTACTTATGTGAACGTGTGAACATGAACGAGCACTTGCATCTGACTGTTCATCTGGACACATGGGCTCTTACATGCGCTTGTGTGTTTTCTGTCCCTGTATCTATCTATGTGGCAATCGCCCATCCACACCAAACGTGTGAGAAAGCCAACAGTCTTTCATTGTGTTAAGGACTTCTCCAGAACCACCACCACTACCACGACCCCAAATACAAACCAGCTAATCCACATCACACAGCTATGAGGACTGACGACCCATCAAACGGACGTCAGAAACTCCTGGAGGACACTTATTATACAGGTTTCCTGGACAGCAGCAGCAGTACTGTGATCCACATCTAACGTTTATCCTCTTCTCTAGGCGGCTTTGAGACCAGTCAGTTGCAGTATCAAAGGATGAGAAATGTATAGGAGAAAGTATCTGGGGATTTGTGACGCGCCTCTTGACAATGATCTTCTTGATCACTCACCACACTAACTGTTCGAGTCTGTCTCTGTATGCAAAAACTTTGGTGTTAAATCTCATGATTGCGAGTTCAACTCGTGAGAGATGCTTTATCAGCTCAAAGAGTACAGTGGAGTTTGTTCATTTGGCATCGTCTCTTG
The DNA here is from genome assembly GCA_016801955.1 of Conus betulinus. Taxonomy (NCBI): domain Eukaryota; kingdom Metazoa; phylum Mollusca; class Gastropoda; order Neogastropoda; family Conidae; genus Conus; species Conus betulinus. The sequence goes on from JADBJO010001882.1 coordinate 198,273, forward strand.
AGTGTCTCTTCTGTGGCCATTCTGTTTTCTGAAAGAAGGCAATAGTTGATTTCACAGTTGCCAGACCTTGTGTGTGTGTGTGTGTGTGTGTGTGTGTGTGTGTGTGTGTGTGTGTGTGTGTGTGTGTGTGTGTGTGTGTGTGTGTGTGTGTGTGTGTTGACAGTACCCACATAAACATTTCAGAGTTTTAAAAAAAAAATAGACATGTTACAGTGTATGCAAGACATCTCAACAACAGAATAAGAACACCGATTCAGACCCCAGGCACCCACCCACCCTCACATCCAGCTCACTTCCACCACCCCATCCACCTTCCCACCACCACCAACCAACAGTTCCAAACTGGAGCCACCAGTCAAGCCCACCAACGTTGCAGCAGATCCCCAAGTTTCAGTCAGTCAGTCTGACAGTCCCACTGATCCCACACTCAGCAACAGCTCCTGCAGATCCCCAGACAACAGATCCCCAAGCAACAGATCCCACAACAACAGATCCCCAAACGACATCCTCCATCAAATTCACACCACTTCAGCAGATCCTCAAACCACAGCTGTCTGACAAGTTCTCCAAGAGTCCAACTGATCCCCATATTACAATACACAATAAAAATCACCAACAGTCCTCCAGGTTCTCAAATTTGCCAACAGTCCAGGCTGATTCCAAAGTTACAGAAGCCCATGAAATTCACCAACATTCCAGCAGATTACCAACAACAGCCACCCTTCAAGTTCACAGCAACCACACAGTACGTTGACCCAGAGGACTGAACAGGCATCAAACAGAATGCGGACATTCCCAAAGGACACTCATTATGTCTCTCCCAAATAGCGCCAACAGCTTGGTCAACATCAAAAGTTCATCCTTCTTTATTAACAGGCACTGGAAGCCCAGCGATGAAGTCCCAGAGGATCAGAGCTGTGTGGACGCCACACACCTCGGTAGTTAAGACACTGCTTGAGGGAAATGTCCTTGGCTATCGACCACATGAACTATTCAAGCTAATTTGGGTGGACAAACCTCTGGTGCCCCATCATGGACTTGGCGATTGTTCACGTCTGTGTCAGTTATTGGTTCATAACTGTTCCATGGGTACTTCATGGCAAGGCCGGCCTGCCTGTCCAGGGGTCATCAATAATGCACGGGAAACTCAAGCTGTTTCGGGTTGCACGTGAACGTTGTACAGAGATGTTTCATCAGCTGTCTCTCGTGTGACCATTGTCCTCTGAGATGGAAAGTGAAAATGTGCGTGCGTGCGTGCGTGTGTGTGTGTGTGTGTGTGTGTGTGTGTGTGTGTGTGTGTGTGTGTGTGTGTGTGTGTGTGTGTGTGTGTGTGTAAGTGTGAGTGAATGAGTGTCCATATCTATGCCTAGGGGGTGAGAGAGAGAGAGTGACAAAAGAAGAAGAGAAGAAGAAGAAGAAGAAGAAGAGAAGAAGATGATGATGATGATGATGATGATGATGATGATGATGATGATGATGATGAAGAAGAAGAAGAAGAAGAAGAAGAAGAAGAAGAAGAAGAAGAAGAAGAAGAAAGGGGGTGGGAGGGATAAAGCGAGAGAGAGGGGGAGGGAGAGACAGAGAAAGAGTGGGGAGAACAAGCAATGCTTTCTGTTGTCTCTGTCCCATTCTGTGTATCTATGTCTCTTTATCTGTTGGTCTGTCTTCTTCCTGCCTCGAGTGTGCGATTGTCCTCATCTCTCTCTCTCTCTCTCTCTCTCTCTCTCTCTCTCTCTCTCTCTCTCTCTCTCTCTGAGTTGAAGCCGCCCTATACACGCCCCCTTCCACTGAAAAATAACAGCCTTAAATCTGATAGGACTAATCACAGCGCACTTTTGACATTCACGTCTCCCACTCAGTCATAACCATACACAACAGCTGTCGTAAAACCACTACAGCCAATACTGGGCTCTTTGAGCTCGCAAGACTTTAGCATAACCCTATTTTTTTCTGAAAACTGGTAAATGTTGGGAGCTTCTCTTCCTAAAATTGTGATTTCTGAATGATAAGTTTCTTTCCTAAAAACTGATGGATTCTCATCTGAAGCTCTTTACTCTGGAGCATGCAACAGTGTCCCTGTCATTATGACCTGGCCAACCACAAGGGACTCTTTCAGAGCTAGTATGTACGAGTAGTGTAACTATCACGGAAGCGCAATTCTAAAAAAAAAAAAAAAAAAAAAAAAAAAAAAAGTGTTTACCATAGATATATAAACTAAGGAATCTAAAAAAAAAAATGGCTCCCGCAGTAACTGCCACATGCCACATTTTATCTGGTGCATATCTGGAACTGCAATATTGTTGAAATAAAACGTGGATGGGTACAAAGACCTGCCCAACTTATATTTAAGTTGGCATGTCCGCTTTACCAACTCCATGACTTTGCTATTCATCCCTCTCTTACCACAGAGTATTACAGTGGACCTTTGATGTTTACAACTCTCTCTCTCTCTCTCTCTCTCTCTCTCTCTCTCTCTCTCTCTCTCTCTCTCTCTCTCTCTCTCTCTCTCTCTCTCTCTCTCTCTTACGACCAAAGATCACAAGGTATCTTTTCTGTTAACATCTCTCTCATCATCACCAGCCATCAACAGTACACGTCTCAGGCTGGGTCAAAGACACATGAACCAGGTTCATGATGCAGATGATGCACGATCTCATGAGCGGAGATGCTGACCAGCAGCATCCAAAGGGAGCAGTCCTGTGTGATGTCCTGGGGCCATTACTTCAGGAACAGCACGCAAGGGGTGGGGACGGAATGGCATAATGTAGCGCTGGCCATTAAGGAAAACGCACTAATATTCACAGTTACATTAGAATATCTGGGGCTTAGACTGTATAAAATGTTTATGTGTGCATGATAAGCTTGTCTGTCTGCGCCTCTCTCTGTCTCTCCTACCCTCTCTCTCTCTCTCTCTCTCTCTCTCTCTCTCTCTCTCTCTCTCTCTCTCTCTCTCTCTCTCTCTCTCTCTCTCTCTCTCTCTCTCTAGCAACTTTTTTAGAAAAAATCTCTCTAATCTTCTATACCCTCTTATTGCCTCCTTCACCTCCCGTCTACTCTCTCCCCGCCACTCATTCCGGTTCCCCAATGACAGCCAAACCCAGGTTCGTCCAATGGCAGCCTCAGTTCTGATAGTTCACAGAGGACAATTACTATCGGATCGTCAGGAGGCAACCCATCACAGAAGAGACACTACACAGAACCACATTATTTCACTGGTGTTCAGCGACACTTGGTGTCCATCAGCATACCCAGGGTACCACCTCTGCTGATGACGACAATTGTTTTGTCACGGAGCAAGCATGAACATTCCTCTGTCTCTCTGTCTCTGTCTCTGTCTCTGTCTGTGTCTGTCTCTCTCTGTCTCTCTCTCTGTCTCTCTCTCTCTCTCTCTCTCTCTCTCTCTCTCTCTCTCTCTCTCTCCTCTCTCTCTCTCTCTCTCTGTGTGGAGGGTGCCACCACCTTCATCCTATGACGGTCTTTATGAAATAACCGTACTGATGACTTTGACCTTAACTCATCACAGGCATGTTTGGTGGAGAGGACCTGAAAACTGATGCCACCCGGGGTGGAACATGCTGGGTTGGCATTGGAACCTTTTGTTTCTCAATCAGAAACATGATTTATTGAATTCCATCCTGGCCTCAGTCTACATAACAAAACACTTTATTTATCCCGGCGTCAACCAGGCCCCAGAGATTCAGACATCCACGAGGTCTGGAAGGAATTGTGAGCAATTTTCTTAGAGACGTATCCATCAAGTGGATGAAACTAACCTGTATGGTCCCTGTCTTCCCTTTGAGCGCATGACACTTTTGTTTCTCTTGAGCTGACTGTAAATGTTCTGAAACGAAGATGATTTCTGGTGTCAAACAGATTACACTTTCAGCAGGAGACGAACCTTTCCGTTATAACCCATAGAAGAGTCCAGAAGCATCTTCTGGTCAAGAAGCTATATAGTTGTGATTATGTGCAGATGTTCAGGGCTCTGGATTATAAAACAGATTAATGTTCTTGCAGTTCTATTTATAGTCTCCTATGTTTAATATAAACTGCAATTGTGGCTATGTTATACATAATTGAGACCGTTTCAAGCAGTGTTCATGTAATGATATATTTTGCTAACACCATGTCAAAATGATTGCATACACTGGCCTGCTGTTAGATACACGTGATCTTTGGTATTTCCATATTAAAGTAATTATGTCTAGTCGTTAGTAATTAAACTCAAACCATGGGACTACTGCTCTACTTCAGATGACATTAGCCCATAGCAGTGGGCAAAGAAGCCAGCCAGCTCATTCACACAGAGTTTAGCCTCCAGTCATGGCGTGTGCCCTGGAGGAAGATGGCTCAAGGTGAATGTGAGGAAAAACGGAGGGTGGACATGGGCGTAAAGACCAGACGTTGCTTTGAAACAGTGAGGTTAGGGAAGAATGCAGAATGGGAAGAGGAGGAGGAGGAGGAGGAAGGGGCAGCAAACTTCTTCCCCACTGTCTGACTTGGATGAGGAAGGGGAAGGGAGTGGTAGGAGGAGCAGAAGGCGTGTAGTACAAGATGCTGAATTGGAGTGTGTCCATCCCCACCCACGTTGATAAGTTGCGGCTTCAGACACAGCTTTAAAGGTCGATGGTCCCAGCCGGTCACTTTTTCACCCACACGTCATATGCTTTCCTCTTTCCTCTCCCTTCTCCTTTTCTCCTTCCCCTCCCTTCCTGGCTCGCAAGTAGTTCTTCACTCTCGTGTTAAGTTGTTCAACAGCTGAACGCTTGGCAGTAGTCATGTCCCTCACCTCCCTGCCCCATCACTTCCTCCTCCCCCACCCCCCTCATACCCCTTCGACACCCCCCAGCCCATCCTTTCTAGCAGTCCTGTTTCACCGCCAGTCGATTGTTGCGGTGTTTCCCCATCACTCTCCCCCTTTGAACACCCCACCTCCAACATTTCCCTCCCTGTTACTGTATTCTGTCTCCAAGATGACAGGTCCTGATATGCCCCCCCCCCCCCCCCCCCCCCCCCCCAACCTGCCCCATCCCACCCCGCCCCTGTGTTGGCTAGGCGATGAACAGTATAAGCTAAATGGTATCCTGTCACAGAGGCGCTCCCCCCCCCTCACCCCCCACCCCTCTTCACTCACTGATGTAGTGTTTGGAAGCAGTGTGTGAAGCAATGGCAGTACTGCTGGTACTGGTGCTACAGTGTTGCAGGCAGACTCAGGCAGAAAGAGAGAGGATTACACATGCACACATGAGTGTGTAAATGTGTGTGTAAAGAGAGAGAGAGAGAGAGAGAGAGAGAGAGAGAGTGTGTGTGTGTGTGTGTGTGTGTGTGTGTGTGTGTGTGTGTGTGTGTGTGTGTGTGTGTGTGCGCGCGCGCGCGCGCGCTTAATGCGTGTGTGTTTGTGCATGCATGTGTGTGTGTGTGTGTGAAGAGAGAGAGAGAGAGAGAGAGAGAGAGAGAGAGAGAGAGAGAGGTAGCGAGACTGAGGTTATGGACCAGGACAGCTGGATGAAATGATAGGCATTAATATTTTGTCCTTGGAAAAGACCATCATCATCATCATCTGTCACGCCTCTGGGAGCCATAAACAGTGGTCCGCTGGAGTCTGCTGTCCCAGCCTTCCCCATCGCCTGCTCTACTCACCCCCCCCCCCCCCCCCCCCCACCCTCCCCCCCTCCACCCCCCATCCCCACTCCCGTTCCTGAGTGTACCCAAATTTGTTTGCTCCAAAGCCTCAATACTCGGTGTATTTCGGTTGGTCCATGAAAAAGCAGGGCAGAAAACCCTGAACTGTAATTAAGAACAATGGAGAAAAGGTGAGAAATCACACCAGCAAGTAAAAAATAAAAGGGGAAAGGAAGGGGTAAATAAGGGGTGACTCAAATCTGACAGGTGAACATGGATGAGAAAATAAGATTTTTTTTAAGAAATATAATGGGCAAGATAGAAAAAAAAAAAATCATATCTGCAAAGAATATACGGGGAAGGGGAGGGGGGAAGGGGGGAAGGAGGGTCAGATCTGTCAAAAAAAAAAAAATAATACAGAAAACAAGGGATTAATCAGACTTTGTGTGAGAGAGAGAGAGAGAGAGAGAGAGAGAGAGAGAGAGAGAGAGAGAGAGAGAGAGAGAGAGAGAGAGAGCAGGAGAGAGATTTGCACAAAAGTAACCACAGCTTTGTGTGTTCTTTGTTTATTTGATGTCTCATCATAGGTGAAATGAAAATATTTCTTTTAAAAAAAAAAAAAAAAAAGCGAAAATGTGTGGAAAATGGGGAAATGAGGAAAACGTGTTATGACTTTACAGAACATAATCATCACTTCTTTTTTTTTTTTCTTTTAAATAACGGATGAACAGCAGGTGGGAGGCAACAGGATCAGGACTAGCGAGAAAATGGTGAAACCTGGGAAATAAAAAAAAAGAAAGAAAGAAAGAAAGAAAGAAAGAAAGAAAGAAAGAAAAAAGAAAGAAAGAAAAAGAAAAAAGACCTGACAGACAGTGAGGAAGGAAGTAGGGGTGCTTGGTGAAGCAGTGGGAAGTGGCGTAGGAAAGAAGAAAGACAGAAAGAAAGGGAGAAAAAGGTCTGTCTGACTGTCTCTCTCCGTTGGTCTGTCTGCCTCTTTCTCTGTCTGACTGTCTCTCTCCATTAGTCTGTCTGCCTCTCTCTCTGTCTGACTGTCTCTCTCCGTTAGTCTATCTGCCTCTCTCTCTCTCTCTCTCTCTCTCTCTCTCTCTCTCTCTCTCTCTCTCTCTCTCTCTGTCCTCTCTCTCTCTCTCTCTCTCTCTCTCTCTCGTGCCAAAAGAAGCTGATATCCACGCAAAGAACCCGTGTCAATACACTTTCTAGTGTCACTTGCAAGAAATGCTATTCTAACCTTTCTTTTCACGCCCCCTTCCCCCCTCCCTCCCCCTCCGTCCCCACCATGTCAATACTTCAAAGACATGTACTGCTAGCTCCCGATGTTTGATTCAGTTCACCAGACTGGGCTGTGTGGGGCTTCTGTTCACCCAACTCCAGACCCACTTCCTCATTTCGCCCACCCTTCCCCCACCCACCCCCTTCTTCTCCCCCCATCCCCCCCGCTCACTCCCTATCTTTTGTGAGTTTGTTCAAACTTACGGAATTTTACGAACAGAATGGATATCTTCTAGATATTGATCCCTCACATCCAAGAGTTGCCATCTTTCATCAAGGTGATTATATAGTAACTGTATACCCGGTAAACTTTGCATTCCCCCAAATAGGTCAACAGCTACACTGCCACTGAGGGTGAAGTGAAGTGGAGAGGAGAGGGCGGGAGTGAAAGGGCAACCCCTCTCCCTCGCGTCCCCCTTCTTTTTTTTTTTGCCCTTTCACGACTGGGAATCTGAAATCTTTTTTTTTTTTTTTTTTTTTTTTTTTTTGCTACTTGGACTGCTGTCTGACATCCGTGTGATCCCTCCAAAGGTAGGACAGGACGGGGTCACCACGATTGTTATATCTAGGAATATACTGGATTACTTTCCTGTCACAATGCACCTCCCTGCTTGCGATTCACGTTGCTCGACAGCCCGTAGAAAATGCGTCACCCTCGCGTCGATCCCGCCTGAATGCCTCACTCTGTTCTGTCCCACTAGAATGCAATGTCAAAGTCTTTTGTGCCAGAATCTCTTCTGCGAAAGTGCATAAACCTAGTAACCTCAACCATTTAGCATCATCCGAGTATACCCCATCAGACTGCCTCACTCTAGTCTCTCCCACCAGAATGAATCACTCTAGTATCTTCTAACACAATGCCTCACTCTAGTCTCTCTCATCGTTATGCATCACTCTAATCTCCTCCAACATAATACGTCATTCACGTCCCTACCACCAGAATGCATCGCTCTAGCCTCTCACACCAGAACGCATACACTCTACTCTCTTCCACCAGAATGCATCACTCTAGTCTCTCCCACCAGAATCCATCACTCTAGTCTCTCCCACCACAATGCATCACCCTAGTATCTCCCACCAGAATGCATCCCCTAGTATCTCCCACCAGAATGCATCACTCTAGTCTCCACCCCACCACAATGCATCACCCTAGTCTCTCTCCCCCCAGAATGCGTCACTCTAGTCTCTCCCACCACAATGCATCACCCTAGTCTCTCTCCCACCAGAATGCGTCACTCTAGTCTCTCCCACCACAATGCATCACCCTAGTATCTCTCCCACCAGAATGATTCACTCTAGTCTCTCCCACCACAATGCATCACCCTAGTATCTCTGCCACCAGAATGCGTCACTCTAGTCTCTCCCACCACAATGCATCACCCTAGTCTCTCTCCCACCAGAATGCGTCACTCTAGTCTCTCCCACCACAATGCATCACCCTAGTCTCTCTCCCACCAGAATGCGTCACTCTAGTCTCTCCCACCACAATGCATCACCCTAGTCTCTCTCCCACCAGAATGCATCACTCTAGTCTCTCCCACCACAATGCATCACCCTAGTATCTCTCCCACCAGAATGCGTCACTCTAGTCTCTCCCACCACAACTCACCCTAGTATCTCTCCCACCACACTGCATCACCCAATACATCACCCTAGTATCTCTCCCCCACAACAATGCATCACCCTAGTATCTCTCCCACCACAATGCATCACCCTAGTATCTCTCCCACCAGAATGATTCACTCTAGTCTCTCTCCCACCACAATGCATCACCCTAGTATCTCTCCACCACAATGCATCACCCTAGTATCTCCCATCAGAATGCATCACCCTAGTCTCTCCCACCACAATGTATCACCCTAGTCTCTCTCCCACCACAATGCATCACCCTAGTCTCTCTCCCACCACAATGCATCACCCTAGTCTCTCTCCCACCACAATGCATCACCCTAGTCTCTCTCTCCCACCACAATGCATCACCCTAGTCTCTCTCCCACCACAATGCATCACCCTAGTATCTCCCATCAGAATGCATCACCCTAGTCTCTCTCACCAGAAAGCATCACTGTAGTCTCTCCCACCAGAAAGCATCACTCTTGTCTCCCCCACCAGAATACATCTTCCTAATCTCTCCCACCAGAATACATCTCCCTAGTCTCCCCCACCACAATGTATCTCCCTAGTCTCCCTCACCAGAATGCATCTCCCTAGTCTCTCCCACCAGAGTACATCACTCTAGTTTGTCGCACCAGAATGCATCACTCTAGTCTCTCACACCAGAATGCATCACCCTGTCTCTCCCACCAGAATGCATCACTCTAGTCTCTCGCACCAGAATGCATCTCCCTAGTCTCTCCCATCAGAAAGCATCACTGTAGTCTCTCCCACCAGAATGTATCGCTTAAGTCTCTCCCGTTACAGTGCATCGTCAAAGTCTCTCCCACCAGAATGCGTCACTCTAGTCTCTCCCACCAGAATTCATCATCATATTCTCTCCCACCCGAATACATCACCTTAAATTCTCCCTCAAAAATGCATTTCTTCAGAAAATTCATCATTTCATCTTTCCTACCAGAAGGCATCACCCTAAACCCCCCCCCCCCCCCCCCCCCCCCCCCCCAAAAAAAAAAAATGCATCCCTTTAGTTATTCTGACCAAAATTCATCTTCTTCATCTTTCCTACCAGAATTCATCACATTCCTCTTTCCCGCGAGAATTGATCGCTTTCGTCTTTCCCACCAGAATGCATCACTCTAGTCTCTCTCACTTCTCCGCTGGGCGGCTTCCTTCAAACGACCTGACAATGTCTGCTCCCTGTCTGTCAACTGATGGTGCTGCCTGTCTGTCAGCTGATGGTTCTGCCTGTCTGTCAACTGATGGTGCTGCCTGTCTGTCAACTGATGGTGCTGCCTGTCTGTCAAAACTGATGGCGCTCCCTGTCTGTCAACTGATGGCGCTCCCTGTCTGTCAAATGTCTGTCAATTGATGGTGCTCCCTGTCTGTCAACTGATGGTGCTCCCTGTCTGTCAACTGATGGTGCTGCCTGTCTGTCAACTGATGGTGCTGCCTGTCTGTCTGTGTCAACTGATGGCGCTCCCTGTCTGTCAGCTGATGGTTCTCCCTGTCTGTCAGCTGATGGTTTCTCCCTGTCTGTCAGCTGATGGTGCTGGTGCTGTGAGCGAACAGACAGGAGGCTGGCTGTGTCCTGAAGAACCACAATAAGCGGCACGGGATTACAGATATGCCACCCACGAGGTGGAGGAGGGACACACTGAATTTTTTTTTTTTAATCTGCTCGTCTGTTTTCAGTTACTGTGCTGACAGTCAGGACCAAAGACAATGTTCTGTTCCACAGTTTTCAGTTTCAGCTTCAGTCAAGGCGTCGCCATTGTATGGCGTCTGGTCCACACATGCTACATCCCATCTGCTATGGTAATCAAGCCACGTGTGTCAGAGAACTAAGTAGATATGCTGTAAACGAAGAAAAAAAGAGTATTACAAATAAAAAAAAATTTGGATGGTAGGGTGAGGAGGGTGATGATGTGGGGGCAAGAAAGGAGCAGGGGGAGGAGGGGCCAGAGGATCAACTCCAAGGGGCAAAATCAACACCAAGGGGAGAATCAACACCAAGGGCAGAATCAACACCAAGGGGAAAATCAACACCAAGGGGAGAATCAACACCAAGGGCAGAATCAACACCAAGGGCAGAAATCAACAAGGGGAGAATCAACACCAAGGGGCAGAATCAACACCAAGGGCAGAATCAACACCAAGGGCAGAATCAACACACCAAGGGGAGAATCAGGCAGCAGACTTAACAGCAGAACACTGACTCACCCCCCCCCCCCCCCCCCCCCCCCCCCCCTCCCTCCCCCCCCCCCCCCCCTCTCCTACGCGCACGAGGGAATGAAGTAGGTGGGGGAGGAGGACGGGAGCCACACCACACTCCCAGCCAAAGGCTGAGACATCGAGTTAGGTTACTGTGGACAAGTGGCTCAACCCTAGAGGGAACTGGACTGGTCACAATGATCCCTATTCATTTCCGATCTCAGATCTTATTCACAATCGACATGCCTCTTTTAGCCTCCGACGCTGTGTGTATTGACGTGTGCATGTGCGCGCGTTTGTCTGAACACGCATTCTGTTGTGCATACGTGCATGTGTGTATAAGTGGGATTCTTTGGCGGTATGGATCAGTTTCAATGACCAAGTGATGTTGTTTACCTCACACTTGCATGCACACACGCACGCACGCACGCACGCACGCACACACGTATATTTAGGACCATTGCAAATTTCTGTCTAACTTCTTAATAACTTTCCACTCATTCCATCGCTTTTTAACTTTTCAGTCGGCAAACTTCAGAGAGACGGGTAGAAAAACGCAGAGACATATACTCAAATGCTGAGCTCCGATTGATATCATCGATTCTTCGAGCGGTGGGCTAGAATAAGACAGTTAGGTTCAGTTTGTACCTACGAATGTTACGAATCGATATCCCAAGAGAAACGCTCGAACTTCTATCAATGATTCTTTTTTGTTTCTCTTTACAGGGCCTCCTTCTTCACAACTAGGCCACTAGTTTCACCCTGCTCTGTATGTGTCTGTGTATGAGTGCACGCATGAGTGTCTGGTTTTTGGGTTTTTTTTTTGTTGTTGTTGTTGTTGTTGTTTTTGTTTTTTGTTTTTTTTTTTTTTTTTTTTTTTTTTCAATTTAATCATAGCCAAGGATGTCACTGGAAAGAAAAAAAAAAAACCAACAAGCATATAATTGTCGACAACAGTTTATAAATATATATATATATATATCAAAAC
>JADBJO010001882.1:222500-277500 GCA_016801955.1 Conus betulinus
GGTTTTGTTTTTTGTTTTTTTTTTGTTTTTCCCGGGGTTCTCCCGTTTCTCTGTCTCACCCCTTGGTGCCAGCATGGGCAACCCATCCCGGGGGTCAGACTTTGGCTGGGTGCTATAGGCAGCTGACCATTTTCTCCCCCTAATTCCACTACTATTCACTTCCCTGTCATTTTCTCTTTTCGCTGCAGACACCTTACCTACATTCAGAGTGCGCTCCCCCTCCCCCCCCCCCCCCCCCCCCCCCCCCCCCTTTTTTTTTTTTTTTTTTTTGTTTTTTTTTTGTCTCTTATACACTTCTCAGATCCTATCTTCCCACCTCTGACCTTAAGCTCTCGCTGTAGCCTGCTTCTTTACTGCGTTTTTTTTTTTTTTTGTTTTTTGTTTTTTTTTTTTTTTTACTGAACAGTTCTCACTTTCTTTCCTACTGGTCGATACGTTGTTATTTCTTTCCTGACAGCCAAAAGGGAAGTACTGTTTGTTCATGATTGTCTGCAATGGTCACGTCTGCGGAAGACTTTGTGTCGAAAATTCACTTGTCTGTTTTGTATAGTCCATGAAATTTGTGTCATTTTACCTCTTGTTGGGTGTGTTTATTTGTATTTTGAGTCATTTTCAGTAACGTGGCAGTCTATTTTCAGTGTTAATGAGGGAAACTGGAACCAGGGGGGGGGGAGAGGGTGGGGGCGCTGGCGAGGAAGAGAACGGGGAATATTCGGGGGAGAGAGAAAGAAACAGTGAAGGGAGAGGAGAGAAAGGGAGGGGGAAGAGCGATCGAGAGGAGAAGGGGCGGAGGGGTTGAGTGGTGAGGTCGACATCTATTTTTCTCCTCCATACTTTGCCCCGTTATGGTGAGATGGGAAACAACTCTGTTTTCTTAACAACTGCTGTATTTAAGGTTTTGTCCCTTGACCACGCCGGAGTTTCTCTCTCTCTCTCTCTCTCTCTCATTAAAAACTGTCCCTAGTTCTCATTTCTCTCTCATACAGTAGCAATCACAAAAGTACAAATGCTTCTGCAACACATAACACACTACTGCTTTTGGTCTAGTCAATTTCATCGGGACATTGTAAATTGTAGTCTGTCAGTGTTGTATATTGCTTGCTACATGTACATAACTATACAATAATCTCTCTCTCTCTAATACTCTCTCTCTCTCTCTCTCTCTCTCTCCCCCCCCCCCCCCCCCCCCCCCCCCTCCTCCCCCCCTTGTACGTATAATGAATGGCATTGACTGGAAGTAATGACAGAGTGTACAGAGCTTTCTTAGCACACATTTACAATACTATGGACGCTTACTTTCATTCTGGTCTTTTTTTTTTTTTTTTTTTTTTTTTTTTTAGCATCGCAGAGCTAGTCAACCATATATTGTGAGCTGCTATGTGGATTTGATACACTCTGATTTGTTAAACAAACTGAGACTTCAATTGAAAACTTGTTAACAGATGTTTCATCCAATTTAATATTTGAGCTATTCAAGAGATTGTTCATCTGACTTTTTTAGTTCCTGATCAAATTTCTGCACATTTCTTCGTTTTATCCCTCAGTTGCCTCCCCCTGTAGAAGATGTGTAGGGAATTAATTCAATGGTAACATAAAGGCTTAATCTGATCAAGCTGTAAAAGGTCCACTCAACCAGAGGTTTCATTCTTGCCTGTGGATCTCCCTCAAGTTTTCGCAACTGTCATCCACCATTCTGAGAAAGGTGTCCTGGGTATTGGGCATGAAGCGTAACGATTACAATGTGGCACTGAACACATGGCGAAACGTCTGCGACTGTATCCGATTATACACAGTCATAAGAAGATGCACTGAAAAAGAATTGGTCAAGTCTAAAGAACTGATAAGTTTTAATTGAAAAAATGAAGAAAAAAAAAAAAAAAAAACCCCACCAGATTTGTAAGAAACGGACTGGCACTTCCTGTCCAGACACGCACGCACTCATGAATAAGTGCATACAGAACTTCGCCCTCTTTTTTCCACAACTGTAAAATGTTATCGCACATGCTGCCCCTAAACTGCAACATGTTAGGGCCCTAAACATACACTGAGACGAACAAATGTATCTCGAATATCCCCCAACTCGTCTAGCCACCTGGAAATTTTGGTACTATGAAACTCAATTTTGATGTGAGTATGGACATTAACTGATGAAAAACCAAACCCATCTTCTGTTGAGTGTATTTTGGTGGGAGTCATCATTGATTACATTTACCTCAAATTGTAATACGGCAGCAGCACAGCCGAATGTTAGGATTTTTCCTTCATCTGTTTGAGAAGCCTTGGTAATGCTTGACAGATGGTGAACTCAGCTGCACTGTTGTGTGACAGGTCTCAAGTGTGTTGGATTATGAAAGCTGGTAAAAAGTGCTAGAACTTTGAAAAAAAAATTCAGACCTAGCGCTTCAGGTTCTGGTATTTCTGTGCAAAGGTCTACCATCATGTAATGTCCAAAAGGGCGACTGAATGCTATTCTTTTCATACCCACAGAAGAGACAGAATGGTGTGGGTGAATGGCATGGTGTGGACAAATAATGTAAGCGCACACACTTGAGATTATGTATATGCATGCACAGCGCAGCACACACACACACACACACACACACACACACACACACACACACACATACCAAGTTTAATAACAAAAAACAACAAGACTATTTTGTCTTTCATAACTTAAAACATCGCTACTCATGTTCAAGGTTTTGTTGCTGTCATTTTTACATACCATATTATACATCCTCTAAATTAACATGAACATGTAGATGTATGCTCAAGAACAAGCATATACACTCTGAATGTACACAAGCATGCGTGCTCATCCAAACACACACACACACACACACACACACACACACACACACACACACCAAAATCCAGCAGGCAGCATAATTGAAAATTTAATGCAGTCATGAATTTTCCGCGCCATATTCAGGAAGTAAAACAGCAGCTGGCAATAACAGAAAAAGAGATTAAGCACCAAGTTAGAGTACACATTTTTTAAAAAAAAAGATATTGCAACCATGAGGAAAAACAATGACTTTAATGATGTAAACAACCTTAAATTCATCCTTTTCCATGCAAAATATACACTGTTTCCTGCATTCGTAAAATATAACCAACAGAGAAGGAATGAGGGGGAAAAGGGGGGGGGGGGGGGGTTGAGCTGAACAAACCATTTTCATTGACCTCTCTTCCAAAGGACATGACGGCCAAAGCATCAGAGCATTGGAAATGCCTCCCCTGAAGATCTGTGTGCGACATGGATCAAATCTCAGCAGCCTCTGCTGAATTAAGGGCACCATTTTGTTCTGTCTCTCGGGTCGGCATTTGTGCAGACCTGTCTGAATCTTAATTCTCCTTCACAGATATATGAGCAGACAAGTTGGAATGCACACAATGACATGCAACAGATCCTGCAGAATGTGTCAACTGTTGGTTTTTATGGGCATGCATATATACACCCCAAAATCATTGACAGCAATTTGCTGAATTTCACAATGTGTATATGAGTTCAAATGGGATAGTTCTTTACACCCATCTTGTTTTGAATAAGAAAGAATTGAAGGGAAACAGACACTGCCTACCAAAGTTTTAAAACTGGTTTGTACTGAGTAGGTCTGCATACAATGTCTGAACCAAGATTAAGATCTGAGTAACCATTGTCTTGTCTTCTTCCGTTATGGTTTCTTTCACACAATTGTAGATAAGGAATACACAAACGGGATAGTATGGTACACCATCTTATTTTGAATAAGGAAAGAATTGGAAGGTAACAGAAATTGCCTATCAAAGATTTAAAACTGGCCTGTACTGAGTAGGTCTGCATACAATGCCCTGAACAAAGATCAAGGCCTAGGTCACTGTTGTCTTTCCAACAGATCTAAATCTTCATCAGTTTCAGTTTGTACACCATCTAAAGCAGGGGGAAAAAGTGATACCACACTGCTGGCCGGTGGGCAGGGAGAACAAACCCACACCCCACGGTGACCTTGACCAATGCTGTGTCATGTCGCTGGGCAGGGATAAGGGGAGGCAAGGCTCAGGCTGCCTTGTGAGATAATGGTGGTCCTTCACACTAACCTCTGGAGCACAAGCTAAGCACGGCCCAGAGAGGTCGAGGGGATAAGAGATGGAAGGGGGGTGTCCAGAACACACACACATCCTTCCCCACCCCTCGACTCTCTTCTTGCCCACCTGGCCCCATTCCCATCCCCGCTACCCCCCCCCCCCCCCCACCCCCCATTCCTCTTCCCCCCAAAAAAGAAAAAATTAAGGAGCACCTTAGCCAAATTACCCATGGAGGGAAGAATAGCGAAGGAGAGGGAGGGATGGATGAAGGTGGGGTGAGAAAGATGTAAACAGTTTATTTAGGTTTTAGTTTCATTACAAGCAGGCCATGCACCACACAGGAGAAAAAATCCTGTCGACAACGACCACCACCCCTACACGCACACACACACATACATACATACACAGACAATACACATAACTTGATAAAATGATAGCTACTCTACTGACATTCTTGGGACACGTAAAATTGGATTATGCTTATTGCACCCATATTTTTAAAAAATAAAAAAAAAAAAAAAAAAGCTTATCTCAAAACAGTTAAATGCAACAAAATACCCGAAAAAAATGGCAGTTGGGCACACAGACACTACAGAACAGACTAGAATCCACCCTGTACAGCGTTCACGTTTTCATGATCTGGTTGCCTGATTATACAAGAAAACATCAACTGGCATGTTATACACTGTAATGAATGAAGAAAAAAGTTCAGACTTTTGAGAACACACGATAGGTCACAAATTCATAAAACGAATACATTTATACACACTCATTCAAAAAAAAAAAAAAAAAAATGAAAATCATAGAAAGATGTGAAACAAAAAAAAAATATTGGAGACAATGTGTGGATTATGCACAGCATCCCACCCTACCCTCTGCATCCCTAACTGTCTCCTCCAGCACTCGGGACACACACTGTCCCCACCCCCCACCCCCCACCTGCACCCGCCCCTCCTTTTCTTCTCAAGTCCAGTTGATCTGCTGTCTCTGAATACGTCACACCTCCAAAAGAAACTGAAGGGGAAAGGAGGGGAAGGGGGCAGGAGGCTTGGGGGGAAGGGGGGGTTGGGGGGGCTGCATCCAAGCACTTTTTCATTAACCCTTTCAACATCAGCTATTTTGGAGTCCAGCACTTCTCAGCACCCCCAGATTTTATGGTCCCGCTGCTTAACTGCTTGTATGGTCATTTTCCTGAAACGACTATCATTATTCTTTTTCACTGAAGAAGAAATATGCTTTTCTGTTCTTCAGATGGCAAAGAACAGAAATCTCACATTGCTTAGCATCCCTTGAAGGGCTATAAACGTATTGCACTGGCACCAATCCCCATGAATCTGTTACTGCTACTTTGTCCCTGAAAGGGTTACAGGGGAAATGTGCGGTGCAGTGCATCTGCATGGAATATGGCATCAAGGTTAGGACATGCATGGACCAAGAGGTACCTAGTATGTTTGTTTCTTTCTTATGTTACTTTTCATCTGTTTTTTTTTTTTTTTTTCCTTCCATCAAAACATGAGGAAAATACTGAAGAGGGAATAGAGTTTTGATCTGGAGAAAGCAAATAGAAGTTTTTGATAGATGAATAACAATTAGCAGATACACACATGAATAATAACCAGCGGAATGGACTGAGCTTTAGTCCACTTACACAAACGAATAACAATCAGATTACACAGAAGAATAACAATCAGCTTATACAGATGAATGACAATCAGCAGAACTGACTGAACATCATTTCACAGGAAGCTCTAGCTAGTACATACATTGCACAATCTGTCAGAACATCTTGTTTTTGCTGAGGATCACTGAAACTGTGGTTCGGTGACTTTGGGTAACCATACATCCACTGCTCACGCAATACAGGAACCAGCCCAGCAGTTTGTCAAAAATCCCTGTCCACTGACAGACAAAAGCACAGAGAGAAAGAGAGAAGCATTCTGCATGAATCGTCAAGTTAAAAAATTGAATTACAAAACAACATGATAACTACCCTCTCTTGTCATAACAATTGTATGAAAAAAACACACCAAAAGTTTTTTTGAAAAAAAAACAGAAAAAAAAAAAAAAATGTACAAATAAAAAAACAGCATTTGAAATATACTGTAACTAAAATACATAGCAAATTATGCAAATAAACATGTTTGAGTGAACAATAAGTTTTTTCACATGTTCATCTCAGATTGTCGTCTCTCTTTTCCGTGCATTGTAACAACAGATTCGTCAACTCACTTCTCCGTGCATTGTAGCTTTCTTATACTACCTTCCTACGTACTTCTGCAAGTATACATGTAATGTGTCACTGAGCTTTCTCTTGAGGACAAGAACCAGATATTCCCGACTTGGATACCACTTATTCATCCAACTCTACAGCAGTGACTCTGACACACAGCCCTGCATCATTCCCCTGTGTGGCAGTGGAGTACCCCCTCCTCCAGCCCCGCCCCACCCACCACAGCCCACCAGCAGTATCCTAGTCTGCTGACACTCTGTGAAGGGAGACAACACTCTGGACCTGAGTGAGGAGAGGTGGAGGACTGGGGTATTCATGGTGGGCACTGACATTCCTGACTGAGCAAACAACTAAAGAAAAGAAATGTATATGCAACTCTTTTAACTCTCAGTCATCAAGTTTTTTCCTTTTCTTTTCTTTTTTTTTTTTAAACATATATGCCTCTGCTTCATTATTCCCTTGCGTATTTAAGAAGACATCTGTATTATAAATATCGCTGAGCTGCCTCTTCTTCTAATGGTAGATAATCACTTGGTACATACATCTTCAAATCGCCCCATCACATCTCTCAATGATTTCATTTTCTTGTGGGTAAGGGGGTTTTACGATGATAACATGATGAAAATAAAAACACGCCATTTTTCATAATGAAAATTTTTTAAAACGGCATTCTTCATAATGGAAAAAAAAAGAAAACACCATTTTTCATTAAAAAAATTGTTTGAAACCTGTGTTTCTTACCGTCTTTGTAAAGTGTGTGCATGTGTGGAGATCATTCTGTCACAACTGTTAATAGTTATATGCAGACTGTTAATAAAATTCAGCATTGTCATTTCATTTCATGCATTAAACAGCAACAACAACAACAAGGGTTTCTGTATTCATTTCTTAGTTTCGCACTTGTTTTCATGATTTTAATGATGATGAAAATAATAGAAACGATTGTTACTAAACATTTTTCTGTTTCTTTTTGTCTTGCTCTGTGAGTATGGTTCTGTCAAATGTTGATCATTATTTGCAGATTTTATTAAATTCAGTTATGTCATTTCATGTTTTGCAAAAAGAGAGAATTTCTGCATCATTCCTTGATTATTTAGTTTTGCACTTCTGTTTTCATAGTTTTGATTATCATCAATATCCTCCGTTCCATCAAACATTGACAGGATCATTAAATCTTTGAATCTCAGTACAGGCAACTCGCAGATGAGTCTGCACATGAAACGGCAGACAAAAAGAAAGTTCAGTTTCTATACATCATCTTATGTTCTTCACCTTCAGGACTGGATCACCCCTAGCATGACTGGCACAAAGTATTTGCCTGTTGTAAACCACTGCTAGCTTGTCGCATGCCCAGACACTTGCAAAAAGTGAGCAAAGGGCAGAAAAGGAGGGAGGAAGGGAGATAATTTTCAGATCAAACTTCTTTGACACCGGTCAACAGGTCCCTGCTTTCCGCAAAGTTCTTGCTGCAATAATGAGGCTGACGGACTGACAAAGGAAGGGCAGCTGCTGCACGACAATCAGGATGTCACCTTTGAAGAGTGGGGGAGATGACGAAGAGAAGACCACTTCACAAGCACTCTGACGACAACAGCAGAGATGTCTATTACCCTCTATCCAGAGGAGACCATGTGATCATAGTTAGACTGGGCAAGATACTGCAGACTTGTACGTGTTCATAAAGTTCTATATTACAGGTTCTGCAGTGTGCCCCCTATGACACCTCTCCTTGACACCTATCCCATGACAGTGGATACTCCTACCAGCACTGTCCAACCCACCAGAGCCTTAGAACTGAAACCTGGCCTGCTGATGTGCCAATATGTGACAAGCTCTTTGGTTCTCTGGAGTGTTTCTGAAGTACTACATTATTTGTTGGGGCCTTCAGAGCTGCTGTCTGAATGAACAATGACAAAGAAGATGAATCTCTTAGTGAACACCAGAAATTCATAAAACTGGATCTTAAAAATAGGTGAGAGAGAAGGATTTGGGGGGGGGGGGGGGGGGAGATCTGCACTGGGAGTGTGAACCTAGTATTGACAAAGAGAAAAGCTGGACTCTTAAGACAGCTAGTATGAACCGGGAGCTACAACTAGTATTAATAAGCTAGAAAAATAAAATGTCAAGAAAAAAAATCTTTAATGTAGAGCATTCTTCACTGGAAGTGGATCAAGTATAGCCAATTAGAACAATCATCCAGAAAAAAAATTGCAACAGGCGAGAGAACATAAACTGGGCAGTGAATTGCCTGTACTTCATTATCAAGATCACTTGGTCCATTGAGTAAACGTCTGATTTAATGCCACCTGTATCTGATCAGGTTTAATTTTCTCAAAAGTGTGTGCGCACATGTGTGTGTGTGTGTGTTTGCAACCATATGTATGGCCATAACAAAAATTAAGTACAGGAAGAAATGGGAAGAAGCATGTATATGTATGCAGAAAGATTTTAAAAATAAGGAAAGGAAAAAAAAAATGAGAGAAAAAAAAAATGAAGACATTAAATGCATTCCAGTGGGACTGAATAGATTAATAAGGCACCCAAGAAAATGAAATGGATTGAATAGAAAGATGTCCCAAATCAAAATCCATATGTTCAGCACTGAACACAGAAGGCACGAAAGAGAAGGACGGAATAAGCCTTTAAAACAAAAAGAGGATAAAAGCAAAGAACACATAAAACTATATTGCAGATGGTCTTACACATTATCAAACACCAACACATGCATAACATTTATATGTAACACAACCTACACTTATTATACACTTATTGTAAAGGAGATCAAAGATGATAAACATTCAAATCTTGCAAAGCCAGTAACTGAAATAGTACATAAAGCAAAAAAAAATAAAAATAGAAAAAATGTCATCTCATCAAGCACCCAGTTTGTAAAACAGGGTATTTGTTAAAGTAAGTAAACAATATTCATCATTGTTCAACTTCCCACTCAAAAATATTGTTGCTTGCTAGAGTTTTTGACAGTTTCTGATTTGTAGCTTAGTGCCAGCTTAAGCGGTAGTTATCATCATGCGCAAAAGTGTCATTCAAAGTACTGCTTTTACGTTGCGCAAGAGCTCATCTTTGTGTTTCTTTATGGGTTGTCGGAGATTTTCTTTTTTCCGTTTCTTTTTTTTTTAAGTCTATGGCTTCCCTTTCCTGGCCAATCTAAAACTATTGGAAGTTTATTTTCAAAGGTAAACAGGCAAATGAAGGTTCTCCAACTCGGAACAGCAAAACTCGCTTCACAGAACAACCAGAAATAACAAGACAAGTTCCCTGACTAGCATCACAAAGGGGTCCTGTCACACATAGTGCAAAACCATGCAAACAAACAGAAAAAAAAAAGAAAAACAACAATCATTACAGCATTCAAAGCATCAGTGATAAAGTCGGTGATAAAGTCATCTTTACACAAACAACAACAAGCAAATAAAAAGAAAAATTGCACACCGGTATCATTACTTTTATACTTATACATACATTAAAAGACAGTAAATGCAGGTATACATAAAACAACAATTAAGTAAAGTCAGCAAACTCAAGATATGTAACGAGGCTTTTCAGTATCAGACTGAACTGTAAATCATCTTGCCAACAGTTCATCAAGGGAAAAAAGAAACCATTACAGACAATGTTAAAAACAGCCAGAGTATTGCAAAAAAACCCAAATTTTCAAATACTAAAGTTGTACATTTTAATCCTTTATAGATAATTACCAGCAAACTGGAACTGCTTCAAAAATATGAGCAAAAACAGGTTTGAAAAAGGTGGATTCAAAGTGTAAAAAATGACAATGCCAACTGTAACTTTTGAAACTTCTGCCCTCATGGAAATGTACCTCTTTCATATGCCCTGTTTCCCCAACTGTTCTCGTTCCAAGGTTTGATTGTTCAGAAGGTCATCTTGTGAATGGACACACATCACAAGCAATTCCTAGGTAACAGAGGATGTACACTGCTTGGGAGGTGTGTATGGGACAACTTTTTGTTGGTTCATTTATTTACTTCAATGCTTAGCAGCAGCCACACTCATAACTCACCACCTTAAAATCAGTTGCTTGTCACCAAAACACTATTGTTAGGCATTTTCTTTTTTTTCCCCTCCAAAATTTGAATGTATTTTTTCATGCCCTTTTTAATGATGAAAACCTTTGCAGAATCCAGCATAGATTCCCTGAGATATGAGCTCCTAAAGATATTTCCCTTCTGCAACACCTTAAGAAAATCAATGAAAAGTTAGTGACAGATGTTTTCAAACAGGATTTTAAAAACAAAGGAAAATCTAAGGATTCACAGATAGTGGTGTGTATGAAAAATTCTCACAGTTTCAGCTTTAGCCCAGCCAACTCTCAGAAGTTAAATTCCTGATGTCTCCAACTCCTATTTCATCTCCCATCTCGACTGTTGCAGCAAACATTGTTATGTGACAAACAACTTATTTCAAGGCGGAAAGCCATGATTTATCTTAAGGGACTTTTTCTTTCTCCATTTGAGGTAGATAAGACTGTCATGCTAGCAGTGTGCAGGAATAAACACAATTCCCATATAAGACATCACCATATCATTGCACTTGTGATGGCAAGAATAATCATTCAAAAACATTCCAAGAGTGTCAACCCGTCTCCCCATGTTGGCTAAAAAAAAAGATGGGGAGAAAGAAAAAACAACATGAAGAAAATTCAGGATACATATCATGCATAAATTCTGTCAGCTTAACGTTGAATCCAGTCCATCCACAAGCAGATTATCTTCATCATGATGCATAACAACATCAAAAAAAACTAAATAATCACATATAGAAGGTAAATAGAAAAAAAGTTAAGAAAAAAATCTTGAGATTTTCTTTCTCGATAGGGGAGGGAGGGGAGGGCAGTAAAAAGAAAAAGTGTTGGAGAAAAAGAGTCACAAGAATCACCAGTAACAGCCCTTCAAAACATGTTTTCGGAAAGAGCCCTCCTCACTCCCTCCATTTCGTTTCATTTTCATTTGAGTGAATATTTTCTTATGAGTGCAATATTTCAGACACCTGCAGGCACACACTACCATCATTTACAGTCATGCATGTTGTTGAGCCTTTCCACACATATTTCTGTCTAATGTCAGAAAACTGACCCGTATTTTTATTCCAATGTTTTTTTTTCTCATTCCTACCTCTCCTACCAAATGCCCTTTTTTTTTGCAAGTACAACAACCTTGATACAGGACACTCAAACAAAATGTTTGGAAGAGAAAAATTAAGAGGCAAAGAGCTTTTATTTTATCTGCAGTTGTACGTGCTTTTTGATGTTCAAATGAAAGCAGGTACAGGTTCTAAGTTATGAAAAAATATCAAAAGATGAAACAAAATGAGATTTCTTCTTAATGTCATTCAAAGAAATATCCAAGACCTACATATAAGACCTCAGAGTTTACTGGGAACAAACTAACCTGTGAGTGTTCCTCATTCATGCCTGGTGATGATGTGATAACGATCCAATCAAATGCTGTAAAAGATAAACGCTCAGTAAAAATAACCAAGTGCCTCAAAATTACGGTACCTGCTGTTCTTCTTCTTCAAAAACAGCACTAGTTTGTAGACACTGGATGGTTCAAGTCTTAGAAATAAGTATGAGAAAAGACACTGGAAATGAAAAACAAACGGAATGTGTATGAAGTAATGCATATGTTTGAAATATTGCACACATGCTTTGTTCACACACCACATGAACTGCACACCTGTAAAAAATTGTCATGTGTCAGTAACCAAGAATGAATTTCATTGTTTAATGGAATGCCCAAAATATGCCTTGATATTAGAAATTGTATGTGCCTAAAACCTAGCTTTCATAAACTCCAAAATCTGTTTACAATTTCAACAATATTTCCATCCATGCTAGCAAAAACGTTAAACTGGCATTTGGCAAGTTTTACTTTGGAAAAGTTGTTCAAACATCGTTACTTGAGATCTGCACAGTCTGCTTTATCCTAAAAGTTTGGGCATGTTGGATTTTTCTGGCTCTTATTACAATCCTCCATGCTCCACTTGGAGTTGAAGGATCATCAAATTAGAACTTAAAACCACACAACCTGCACAATTTTCAGTACTATCCAGGTCAAAATGGTCAGGGCTGTCCAACCCAGAATGCGCAGCGGCCAGTGAGCAGTTGAACGTTTGAACAGGTGGTAGAGATCGAGGATTTGCTTTTCAGTCATTTCCTCTGTGCCGCTGTTGTCGACGATGAAGGTTGCTCGCCGACACTTCTCCTCCAGAGGCATCTCTGTGTGCGGATCCTGGTTTCTGCCGCATCATGGGACAGCTTGTTTCTCTTCATCAGCCTCTGCAACTGCTGGTCAAATGAACTGAAAGAGAAAACACACACACACACACACACACACACACACACACACACACACACACACACACACACACACTTTTATTCAGTGAAGCATAACATTTCTGTTCAGATTTAGGTCCTGCTGCTATTCTACCTTATCACCTTCAGTTAAATCTTTGGGGTTAAAAATTTAAAGCAAAAAAAAAAAGAACAAGGGATGATAACAAGTTTATCTTGCTAATAAAGGTTTCTTTGTTCAAATTTGTACTTTTCAAAATCTTGCCCTCACATTAATCTTTAATAATCATAACTTCATCACCACTTACTTGGGCATAATGGGATTTTTTTTTTTTTTTTCTTTAATACAAAAGCGACTTTATTTGCATTTGCTAATATTAACAGCAAAACATACTGAAAAGCTGAGCTGAGGTGGACAATATTACAAAACTAAAGGAACAGCAAATTTCTGTTCAGATTTGCCAAATTTTGTGTCAATTATCAATCACTGGCTATACATGAAGAAGGTATGCAAATTTGCAAATAAATTTGACCAAATATCAAACTTTTTTTGTATTCATATTTCTTATTGATACAATATATTTATGTCAAATCTGAAAAAAAAAAATAGGAATGTACCAACATTGAATAGGTTCCCATGTCTGCAATCACTAGTAGCATGGAACTTTGCTTTCTGAAATCTCTAATACTCAGGATGGTCAGAGCCATTTTGCAGGTACATTTCAATCAGCAAGTGTATATATATATAGATGCCTCACTCGGAATTTGCCTTTTCCCAGTACTGCAGTCTCTATTCTGTTTTTGTTTATTTGTTTGGTTTTTTTTTTGGTGGGTTTTCTTTTTAACTACCCACCAGCCCCATTCATGTTCTTGTCTAAATGACAACAAGCAAAAAAAAAAAGAAGACGACATTGCTTACCATGAGACCACCACCACATAGCTGACATAGGAGATCATGCTTGGGTTTCGAAGAGGAAGGGCAGATCCACCACGACAAACTGACAACCTGCAACATGGATGGATTATTTCTAATCACAGATATCTGCTTGAATGCTTTGTAAAGAAGAAGAAGGAGAAAGTCTCAAAGCTTTGTGTGTGTGCCTTAGTAGTCTGTTTGCATTGTTTATGTCCTCTGAAGTAAATACTACACTGAAAATTGATATGTATAGATCACAGAAAATTCATGTGGGCATGGGCGTGTGCAGCCATGTATGTATGTATGTATATATATAATACATATACATATATATATATATATATATATATATATATATATATATATATACATGTGCGTGTGTGTGTGTGTGTGTGTGTGTGTGTGTGTGTGTGTGTGTGTGTGTGTGTGTGTGTGTTGAAAGAAATGGGAGGAAGAAGAAAGGGGTGTGTGTGTGTGTGTGTGTGTGTGTGTGTGTGTGTGTGTGTGTGTGTGTGTGTGTGTGCGTGCATGTGCATGTGCATGCATGATTGCATGCGTGCAGGCATGCATGTGTGCGTGCGTGTGTGTGTGTGTGTGTGTGTGAGTGCATGCGCATGTGTTCGTACATGTTTACATGTGTGTGAGTGCACGTGTGAGTGAGAGTATGTACGCATGTGTATATGTGTGTGTGTGTGTGTGTGTGTGTGTGTGTGTGTGTGTGTGTGTGTGTGTGTATGTGCATGTGTGTGTGCGTGTGTGTATGTGCGCATGCAGGCTACGCTCACAGTCAACCCAATTTTTTCACATACAAGACCGCTTCAAAAACACAAATTTCATTGGAAGCTAGGTTTTTGTGTCTCTTAAAAAATAATGAAAAAAAATGAAATGAACAAAGCTGTCACATGATGAAATTTTCAAACATCACAAAGCATATATTTGAGATTACTACATAAATTCAACAATCTTATTCAGTTTAAAGTGATTTCTGACATACACAATTGATTGCATCTTTGAGCAGCAATGGCTTGAGTTCACAATGCTAATAGGCCTGTCACCCGTTTTTTCCTCCTAATTAGTATACTTTCAGAGTAAGTGTTAGTTGTGTGATTATGAAAACACTAAAAACACCATGTCATCAGCACTACTCACTCACCTTTCAAAAAACAGACAAACAGCTGTAACACCATCATACGATGTATTTCTGGATGAGTGATCGCATTCAGCATCATGCGTTTCTTGGCGTCCGAAAATACCAACTGTCCTAGCGCTTCCTGGTCTAGTTGTCTGTCACTGAAAAAGACCTTCTCCCCAAATTCCTCCCTGATCTTCTTCCATGCTCGTCTGCCTGGGCTGAAACTGAAAGGCATAATAAAAGAATGTCACAAAAACTGAAAACAAACACACTGTCACGGTGACATAGCTCTTTTTAAAGAAAATTCAATAGCATTAACAAACCTCCAGATGAGAGGTACAGTCAGTGGAATACTGCTGTGACCTCAAATCAGAAGACAGGAATCACAGCATTAAGTGGCATCCACTTAATGGATGCCTCTATGAGAATGTTGGTTGAATTTCGCTACTAACATTGTTGGTGTCTGTCCTGGGCCTGGCTGACTCAATGACTGTTGTGACAATAAACTGTACAGTGTGTCTGTGGTCATCCTGATCAGCTCAGACCAGAAATATAACTCTGCTCTTCATAAGTCACAACAACACAAAAAATCACACAGGCTGACTTAATGATTATTGTGAAAATGACTGTATATAGTATCTGTGGCCTTCTGGGTCCTCTAAACCAGAAGCATAACTCCACCCTCTGTAAGTCACAAAAAAAATCAGTTTAATCTCTGTTACCTTCATGCCCTGGTTTCATGAGAAGTCAGTTTTGAGTCATGTGTCATCTCTCTCATATTGACTGCTGTGATGAATTCATACGAAAAGTAATGGTGTCGGTCCATTCAAAGGATCACTGGTTAGATGGATGTGGAGACGATTCCCGCTCCACAAGGCATGCTGGATATGTTAGTCAGTTTGAACACTGATCAGAAAATATAGCTCAACAGTGCAGGATCACCTCTGATGAATGGATTCAAGCAGGCCTGATATCATTAGCTCTCTGTTAGTGGGAACTGCTAGTGCTGATATTGAATGAGCTCTATAGGATTCCAGCAGTTCAATGGTCAATGCCAGGATAATACTATTAAAGGTGTGAAAGAAAGCACAGCCTGGCAGAGTCATGTACTGCTCAGATCAAATTGGATAAAACATCCATGAAACCAACAGTATCATCCCATCGTCATTTCTTAAAAACCTTCAATGACAATTTACGAAACTCAGACTCAGCTGATTCAAATGAGCGAAAAAAACAACAAAATGACAGCTAAAGAAACTGGGGTTTTTTTTTCATAATGTATCAAATCTGTATATCATTTTTAAGTATGACAGCTAAAATGTGAGCACAGAACATCATTCAAGGAACCAAAGAATGATATGTAACTAAACAACTCTGTAGCTTCTCTTCTTAATGGTAGAGTTCATGGCCAATTCATTTGACTTCTACACATTAAAATATAATGTGAAGCTCCCCTAAAGAAAAAGAGTAGAAATGCTAAAAAAAAGTCTATTATGTTATTGAAAAATGGCACATAATACTTTGTGTGCTTGGTGTAACATCCAAGCTTATTCTCCTCTGTTTCTCATTGTCTTTCACATTGTATCTCCTGTTTACCATCCCTCCACAAAGGACTCAGTGTTTTAATCTACATCTGTCTGTCAGCAAGATGACATGACCATCAATTAAACAATTGCAACTGAATTCAGTGGGCAGATGGAAATGGTTCAAGGAGAAATTCATAAAAGTTAGGAGCAGATTTAAATCAAAGGGCAGATCCTGGAATATTTTTCACTTTCTCCCAACTTCACAAATTCATGCACTTTCAATTTTACACATTCTGCAAGAAATAATGCCTGTATCTTGCTGAAAATTTATCAGGATCTATCTGATAATTCACTAATCTGTAATGTAAGATTTTGTGCAGATCTGGATCTCAAGCCGGATCTAGTGAGCAAAGGATTTTTCAATCACGGAGATCTGTGCTCTCCTTAAAGAGTGCCCTCAAATTCTAGTTCATATCCATTCACTTCATTTAAAATGTGTCTTACATTTATATTCTTATTTCCTCACTAAACAGAATTGACATAAAATATATCTGGTCATAGGGTGATTAAAAATATCTTGAAAGGCAAGTTGATAGAATGATAAAAATTAAAATAACATTACAAAAATCTCATGTTGAACAAGTTGATAGAATTGTGAATATAAGAACAACTTTAATTTCAGTTTTGTTAAGGCCCAGGGGACTCAAAAGGCCCTTTAAGGTATGTAAAAATAACTATCATCAATCAGTTATTTATTTAGTAATTCCAGTTAACAATGTATTCCTTGTCACATTGAATATCAATGACTTCTTGGAGTGATTCACTGGCGGTTGGGGTAAACTACTACTAAGTTCCCTTGGTGTGATATTACTGTGTAGTTGTCCTTTGCACAATCGAGTCTTGAGCAGGTTTCCGACACTGTTCACATCGTTTGAAGGCATGTCGGACGCATACTTCAGACAAAGTTTGACGATTTTTAAATCATACCGCCTTTTATTAAAGGGCAATAAATCTCATTTCAGGGACAGCTTTGGGCCATTTTTTATGCAGTTGCTTCCATTAGACCATTCTTCGTGTATTCTGTAGTAGTTTTATACGGATTTGAATGGTCCTACCCTCAGTTTCTCGCAAACACACGATTTTAAACACAATCACACGATTTTGAGTGAATCAACAATTTTGTGGTCAAATTCTTGTGTTTTTATGCAGTTGTCATAAATATACTATTCTCTGTAGGTCATACCAAGCGCTCAGAAGTGTAATTGAACTTGTGTGGAAGGATAGAGAATAGAAAGAAGTGGATTACAGTGTCCATAAAAAGTTTTTGTTTTTCTGCAAATGTGTATTATTTTGGATTACTTACATCATGTGAACTGTGTGGATTCCTCGCTGAGGGAAAGCATTTTTTGATAGATATACTAGTTTTTTTGTTTGTTTGTTTTTTTTTATCCAATGGGGTATGTTTCATGCTCCTAGGTGAAGCGGTTGATTTTTGATTATTTTTAAAAAATGGCCAAAAATCGTGTGATCTGAGGGACAAACTGGTCCATTTTGGCTGTCACTTGATGAGTTAAGCTCATAAATCATTGGTTGATTTTGAAAAACAAGGGGCGTCGTTTTCATTGCAATGCTGTGAGGCAGTCGCCCGAATTTTCACAGAACCTGTACTTTTCTCATTTACTGTCTTTTCGTCCTTGATACTGGTTGAATAAAACGGTCTTTGGGGATAGTGACTGTGACAGAGTGGGTCGTTCACTTTTAAATGCGAATTAAAACGAACACAACATGAACAGAGATCTATCAAAGCTGAAAGTACCATCTCGGGCAATCTGGTCAGCATCAATCACTGGAACTCCGAGAGCTTTGAACATCTTAATCGCTGTCGTTTTGCCCGAGGCCATTCCACCAGTCAGTCCCACCAAGAACATCTTCACTTCGTACGTCTCCCTGCGTTTTGGGCATGTGGAACAGGTCTGGTATTTTGATGTGCAGTACACAGTTTGCCAACACCTTCCGTCTACATCGCAGGAACCAAAATAAACGGATTGCTTCCCTTCGGCCTTTTGGTGACTTCTGAGTTACTTCCCCCCACGCAGATTTTCATAGGCACAAGATATTTTTTGTTGTTTTTGTTCTTCATTCGCTATTCCTCCACTACCCTGTTATGATCCTGATCGGTCACACGTCTTTTTTAATTACTGGTTTGTTTATTTCATTTTTTCATTTCTTAAAATCCAGTGTACGTCTGTAGTTTTGGTACAATAATCTACATTCAATGTTACCTCTTTGACAAAGCTGCCGCTGTTCTTATAGTGTAGCAACCCTTTTATTTCATGTTTATAACCCAGCCAACTGCAGGGAGTAGAGGAGCATATTAGAGCTGTTACTACATCACAACCGATCCCATACATGCGTATTAAAGAAAAGTACATTCTAAGTCTGCATAAAACAGATACTGTTTACACAACATTTTATTTTTAATGAATCTTAAATATTCAGATCTTTTACAAACAAAACAGTCACACCTCTTTGAACATTTCTAAAGGTTTCTTGGAGTCTGTTGAGAAAAACGGGCTGAATGACAGAAAGACTGAGCACTCATTTATTCTTTCACATGCACTCACACACACATATTCACACAACTGTGTGGATGGGGTATATCTCTTGACAGAAATGATGTGATGAGTGCATGTTTAACTGTCACTGCTGATCATTGTAGCCTCATGGTTTAGCAGTTGCTGCGTTACAGATATTGATTAGTTTAGGTAGCGATGACTCTTGATTAAATTCAAACGTCAGTGCACACATGCATGAGCGTGACCTAGTTTTACGGCACAGTGGTTAGTATTTCTGTGTTTAATCATGTGCTTCTACAGGCATGTCAGTTTACAGTTAACAGTTTAAAAGGGATATATCCAATTTCTCAACAACAGTTACAAAAGAAAGCCAAAAGAAAGGGAAAAATAAGAAAAGATTATAGATGTGCAAAGTCTTTTTTTTTTTTTTTAATAATTTCATAAATGTTTAAAGTTTTTTTTTCCCAGCACAATTTTCAAAAGTTATGTATGAAAAATATACTAATTAAGCCATTCCCTTTCAGTTTATTCCACTCATCCCTTGAGTTGCACTGAGAGGGTCGTTGTGAAAGACTGCACCAAACTTCAAGACTGAGCATGCTCTATTTCTGTTGCAAGAGTTGCATCAGTACAGAGAATGCCTTCCACTGTGTATCCGCTCTGCCTTGTTCTGTGCTTTCCTCACAGAGACTGACTTGGAATCATTTATCCTTAAGAGCTCAGGGCTGCCAGGATGTTGCTCTCACCAATCACATTGTCCTTGCTGCCAATAGAAACAGCATCTTTGCACTCAATGGGTCTTTGAATTGCTGTATTCCTTCCTCAAGATAGCTTAGTCTGGCCTGGTTGGCCGAGTGGATAAAGCTTTGTTCTCTTGACTCTGGGGTCCTTGGTTCAATCCCCACATCAAGCAACCAGGTTTATTATCTCTTCAAAATCAAATCTGCAGACTCCTCATCTCCTCAAAATCTTTTGATTGAGGCTTTAAGTTGAGATCCTGTGTGTGACGGCTTTGATAAAAAAAAAAAACATATATATATATATATATATATATATATGTGTGTGTGTGTGTGTGTGTGTGTGTGTGTGTGTGTGTGTGTGTGTGTGTGTGTGTGTGTGAGTGTGTGTGTGTGAATCCCACCGATGCACACATGTTCAATCCCATTGGCATTTTTTTTTTTTGTAGATAAGATAGTAAGTCAACTTGTATGGTAGGATGGACCTCTCAAATACACACACAAAATACAACACATGCACACTGGTTTTATGATATCTTCACGTTGGAATGTGGCTACCTAACCAGTGGGATTTTTTAAAAAGTCACATGAAAAAAACCATTTTCAGCAATGTCAAGCCACACAGCTCCGACCAAAGAACATGAAAAACTATGTTGCCTAAAAATTTCAATACTAATCCATTACCACGGTCATACACTCTGTTGACCAACCACACACACACATGCACACACACAGTTGCACCACTCTGTCAAACATCGTTTTGAGAGCTTTATTATCAAACTAAAAATGCAAACCAGACCTTGCTTTCACTGCACATCATCAACCACACCTAAGCTGTCACCTCTATCACATGTTCCTCTCGCTGTCAGCACCAACAGACACATTGGATTCCCCCTAAACCCCCCTCTTGCCTGTGAACACTCAATCAGTCCTCACACTGTTCATCTGGTGAACATCTACCTTCAGTCAAAACGAAAAAGACAGAAAAATGTCACTGTGTGGGAAATGACTCTTTTAAAGCTCTTCTGTTATTTGGTATGCATTTCACAGAGCTATCATGCATGACTTCTAACTGAATGTGTCAACACATGATTGCTCTCAGGCTTCGTCAGATGGGTAAGTCTTTCACATTCACCTGGTAGCAAAATAAGAATCTCCTCAGTAGTGAGAGAGGGAGCGAGTGCGAAGGGCATGTTCGTAAATCTTCAGTTTAACTTCTTTTCTTCAGTATATGTGTGCGTGTATCCATGTATGCATGTGTGTGTGTGTGTGTGTGTGTGTGTGTGTGTGTGTGTGCGCGCGCGCCAGAACATATGTTCCAAGGATGCAACATGGAAAGATTCACTCCCTCTCTGTTACTTCTAATAAATGGAAGCGACTGGGATAAAGCCAAGTTCTTGTGACAGTGAACCATGACGGGCATGTTACCTGTCACTGCTCGAGATCAAGCCTGTCAAAACAATCGGACACTTGGTGATCCACCTGAACAACAATGAATTTGATGAATTTACAAAAAAAAAAAAAACCTATATAACTGATACAGTCCCAAACTTCTATCAATCATACAGCCTTCTTAATGAAATGTGATCCATGTCATCGATATACAACATCTATCATACCACATCTATTATAATCGTTCACTGTGCATTGACTGAAAGTTTTGTAAAATACATGTGATGCACTGTTGATACAATTCTATTTCATACACTAAATTCTGAATACAGCTAAAAGTACATACTTTTAAAAGATGCAATGTTGATTCAATTCTATTCATGTACTAAATAATTGTGAATACAGCTAAAAGTACATTCTCTTTAAAAATAGAATACACACTGCCTTAGATAAACAAGAACTTTGACATATAAAATCCTGTTCAAATGTATTTACTTTACTTGTTTAACAAAACACAAAAGCTGTGAAATGTCTTTCCATGACAGACTAAATTAAAAGTAGCGACAGACATACAGACAAAAACAGAGCATTAGTTTTCAGAGTTTTTATACACCTTTACAAGCATATATATTCAGAACAGGTAATGCTCTCAAGCCAAGACCACTTATTCTATTGGCCTTCCTTGTATACTTCTCTTGATATGTCTGTAAATGTCACGAACCACCGTCCTAACTACACCACCAGGAACGACCAGCGGAAGCATCAGTCACTTACAGCACACACTGGCTATTTGGGCATACTAGCTCTTCATTGCTAGCTAGCTAGTCCCTTGCCAGAAATCATCACCTTCACTGAACATTCATCATTGCTTTTCACAAGCATTACCACGTAGCAGCGGCCAGTGTGTTACTAAGCACACTTCTACTTTCAGTGAAAATCTCCACCACTCTTTCACAGGACACAAGTTCAACTCAAATATCAATAACGTCACAGTCAGTCATCCACCCGGCACACTGATTGTTAATACTCTTTGGTTAAGCTTTCTTGCTCTTTAACATAATCCACAACAAGTTACAATACAGAAAGAAACAGAACTGTAACCCACTGCAATCCTGACAATAACACAGATCCAGTATAATTGGAATTGCAGAATCCAACATCACTCAGCATATGTCTGTCAAGCATGTGAATCTTACGATAATCTCTCTGACAAACACTTTCAGTGGTGGCATTAAAAACAAATCCGACGCATGTGCGCTCACACACACACACACACACACACACACACCACACACACACACACACAAACACACACACACATATACACACACACACATTCACACACACTCATACACACAAACCCAAACATATCACACTTCCAAAGTCACTCCTTGCACCATAAAAATGTTTTACACTATCAGGCCAATCAACAGATCTGCTATTCACAACACTGCTGATTAAATGATGGTAAGACCTTTCCTGCAAACACAAAAACATTACACACACAACAAAAAATGAAGTTTAAGTACACACGTGTAAAAAAAAAAAAAAAAAAAAACTACCTGAAAGTTAAAAAAAAATTGATTTCCTTTACTTCAAATATTGATTTACTATCATTTCTTCACTCTTTTCCTCAGCTGTCCTAACCTTGAGTGCAACTTCAATAACATTACTGCATGCCTCTCATTCCCAACTCTTGTTCACAACGTCCTGGTTTGTCCAGTAGCAACTCCAGCACTGGCCATCTAAAGGGAAAGATCAACACCATTTTATCATAGGCAACCTGTCTGAGGAGACCCAGCTGTATGGTTCCAGTCTTCCCAGTGGACCCCATAACAAACTGAACTCAGGGTGGGAGCTGGTCAGGAGGCTGAGGACACTTGGGTGTGGGAGAACCACACAAATAAGTGGTTCTAATGAGAATCGAACCCATGATCTCCCAGCCTGCTGTCAGTGATGCCAGTCACAGCACTACACTTACGGGTTTTATTTCATATACTTATATTCATCCCATTATATCGTCAATTAACCACAATAAACATGCACATTGGAAAAGTAAAAATGCGCTGCAAAAACAAAACAAAAAAAAAATCGTTGCTACAAAAACTGTACTTTGCTTCATCTAATACAGGATTCCTAAACTCATCCATTACAAGTATCATTTCACCAGCCATAAAATGCTCACTTTACAAAGATCTAAAGTATTCAATCACTTTCATTAAACTTGAGCTCTAAGCTTCGGACTGAACAATAAAAGGGAAATGATGCTCACTCCAAAGGGGAAAGAAATTTAAGATTTGCACAGTATGTTTGAAATGGCTCTCCTTACATAAAAATCTCTCCATTTGTCCTTTCCATTCTTTTTCCATCTGTTCACCCTTCCCCCACCTACACCTCTTTCCTCCACCCACCATTCATACACATTTATAAAGAAAAGGCTTCTTCTCCCTTGAATGTTTATGGCACAATATCTGAAGAAAAAAAAAGTCATTTAAAAGATTTTACTCATGTCTCCCTTTCTTTCCTACCACTGTTGACAGTATGCAACAAGAGAGATGTGTGGTGTACTGTCCAAGGCAAACGCTCCTCTGGATTGAAAAGAATCGGGTGTCATTAGTGACTGGGTAGAACAAACAGTCACGCTAGATAGGGAATGTTTCCGTTTTGGTCAGAAGGTCAAGTCCCATGGCAGTAAGCTGGCGTGTGCGACTGGCAAACAGAGAAAAGCCATGAACTTGTACAAAAGCATGTGTAGGTTTGTAGTGCAGTGCTGGGACATTTTAATCAGCAGAGCCAACATACTGCACCAAGTCGGACATGACTCAGTGTATGATGCCAAAAAACAGTCTGCCAGGTTTGATCTGTCCTGGCATCATCAACATGATCCTCTAATGAGGATATCGATGCCAAGCACTGTGTACGAGTTAAAAAAGGTCTGCAGCCAATTCTCTGACGATACATAAAATCAGAAAGATGTGCAATATAAAAGTACTCCTGGTTAAGATCTGATGATGCATACACCATAAAGGTACGTTATGTAAAAGTACTTCTGGTTAAGAGTTATTTGCACTAGCCTGTTTTATTTGCCTTGCCAAGCAAACGAACTTGTATTCAAAGATAAGGCTCCAAATGGGCTTAAGACCATCCCTCAGGCCTGCAAAAGAAAAAAGAAGAAAACCTCACTGCTTTGCAGACATGCATGTAGCTGAATATTGCGACATTCACAGTGGTCACGTTTAAAGACAAGCGTGTCTAAAACAGCAGACACAAAGAATGATGCTGACACTGGCCATCCAGCCGGACACTTTACAGTCACTGACTGGACTCAAAGGGTCAATCCCAGGGCAAGAAAGGTCGTCACCATCAACGCTGGTTTTTCGAGTGTGTGTGTGTATCCACTGAAGGTTAAAAGATCACTGCTCATGTCCAGCTGACTAAATTTGTCCCATTCCTGAATAAATTTCTTGATGAATACTTCACTCTGCATCAGTATGTTTTGAAATAGACAGCACTGTTTTTTGTTCAGATGTGTCTTTCTCAGTGTCCCTAAACTTTTCGCCAGAGGTATACCCGACTAAAAAATAAATCAGACAAGAGCTTTATTTTGGCTGAAGTACACCAACAAAAAGCCACCCTCCAAAAAGAACATGACAGTGGGAAAACAGTTAAAAGCCATGCAATAATGGAAAGGCTAGATAATAAGATATACAAACCATGAAAGTATTTCAACTTCTTTTAACAGCTACAAACATCCATGACCAAATTAATCTAAGTCCATGTACATTCACTGTAATGATACAATGCTCTGGAAAAAGCAAACATTATCTTTACATGGCTTTATGAACAAACATGTCATTCTAAGTTTGCCAATAAAGTCATGTTCTCTCTCTCTCTCTCTCTCTCTCTCTCTCTCTCTCTCTCTCTCTCTCTTCTACACACAGCTTTCCACTTCATTTTCCGATGAGTCTGTGTTCACACAGCACACATGCACGGCCAATGCACAGTCATAATGCATAGGCTTCAAGGCATTTTTGTTAAAGATGACAGGCTTGTCACAATGATTGAAACCATCAGACAACTTTCTTCAACAAAAATTTTAAAACCACACAATTACATATGAAAAAAAAAACACACCCTACAACCATGCAATTCTGTCCACCTACAGAAAAAAAAAAACAACTACAACAAAAAAAACATTAAAAAAAAAAAAAATGTGTAAATGAATCTAACAAACAACCGTTAAGTACCCATGGACTGGAAAGAAAGCAGGGTCATCGGTGAATGAGGAAAGGCCACAAGACAGGAGCGGGAGCGGTGCAGATCAGGGGATGAGGGGTGAGCAGTAATGGAAGTCAAAATGTCCTGATGTTGAAATACTAAAACAAAGATGGAAATTCCATAGAAAATGAGAAACAACCACCAATAACAGTCTGTACATCCTACATTTGTACCACACTAACGCCTCAAGCTTCTACAAAGTAAACCAAAACCGGAAAAATCCAACTTACATTAGACCTTTAAAAACAAATGTAATCGGATCTCAAGTGTTTCAAAACACAAACAGGTAAGAGTACAGGACAACTTCCAAAGACAAAAAAACCAACCACAAAAACCAAAGCATGCAAATGAATAAATAAACAGAAGCCTGAGATATATTAAATTGCACGAGAATTCATAAATACTGCATGTGCCACTTCTTTTTTAACACTTTTCATAGCACTTCATTTACCATTCATATGACCTTATCACAAACTATCCAAATAATGTATTCAATCAACGCAGTTTACAAATCAAAAGCAAATAACAGCAACATACAAGCACACATGCCTAGGTCATGCAAACACATCAATGCATACAGGCACAAGGAGGGGTCTACTCACAGTTAGGAAAACAAATGGTAGGCATTAGGCACAAACTCTGCATGAGCTAAATGATCTTCTTTTTTTTCCCTCTCTTCCCTCAACTCCATGGGGAGTTACTGGGGCACCATAGGGAAGAACAGTTCACTGGCTTCCTCCAGGTCCATCAGTCGAGTGCCACAGCCCAGGTCTCTGCGGATGTGTTCCATGTCCACTCTGCAATTTTGACATCCTTCATCCTATTGTGGCTTCTTTTTTTTTTTCTGGTCTCTGGAAATCTTTTTCATGTCCACTCAGCAATTTGGTCAGCCTGTTGTGTTCTTTTTGCTGGTCTCTGTAATTAGTGTAAATGTTTCCCATGTCCATTCCGCAATCTTGTCATCCTATTGTGATTTTTTTTTTCTGTCTCCCTCCTTCAACAGGTCCCTGGTGGATTGTTTTATCAAGGCGTTTGGATCTTGTTATACTGTCATACCAACATAGTTTGTTTTTTTCCCCCAACTGATATCATCAGATTTTTGTATGGCTGCGTGTGCCCCCCCCCCCACTCCCCCCCCCCTGATTGTATAACATAATTGTTGATTGGTGCTACAATCTGTGAATCTGATGTTTTGATTCTTGCAGTAACATTTCCTTGCCATGGAAATAAGATGAGAACGACAACACTATAGACAAGAGTACAACTACAAAAGAAACCACAAGTAGCGACTGAAATTAAAGATACATAAACCAAGACAGACTTACCCTTTGCTTGCTTACAACCTGTAACTTAACGAAGTACATGTTGCTAAATTTTTAAACTGATTCCGTGCCTGGGAATATTTGTCCTATATGGTGTCACCAATTCACATCAAAGCCACCTGGAGGGAAACAAAAGCACAGCCTCAGGTATGGTTCAGTTTCACTGCCGCTATTTGCCTTTGACTGTGCAGCAGACTTTGTGAAATACGCTGGGAAAATACTTTGTGCTGACCATGTGGTTTCCTAAAACGGTGGCTGCAAACAGACATCAGCGTTGTTAAGAGTTGGGAAATAACAGTATTAAAATGTTTCACAAGAGGTTTTGAACGATGCACACAGTGGAAAGATAATGTACATGGTAGTCATTCAGACGATTCTGATGTAGATTCAGGCAGAGATGAGTTTTGTCCTCTGTTCCATGATGCAATGACTGTGGGTTAGATGATTAAAGTGTGTGGCAGTATGACAGTGTCTGAAGATCTGTACCTGAAAAATTAGGAGTCTGGAGTCGAACCTAAAAATTCATCCTCTTATCAGATAGGTATGGAAGATAATGCCTTGCCAAGCACCAGCACATTTGTCTCTCACCAGATCTGAAGGGGGGGGAGGGGGGGGGGGGGAGGAGGGACTGGTATTTTCGTGCATGAAGTAGCAGGCACCTGCAAAGAAAACTAGTGCTTATTGTTCAGTCGCTGTAACAGATTTTTTGTTCTGGCTGTGGAAGATTTGAAGAACATTGTATTTCAAACTATCTTCTGTACTGCCTCCTTTCCCTAATTGTTTTCATGATCTTTTCCTGTTTCTCATTCACTGTGTGTATTTTGTTCAGACTAATACCATAAAAATTTGTTTTTGTTTATTACCAGAAAATGGTACAGGTCTAATATTCATAAACATATCGTCTTTCAATCTGAGAAGTTTCACAAATATACAATAAAAATTAATAAATAAATAAAATGAATAACAAAATACATGTAAAAATAAAACCAAAAGAAAGAAAAATGAGTGAGTAACAAGCATTTTATCAAGATGACTCAAAAGTCAATATTTAGTCACATGTGGCACATGCCAATGACATCACTTATAAAACTGGTGTGGCACTCCAGAGGCATAAAGAGAACAACAAGAGATAAAGTCCACCCAATGCTTAAAAGGAGGGAAATGTGGCAAGAAAATGAAACAAGGTTCCTTCAAAACTCTTGTTCTATGATGTTAGCCGTTTTCAGTTTTGTGCTCATGAATGGGTTTCCTGACTGAAAGGTGTAGAAACCAAAACAGATGCTGATTTTTCCCCATCTCTGCATTTTTGTTGGAAAGCAAAACATACTGTATGTTTTACTATTTCCTCTGTGTTATATAGTTCTTTTTCTATTCTAAGCCACTTTCTCAAAGTCTTTATTCAATAGCTTTCATCGAAGATGGAACAAAATATGCTAAGGCATACTTAAGCTAGAAAATAACTTATTTAAACAGTGATGTTAAAGGTTTTACGTATGCAATTATATTACCTTTTGCTTTAAGCAGATAAGCCATGGGCTATTCATGAATATATTAAAATTGTTAACCTTTAACCTGCTGAAGAACTTTCTGGTCTATACGCTGACAAAAATTTTGACCTAATCCAGAAAATCAACATGTACTATTTTCTTTTTGCCCACAGATTTTTAGTCTATTTCAGCTAGACCCATAAAGTATATAATCAAAGATGAACAAAATCCAAGGTTTCATAACACATCACTGTCTTAGCTTGAAAAAAGACAGCCCTCCTCTTAATCAGTATTGTTCAGATCTCTGCCAGGTCCAGGACGCTTGGAACCACATCCCCTGGATGTTTGACACCAGCTGCATGGAAATTTTATCTCCACTCTTTAGATTGTGCAGCTCTGCTCTTGCAGAATTCACTTAGAATGATCCAGTGGAAAAACACTGAGCAGATATCTGATGTACATTTTGGTTGTATAAGCTGGTTTGAAACACTCACCATCAAATCTTTTATTTCATGTGCACAGGACAAAAGTCATGCCCTCTAAAAGTCATACATAATCAAGACAGCTTTAAAAGCAAGCCTGGTTATGAATTGGCTAGATATGCTTGGTATGCAGAACGAGAGCGAGCAAGCATTTACTCATCATTACACCCAGCGTTGGCCCAACATAGTGATCTGAGTGCATGTATCTTGCACAGGTACATCACTGGCTGAAGGTTACGTGATCGTAAAGGTCTTCAGCACACACAATTATACTAGCTTTTGTTTAAGCACGTCTCTGCCATTCAGGATTACATTTAAATTTCAAGAAAAAAAATCAGAAACAAAAAAATCATGAGATGATATATATTTTATATAAATATATATATATATATATCTTAAGCGCTGTTCAGAAAAACTCTGACTAGACACATGAAAAACCAAATGTGCAGGCGTAACTGTACCCCAGTAAAAAAAAAAAATAAATTTAAGAATGTCGTTTATTTGTTGTATTTGTAATACTGTTCTGAGTGATTTCTGT
The DNA here is from genome assembly GCA_016801955.1 of Conus betulinus. NCBI lineage: Eukaryota > Metazoa > Mollusca > Gastropoda > Neogastropoda > Conidae > Conus > Conus betulinus. Next base: position 251,516 of record JADBJO010001882.1, read on the forward strand.
ACCCCATTTTTGTACATCTACTGCTATTACTGTTTTATTCTTAGAAATCATCGATGTACTATTTCGAACAAAGTTTTTCATCACAATCAGAAAAAGACAGAAGATACTTTGAAATCATATATCATCATGCAATGATGAAAAAAAAAACAAAGATGGAAAAAAGGAAAAGAAAAATACTGGAGACTTTAATACTGAAAGCTACGCTTTCATACTATGGCAAGGATTTATGGCAACTGTGCATTCACAATACACTTTCTTCAGTCCTTCTCATGAGTATCATGCCTTATGCCATAAACAAACATGAATGGCACTGGTCATAATGGCAACACCAACACAGAAATACATTTCAACATCCAAAGGATACTAACCTTTTTTTCAATAAAACGAAAAGATCATATGCGAGTATTGACAAAAATCATGTGGAACAAGAAGTGTATAAAGATCAGCCCAAACTTTATCTCCTTAATCACTGAACATTTTAACACCAATAGAAAACAATGATTCTACCAAGAATGAGCTGACTTCTTCCAACAAACATAGCCTCCACTTACTTCCAATAAGTCTACCCTGACAATGAAAGAACGTTTCAGACTCGGGCTTTTTTTCATTAAACAACGGGTGCATGGCACTGCTTTCATCTTCTGCGTCGGTTTCCTATGCTTTACCAGAACTGATTCACTTCGCTGCAGACATGACAGTCAAGAGAGGCCAAGCTGAAAACAAGAACAACATGATCTGCATTCACAGAACGTGCTTCAAATTCCCAGACAACTTTCACCAAGGAAATGGAATGACAGTCCATTGCGTTTGTTGCCAAGTTTTATCCATCCACTGAGGGTGACGAAGGCCTATATTTAAATCAAACCACTCTCCTTTTATAGAATTCAATCAATCAATCGAAGCTAGTAACCGCCAGGCGCTCCTGATACGTGGCAATTATTACCAGAAGTGGGGACAATTGTTCCGCACAATCACTGAAGTACCCCAGTGCCCGGGTGCTCAGTAGGACTACTGACAGTGACTGTGAAAGTCATAGTGATGTCAACATCCGCCTTTTGTAATCCCAATATCAAACTACAATAGGATCTGACCTCAAGAAATTCTCAAATTTCACCACTGTTTTTTCTTTGTAGAGTGCCCTCAGTATGGGAAAAAAAACATAAATTTCATTTGGCATAAATGAAATAAATCAGAAACGTCCATTCAAAAAAACAAAGTAAAACAAAAAAAAACCCACCCACCTCCAAGTAAATTCTGTATGATCAACACCACATGTGAAAAATACCTTCAGTAATTATGCAGACACTAACGGGATTCTCTAGCCAGCAGTGCTATCTCCAAATGATTTAAATTTTCCATTTATAAAAATTACGACTATATGAATCTGTCTTTTATGCACACAATTTTGTGGTTATATGAATGCATTCAAAGGTATCTCTTAAGAAAAAAAAAATCTGAATCAAATGCAGACATTTTTTTAGCACTTCATATAAGATATCAAGAGAATCATCCCCTGCTGAATTAAACTGTCTGAGGATTTGCGATGGAAACAGATGGCAAATCATCCCAGTGATATTGCAAGAACAAGCAAAAAGTCATTCCACATCATCTTCAGTTTCTAGGGACTTATATAAACACCATTTCAAAAACATCAAATGCTCACAATCATATCTTTGGGGGGAAGGTGAGACTGTTTTTTTCATTTTTCCTTTAAGGATAGAGGAAGTATAAGTTAAGGAAACCTTTCCTGAATAAACAAATCAGTTACATATTGAAGTCGGCTGGTGGACAATGCCTGACAAAATATCAAAGTTGGGATAGAGGAAGGGGTCTAAAAAGCACTTTTTTTTCATGCAATATCATGTTTACTCAGAAGTTTTCAACTGGTGTTGTCATTCATTTTAGTGACTACTGATAACTTTTTTGACGAGTGAATATAAGGTGAGGCGCACTCAGAGTGTGTATAAAAAGGCATTGTCACCAGAACACCAGTCTGTACCATCAAGACACGCCGGTGGCTCGCCACTTTCAGGGTGCTGGACGCAGCATCCTGGACATGAGAGCCACCATCATTGTCAACATGCGTTCAGAAGACACCACCACCAGAAGAGCCAGAGAGAGATTCTAGAGGCATAAACTGAAAAACAAATTGGCAAGATGCACTAATGTGTATGGCTGATCCTGGATCTTGGGAGAAAGAAGCAAGCGAACTGCCAGCAGGATTTGAGCAGGACAGAGAGACAGAGAGAGAATGGGGGCAGGAGGGAAGGAAAGGGGAGGGGGAGGGAGAGAGAGACGGGGAGAGACGAAAACAGAGAGATGGAGACAGTGAGAGGTACAGGGTGAGACAGAGTAGAGGGTGAGAAAGAGGAAGAGCAGGAGACAGGCATACAGAGAGGAGAGACAGAGAGACTGGGGCGAGGTAGAGTGCGTGAGACGGAGAAAGTATTATGGTGAGGTCTTCTGAGGGGAAGCGAGTTTTTTTTTTTTTTTTTTTTTTTCCCTAAAGGATAGAGGAAGTATAAGTAAGGAAATCTTTCTGGAATAAACAGATCAGTTACATACTGACGTCAGCTGATGGACAATGCATGACAAAATATCAAAGTAGGGATAGAGGAAGGGGTCTAAAAGGCACTTTTTAAAATTTTTAATGCATTTGATGTTTACTCATTCATTTCAGCGACTACTGTTTAACTTTTATTTTTATAGTGAATGCAAGGTGAGGTGCACTCAAGAGTGTGCATAAAAAGACATGATTTGCCTGAAATTGTTTGTCCTTGGTTTTATTGAGGAAAATTCAATAAACTGAAAATATTAACTGCCACTACCTGAGTGTCGGCTGTTTTTTTCATCCTAAAAACATATCTGTGATAAAATTCTGAACCAATACACAGATTTAGAACTCTGTAAGACAAGTACAAACCTCCTCCTGTTCTTGAATTTGTACAGCCCTTTTTCATGTTCTGAAAGAATTCCATGTAGTTATGGTCTGAATCGATTCCATGCTTTACACCCCTAAGGCAGACAGAGAGAAAAGAATGAACTGCCTGGCAAGGCAAGCATACAATGATCAACACTGAAAAACAAGCCTATCTTTGTTTCCCAACAGCAAGCGTGCTCTTTCTGCAGAGCAAAATGCCCCTCCTTTCTCAAACAGCCACAATGCTCATGGAACAGTTAGTCTGAAAAGGAGGAACAGCTGCTTAAACGTTCATGTAGTGAGTCCCCAAGGACATGCTTTCCTCTGAGGAAATCTAGCTGGTATCACATATTGTCACCAGATGCTGACAATCATAATGTATCGCATCTGGCAACAGGATCCCCACCCACCCACACCCTACATATACCAAACAACACACTATCACCTGCTATCGTAGAAGAGGAGTCAAGGAGGGAAATTATGTGGCAGTAAGGTAAATCAAACAAACTGACAAAAGAATCATGCAAACACACAACAACATGTATATGCAAACCTAGGGCAATGAACAAACCAACCAGTACAATGTAAACAAAACACAACTAACCAGCCAACAACATACTCATAAAAAAAACATGCAGCAACACGCACATATAAACAAGGGCAAATGAACGTTTTGAGAAAGCCCGACAATCCTCATTGGCAAGTGTGCCTTTCATACACACCATCTATCCACAGTTCCATCCTAAGTCTACTGAACACATTGTTCTCCAACACAGTCCCCTGGTTCCATACATGACAAGCCCAGGGCAGCAAATGATCTGTGTCGCACACAGGTGCAACAATACGCATTCCATGTTCTCTTGTTCATGACATTTGGGAACAGGGGAGAGAGGAAGCAGGGGCCACAGCATCACAGGCAGAAAGGCAATGTCCCACAGGCCATTGCACAGTCAGTCAAACTCATCACAGCTGGATGGACACTTTGCTGCCGACTTTCATTGTAAAACAAGGCCAACCTGCAAAACAAAACAAAAAATACAAGTCTCAAACTCACACATGACTAGGAACTTAATAACTGACCAGGAATGTTTACTGATGTTTGCAATTTCTGTGTGAGTGTGCGTGCGTGCGTGCGTGCGTGCGTGTGCGTGCGTGTGTGTGTGCGCGCACACACGCACATTTTTCCCCTCACAGATTTAAATTTTGCATGCTTTTGTTTTTAACAAATTCTTTTAGCAAAGAGTCATACATGTTTACAAGTTTGATCATGTGTGCACAATCCTATATGCAAGCACTGATGGATGCAATTATGTGCATGTGTTACTGATATCTATGTGCATGCCTGAGTAATATATGCAATTTGGGGGTAGGCTATTCTCTTTTCTGTGGGCATACTATATGACACCAAATTGTAACATTATGATCCAGGCCTTTGAAAACACAAACATGATATATTCAAACAAGAAGTCCAGGGAAATTCTTCACTTCTCATCAGTTTCACATCCTGATGTCTCTGGTTGGCATAGCTGTGGTCAGCTTGGGCTATAAAATGTCCGACAGCAAAACACACATCACAGGCAAAAGGAAAAAAAAAAAAACTGCCTCATGCACAAGGCACTTCACATCACTGGGCCCCTTAACTCCCTTGATGCCGTACATTTTCCCCATGTCAACCTCTACAAATCAGCAGTTTCTGTATTAAGAAAAAAAAAACTATTAAAAAAGTAAAAAGACATACATTTAAATCTGGAAAAATGGGTGAAATGCATGCTATTCTATGTCATAGCAAAACCAGCTTTGCTAGTTTGAATATGGTATGTCAAGAAAATAGCACAAATTGTTCAAAGTACAATCCACATATGCAGACAATGGAAGGCAAGTGTTGTAAAGACAATATTTACGAGTTACATTCACAACACCCCACATGTGAAGAATCCAACGGTCTGCCATTGTCTTAGGTCTGACCAGGCATACCTTCTGACTTAAAAAAAATTGTTTCTTGGGCAGGCATAGAGCTGATTTTCTTGTTTTTATCATACATTTCAAAATCTTTTTTTTTTTTTTTTTGGTCCCCAATTCCCTACGCCAAAAAAAGTTCGTGTCTTTCACTCTTACTATCTCTGCAAATCAAAGCTGCGCATCAGATGAACAGCATGTTGACTTGATATTGCTAACAGAGGATGTAAAAAAGAGACAGAATACTTGAGTAACATTTTTTGTGTTATGGTAAGGCTCATGACACTGTACTACTCGTGATCAACATCACATTCATACGGACCAATGAAAAGACCAGCTGGAATGTTAGTGTCTCTGAATATTCTACTGAGCGCTGTTTTGTTCCAGAGGTCAACAGACTTGTCAAAGCTTCGACTGCAGAACTAAGCCAGTTACAGAACACTATCAAGCACCCATTGATTGAGAGACAAGTGAAAAAAAAACATCTCACAATGATTGTCAGTCTTCTCTGGAACAATTAAAAAAAAAAAAAAGTGTCTCAGTAGAAATACAAGAAACAGTTGAACTACCATTCATTCACCTGTACATAAAACAGCTGACTGACAGCCGTTTAATGCTATGGTCTGACATGGTATAGTATACGACGCCAAAAGTTGAACTACCATTTATTCACCTGTACATAAACCATTCCACTCACAGAACAGATTGTGTGTCCAGGGACTCTTCCTCAGCAAAAGCTGGGGTTAAAATATTAATGCTAATGATTATTTACAAATGATTGAATGACTGATATCAATCTGGCAAGCTAAATGAGCTCAGGAAGCAAATGGACAGGTCTCCATTATGATATTGGTATAAAATTTATGTTTGCTGCCAGACCCACCCGCTTTGACTCTCACCTTGTTGGTTTCCATGGAAGGGCACTTCCAATTGTACAGGTAATACTGGAGGAAGCCATCACCTACACCAAACTTCAGTTTTTCCAGGAATTCTTTGTTGTCCATCAGATCCAGGGCATTGAACACATCGAAACCCATCTACATGAACAAACATGTGTACCATGTTTCAAGTTTTCATGTTCAATGAATCCTTTCATCTAATTTAGATTCTGAGAATAACAATGTTGCTTTGAGAATCAAACAGACTCTGCACGTTTTAATCACTGCTTTTGAATCAGCAGATGTCAGGTTGTAAAAAATCAACACCAGCTTTGAACATAACTGTTTCATGCATGCAACTTTATTTCTCCTGGGTCAGGATATTTTGGGTATTTCAGATATACTTCACTACAAAATTTGTCTTTATGGAGCGAGCCTACCCAGAAATGAAAGAGATGAAAAACAGCTTAGTTCTAGATGACAAGCCATAAAAGTTTTGAAAACGGAAGAAAAATAATATGTGGTCCCAAACATTTTTTTTTCAGGTTACAACAAAACCAGATTTCATGGATGATAAAACTGAGCCTAATTTACATAATTATCAACCCATCCTTGAATAGACAAGAAAAATAAGGATGACAGTCATCATCATGACAGACAGCAGGCATGAAAGCAACAAACTGATAATTAATGATATAAAACAAATTACCAACTGTAAGTCATTTCTTCTTCTGGATTGAAAATAAAGTATTTTTCTGCTTTCAACACAGATGAAAAAAAAATTGATGCAAATCTCAACAGATCAATGTGAATGTCTAACATGCTCTCCTCATTTCCATTGTAACCCACAGTAACAAAAAAAATTACCATATGATCCTGAGCAGAAGTTTGATTTATGACCAACTCTATACCAGCCCTCATCAAAGGAAACAGACGACCCAGTCTCTATCACAGCACCTTTACGCAAACTGCAACTGCCAGCGTCATGTCTGAACTTATTACCATTGACCTTGGACTGTCTGTACTACTCTCCTTCTTTCTCATGAAAGAAAGTTGTTCTATTCTTCCTTTCCACTGTGGACATATGGGCAGAAATTGTGGTTTTGAAAATGTTTTATAGGTAAGTAACAAAATTCAAATAAATACGTTTTGCAGGTAATAACAAAACCATGTTCAATACCGTCAAGACACAACCTACACCAAAGCTATGCACAGACATCCTGTTTTCAAATATTGGCTCCCTCCTTAAGATCATCAGTGTGTCATTAGACACTGTGTCATCAGACACACACACTTCTACATATTTCATTTTCCATCTGGATTATTGTCGTTGTTTTCTTCCCCCACTTCATTTTAAGTTAACTGCAGCTGCATAAAAACAAAGGAATAGGAAACTGATATACGCCATTTGAACAAACGTTTTTCCTTAACATTAACAACAACATGCGTTACTACGGATCTTCCAAAGACAGCTTAAAACCAAAAAAAAACACTATCTGACTCATGCTATTTGAACTGAAAACAATGTTGATTTTCTAAAGGCAATATGCAAATCCAAAAACTTAAAAGCAACTTTGTGACCTGTGCTACCTATATCAAAACAGCAACTTCATCTACTGATACAATATGGGTCAGTTCTGAACCAACTGTATTTAAAAAGTAAAAAAAAAAAAAAAAAAGGAAAAAAAGACAAAAAAGACACACATAATCAAAAACTCAAAGACAATTTGTATATTCACTTTTTTTCCACACACAGAAAATCTAAAACTCTACGACAATTTTGTATATTCACTTTCTTCCCTAACCACAATCACAGAATCCTGCATGAGGTTGACCAGAGAGTTTCACTACATGTCACTTGAACTGTTTAAGTTGAATTTCATAACTTGATCGAGCCCAGGCAAAAGGCAGAGCTCACATTTCTGGCCACGATCAGGGCGTCCTGCATGAGGTCGACCCAGGGCGTGGCTCCGGACACGTTGTAGAAGGAGTAGGCGGCTCGCAGCAGCTTGTGAGAGGGGTGGTGCATCACTGTGGACGGCAGAGTGTAGAAGCTGACAAAGTCGGTGATGGTGCCATCCGCCTGAAACAGACAATGCACGGTGCCACAGCATCTTCATTTTCTTTATTTAAAACATCAATGTGTGTGTAAACCAATGACTGAAAATTACAGCCTGCAAATGCTGACCCACAAGGTGACAGCAACATTCCAGGTAAATATTCAGAAACTGGAAAATGCCTATTCAAGCACATGCTCGTGTGTACTTTTCATTTTCCATTTACAATCTGAACATTCTTAAAAAGCTCCCAGAAGTCCCAGAATTCTTACAATATCTGAAAACCTACTCATCATAGAGTGAAAACGCCTTGAGATTCGTTCTCAAAATAGTCTGTCAAAAAGAATAAAATGAAAGATAGTGATAGTGATAAGGATAGACATGGCAAGGCACCTTCACTACGTCCCCCCACCCCCACCCCAACCCCACCCTGACCCCCAACCCACCCCCCACCCAGATAAGCTGTTTGCTTTTTATAGCCCATCCCTTACTGTCAAAAACGCCCATCTCCTGAGTCATAATGATGTATGACAACTAAAAAAAAGAAAAATAACACTATCAAATCAAAGATGAAAGTCTAAGTAGACAAAGAACAACACATTTGGAGAGAGGGATAGGAAAGAGAGGGGCTGAGCGAGGGAGTGGTGACAGGAGGGGTAGAAAGATGAGGTCGGAGAAACAGGAGGAGATGGCAAGGAGGTAAGGGGGAGACAGAGGTTGGGGTGGGGCTGGTGGGTGGGAGGAGGGATTGGGGGAGAGGAGCAAACAGTAAAAAGACTTCTTTTGTCAACGCAATGCCTGCAAACCACACCAGTGAATGACAAACCAACTGTGAAAGACACCCAGACAAGCTGATCTTTTTCACTTACCTCCACCACAAAGCTGTCCACGATGTTTTCCCTGGGGATAAACCAGTGTCGGAACTCTTCCTCTGTGAAGATGGGACCCAAGTCAAACTTCTGCATATACTGCAAAAAACACAGACCAGCCATCTGTCAGATTCTCAGCTTAATCCATTCTGTAACATGTCCCTTCATCTCAGTTGAAAGAACATACACATTTCAGAAAAGTGCATGAGCACAAACACAAGCCTTATCTCTTCTTCACTACAAATGTTTTGATCAATTTCACTTCATACAAACATTTGATCAATAAAAGAGAAATGGTTCAGACCGATTGGATTGTAAGTCAGTAACAGCTATACTTAATGTCTGTTGCCAAAACAATCTCAGTTAATGATGAAGGAAGACAACCAGCTGCCATATCCAAGTCACTAAACTCCTCTGTTATTTGTGTCCAGCCACAGAAATGAGTGGATGTGAATGCTTCTGTGACCTCCGAACCACAAAAAAGAGTGACAGGTCAAGTTTTCATATGATCTTTGTTCTTCAGTTTTGAATGCTATTTGTCCTGTCTGAAGAAGATCCAGTAAGTTGAAAGGCATTGTGTTTGTCTTGTAACTCATTTGTTCCTTCATTTGGCGGCCCAGTAATTCTGTTTTTGATCTAGTCTGATGTCTTGTCCATATGTAAGATCTAAAATGCACAACACAGCAGACTATCGTTATAAAGATATATCCCCTCCCCCCCAAAAAAGAAAATGGATTAGCCCAAGTAAAGAAAATCTGACAACAACATCAGTTCCTAAACGACAAAGAACATGAAATGGCCTTCACTTACACTTGTGACAAGTCTGAAGGCGTCAGGCACATCAGCAGGTGTGAACTTCCGAAATCCCCGAGTTTTGGGTGCCTGGAACAGAACATGGGGATCAGTCCAAAATTAACTGCGCACAGCCTGAAGCAAAACCTGTTCAATCACAAGCTCAAAATGGTGTCTACAGACCCTTAAAGAGAAGCATACAACCATGTGGTTAACTAGACTTCAATTGTCTTTCGTCATCTTTATCTGGTATGACATTTTTGCACTTAAAACTACCAGAAACCGGGCTTTAACTACAGTAAAACTGTTTGATGATCAGAGACATTTTCTAGTCAATTCCAGAACCAAGAATGCGAGTTTTCTTCAATACAAAGTTGTCTTCAATATGAAACAATTACAAAAACAGAATCAATGGATAACGTTTTCTCAGCAACAATGATTATCAATGATACCTTATGATCCTTTTTTTCCTGTTTAACTCTCTTGACAAGCATGCACCCGCTAGCGCCCAACCGGAAATCACACTGCCAAAAGGCTGAGTGCCTGCCAGCGCCCGGTAAAACATGTGGCAACAATGGGCCTCGCCATGTTTTTTTGCAGAGTAGGAAGTCTCGCGAGAATGTGACTTCCTTTTTCCTTTTACAATCCACATCCGTTTGCAACAAAAACCGCGACAAAATACATGCCATAGTCTTGAGTTACGATTATTTAAGTTTTGTGGTCGAAGTGCGGTTTTTCACCATAGCTAACCTTGATTTCTGGCATTCTATCATGGGATTTAGTGTGATGAAGATGAGCTGATTAGTAGGATTTACGGCATAAGACTTAGTAAAAGTGCAGGGTAATGAGCTGAGAGTGGCCTAGATTTTGATTGGGATGACGTTATAGATATGATGAACAACAATTCATCAGAAGGTTCTGAAGAAGAAGATTTTTTTTTTTTCCACGAATAAATAGCTCTTGTGACATTCTTCAAACTTATCATATAGCAACCAGCCGCCATGGTGAAGTGGTTAGCATCGCAGACTCCCCGGCTGGGAGGTCGTAGGTTCGAATCCCATCAGAGTCATGTGGGTTTTTCTGCCCCAACCGGCTCCTACCCAGAGTTGAGTTTGCTGCGGACTCAGCTGGGAAGACTGGGACCACACAGTTGAGTTTCATCCACTTAATGGATGAGTTTCTGAGAAAGTGCTCAAATTTCCTGACCAACACTGCAGGTGCCTGTATCTCTCGGGCCTGGCTGATGGCGGGATATATCATGAAAGGAAGTGTAGAGTACAGCCCTGTCATGTAGTCTCAGACTGAAATGGGAATCCGTAGCATCATCTTAATCATCCTCATTCTCATCAATCAGCATAAAAAAAATGTCTCAAATTCTGTGGCCCTTCATGCTCTGCTCTCATGGTGACCTCAGTTTCAATGTCCTCTCCACATCTGTGGCCTTGGTTTGGTTCCGTCGGGGTCACCAGTATCAGCGAGTCCATGGGGGCTGTCGTTGGACGGACGTGGAGGTGCCCTCCAGAGGGGAGAGCTCACTCACGCCGGCTCCGCGACTAAGCAATTATTGTCGTCCGTAGCGGGCTTAGTAGATGGTTCCTGCGTATGTTAGATCAGAACAGGCGCCACCACTGAACACCACCGAAGTGACTCAGCAGCAGTGCAGTGTCTCCTCCGGTGGGTTGCCTCTTGACGACTTGACACTGACTGCTCCCTGTGAATTGCCAGTGCCGGGGCTGCAGCAGGACCGACCGGGCTGTGTGGCTGTGGATGGGGTGTCGGAATGAGTGGTGTGAGTGCACTGCCTCCGAGCTGGCGCAGAGATTGGGACAGCAAAAAAAAAAAAAAAAAAAAAAAATCAAAAAGCTTATCATATAGCAACATATACATTCGTAAGAATTTTTTTAATTAATTTCATTTCATTATTTCCCTTTTCTCTCTCTTAAATTAATTCTTAAATTGGGTAACCATATTCAAATTATGGAGTTACTTCTCTTGCCGTAGGTTTTCGGCGTAAGTAAGCACAGATAGGTGCATGCAGAAAAGGGTTAAATCCAATTTTTCTTGGACAGCAAAAGAACAGGGAAACAATTATTAAAAACAAGTAATAGCAATCTATGGAGATGTAAGAAAATCCGTTCCATTGACCTTTACGCACACATCTGTGAAAAACACATGAAAAAACAAACATTGTAGCATGCCCTAAAACTACCACATAGCATTGCCAAAAAAGTCCTCTGCCTGATCTTGCTCAGAAGCTCACTGAACTTACATCTGGCAGTTTGTACAGCTTGAGAGTTCTTTGCATTGTCATGTTGCGGCTGAGGTGAGAAAACTTCACCTCGATCAACTTCCTAGGGTTCAGGGATCGGTGCCAGTATCTGAAATATAAGCAGAAATACACCTTTTTGGAAAACCAATATGTAACTAATGCAATAAATGAAATACACACACACACAAAACTAGACCTGAAGAGGGAGGAAACAGGTATAAAATACTTAAAAGAATGCAAAACAGAGCAAACACTTCAAGCCGAGTTAATCAGTCCTTCAAGGATCATTGACAAAATCTTTTATGGAAAGTCATCTGTAGTACAATGCACATACTTCTTTAAAATATTGTGTGCATGTGAAGCTTTTAGAGGAAGGGGGGGGGGGGGTTAGGGGAGGGGCTGGTGCGAGAGTGTGTGTGTGTGTGTGTGTGTGTGTGGGTGTGTGTGTGTGTGTGTGTGTGTGTGTGTGTGTGTGTGTGTGTGTGTGTGTGTGTGTGTGTGTGTGTGTGTACGCATGTGTGTTTGTGTGTGTGTTCCAATTTTCTATTTAAGAAAAAAAAAAAAGAAAGAAATCCTATATATACCAATGCCTGACACACATGCACAAAGGCACAGTAAATACTCTTTGCACAAAGTTGGGTCTCAAAGCGAGATGGACATGTACCCACAAAGGGCGCACCATTAACAACAAACTTTCCAGTTAGTTTCAAAGTGAGGTGACTGCAGGAGGAAATTTAAACAAATTTTACGATTAATTCTTAGTGAGTTCACCAAAAGCAGGGACAAACAAGTTACAAGACAAAACACAACATGTCTCAACATGTGTTTTGTCTTGTGACTCGTTTGTCCACATTTCTCTGGGCGGTTCACTAACATTTATTTAAGATTTGTTTAGATTTCCACCTGCAGTCGTCTCACTTTTCAACTAACTCAACCTCTGAAATTTTCTTTAGGCAAGACAACGTTCAGAACTATGAAAATGATGAACAAACAGCCACTTGCCTTCTCACATTCGGCCCAAGTTCATAGTCCTGAATGTTGTTTATCCTACCTGAAGATTACTTAAAAGGTCGAAACACGTCATGTTTTGTCTTGTCACTTGTTTGTCCTTGTTTTGGGCAGACTCACTAAGAATCATTCTCAAAATTTTGCATTGTCAGACTTACCTGCAGGAGGCCACAGGTTTGGGTAGAACCACCCCAGCAGTGTACACGGCCTGGAACAGCCCCTGCTGATGTACCCTCCTCGTGATCTCCTTGATCAGCACGGGGGCCACTCGTTTAGAGCGCAGCTTTTTGTGAACACACAGAAAGTTGATCTCTACCATTTTCTTGGACCTGAAACCAGATGATGCTTGTTGAGTTTGTACCCAGCCAACCTAAAGCCTGAAGAAACATGTTCCCTCAGGCACAATGAAGATTATTGGAGTCATCCATGACGCACGCTAATCCACAGTAACCAAGAGAAAAACCTGCATCACAAAAAGAAGAAAAGAAAAAAAAGGACAGAGAGAAAGAACACAATATAGTGAATGCAAGTACTTTTTGAATGACATTTTTTAATATGGAGAAACATACTTTCAACCAACAGATCCACTGAAGACGCCGCTAACACTGAACACAAACATAGCACCTTAAAAATAAAAAATGATGAAAAGTAACCCTTCATTTCCCAGATAACAATCAGGTAGGTGGGAGGATCAGAAGGTGACTGAAGAGATGGACAAAGAGAAGAGTCCAAAACAAAACTATGCCCTAAGACTCATTCACATACACTGAATCTCTCAACAACCGTTTCCATAATTCCTTCAAAATCCAGCCTTTGATGAGAGAGAGTCATCACTGGGAGGCAAACCCAGTGCAGACAAATAGGGAAAAAAAACATACTCCTGGGGAACAATCTTTCATGGAGGAAGTCTTAACTGGAAGGATCTTTACTGGGAAGTGTTACTGCACTTTCTGGTAGAAACAGGTCCGACAGAAACCCCAGGAGTAGGCCCAAACCCACCTGTTGTAGATTTTGACACAGGCAGGTACAGCACTGATGAAGCCGACCAGTTTCTTGCTCTTCACCACACGCACCCCACAGTGCCACACCTTCTTCCAGCCTGGAGGCTGCAAAGCCCTGCATACACACACACAACCATCAGACACTGATAACCATAAAACAAGTGTACCATCACTTCACACATTAAACACATGACACACACAATAATTGTAAGGTAAGGTAATGTTGCTCACAGCCCAGCCCACCGCAAAGGTCAAAATCAGGGCTGTCACCCCAATGAAGCCAACTCACAAGTCGTTTAAAAGAAGAAAAGAAAAACTCTTTCACACAACCCTTCAAAATACACCTTCTAAAAACACACCTGAAAACTTCTTAAAAATCCTTCTGTAAATTCTTAGATCAGATGAAAAATGTCGGTCTCTTTCAGAAATTGAAAAATTCTGGAAGGTTCATGGAGTCTGTTGTGAAACATTTCTCTTACATCATGCAAGTCCCAACACTCTCTAAAAGAATATATTTCATCGTCAGTGGTATATGACATGTAATGTACTGCAGAGCTTCTTCACCTTTTAAAAGATAAGAATGGGTGCAAAAGGAGTGGCCTGTATGCAAACTGCACAGAGACTGTTTCTTCTTTACGCCGTCTCAGGAACATGGTAAAAACTGTGCAGAATGTCTTTGAGGATGCTTAGAAGATTTTAAAATAGAAAAAAACAAAACAGAATAAAAATCTACAACATTTCGGTCATGGACTGTCTTCAGGACTTGAGACGTATAAAGAAAAACAAATAAATACGTATAGGCAATGACGTATGAAAAAATCTCTCAGGTTTGGACAGATTTTTAACAGTTTGTTATCCATCTGCAAGTTCCATTCCTCTCTTGCCAGAGGCCTCTGACATCCACACAACATTAATAAGGCATTATAAGATTGACCAATGGACTGTGTGCATGCTTAGGTCAGTCGTCTGCTAAGTAACAATAATAACATCCATCAGATCTGACCCCAAATTTAGTCTATGTCTGCTTTGAATCCATTTCTTGCTTTAATGCTGTTCTACATATGATTAAGGTCTAACAGCTTTTCAGACAGATATAATGTAGTGTATGTGGACTTGCACATACACAGTGATGAGCCTCCATGAGGAATCCCTGTTCCATCCTTGCTCGGTTTGGGACCTGCCCATCGCTGGGCTGGCACTGAGGTTCAAACTGTTCATTTTATTAGAATGTTCACAGGCTTCTTCTGCTTCTTGATGTTGTGGTGACCCTGATGTACTGATGACACTCAACAGCTTTTCACTGACTTTCAAAGACATGATTATACTTTCTTTTTCAAAGACTGTAAATTTTACATCAATCATCAGAAAACCCACAAAGAATACAATGAATATATGCTGAAATCTACCTACCAACAGCAAAGACAATTGGGCACAGATTACTAACAGAAACCAACAGTACATGGCATCTTTCAGACTACCATCTTGGACAGGATCACTCTCTTTTCAGGACTTACTTCTGCTTGCAAATTTCATAGTGAAGAAAAATATAATGATAATATTGACACTGAATGTCTCCTCAAGCAGCCATGAAAAAAAAAAAACCCTCATCCATCAGGACTTTCTATGATTTCAAGGAACTATCCTTTTCATGTCCAATCAGACCAACCTTTGTGACAATCTCTTTGAAAATGTCAGCATATGTGAAGAGGCAACTCACCATTGCAAAAACTCTGGAGAGTAGTCAAATCTGAACATGTTGTCGTCATCTTCCACATAGTTTTCATTGAGCAAAGTATACAGTTCCTTCAACTGTAAACAAAAGCAACATTTGACAATAATAATAAAAGACTACTTCTTATTTCCTCTTATAATATGTATAACATAATAATAAAAGTACACAGCATACTAGTTTCTTTTTTCATTTATGGCTCTTGATGTATCTGTTTTCAAACAGATATCAAACTATCTAAATGATCAGTAAACAAGTGGGGTACTCTTTGCTCCCATAAGGAAACCTAACACAGAGTAACTTTTATTCAAGACTGGCACAGCCTTTTAAACTTGAATAAAGTCAGACAAATACAAAGACGAACAATCTAATAGTGGGGGAAAACAAGCACAGGCCAACAACTAAATTGTCTTCATAGTAATGACTTGGCAAAACTTTGAACTCAAGGAGGGCGGGGGGGGGGGGGGGGGGGGCAGGAGGGTTGAAGATGTAAAAACTGGGAACATGAAATTAAGAAAATATGAAAAACTCTTCACTGGCTGCATAAGGGAACCATCGCAATCCCTTTTAAAGACAGATATATTTGTATTGCCTGCTCCGAGGCCTTTCGTCCACTGGGTCGGAAACTCATCAGGGAGACACGGCTGGCTGTATCTGCGCTCCTGGCGTCAAATAGAGACACACCGACTGTGTCTTTGTTTGTATTTGTCTGACTTTATTCAAGTTTAAAAGGCTGTGCCAGTCTTGATAAAAGTTACTCTGTGTTAGGTTTCCTTATGGGAGCAAAGACTACCCCCACTTGTTTACTGTTTATTGTTTACTGTTCCCTGCCTCATTTCATTTCCAATTTTATCTAAATGATCAATTTTACATACACACATACATGAACAAGACTGAAAGACACCTTATAAATCATCTTTTTTTCTCATTTAATCTCAAAAAAACGAAGCACAAGGGGATATGCATATCTGTATGCATTGATAGTTAGATATAGAGAGAGAGATACAGATAGACTGATAGATAGATAGATAAACAGATAGATAGAAAGACACACACATATAATTATATATGAATACTTACTTTGAAAAGATCAAAAGAAAAATAGAAAAGAAAAAAAAAAAGTGAAAGGATAAGCAAAAAACATGTGACAAAAACAATCAGACAAGATAGTAGATGAGTAATAGAAAATGACAGACACTGAGACAGACAGGCAGACACACTCTGAGTCAAAATATTTTAGAATTTCATACTACTTTCACTTCCACTACAAAGTAGCAACCATGTTAAGACTGGGAATTTTCTTCGGAATCTTCAAAGCATCTTGTATGTTGACCAAAGCTCTAGAACTACGTGCATACAAGCTAGACAACAACTGTAGTCAACAGCTGACTATATGCTACACACTGACAATGAGTACGAGCAATACCTCCGACGTACATCCATGCTACCTCCTTACACTTTCATGGAACAAAAATCAACAAATAACCTTGATTCTGAACAAAGATCTTCACTATCATGCTTTTCTGGTGCGTATATTTTTTTCATCTGACATCTGGGTACGTTAGTTTTACATGATCATACATTCCGATGAGAAAATGTAAACTATGTCATTCTCTACCACTGGCACATCCATCATTTGTTTCAAACCTGGGATCTGAAACAATCCACCAACACACAAACACTTGGGAGTAAACAACTGAACAGAACTTGTTTTCTGTTCTTTGGACTGCTTTCCCCCCATAAAAACACACAAGAACATGAAAATCAGTCAATAGTTAGTCTATGAATTGGTTGCTAGATACCTGATGATCACTTTTCAATAGCACCTGAATGGAAAAATACATGTCTCAGTGTTATTGTGATTAAAGTGAATGTGAGACATAGATGAAAACAGACTGATATTTGAAAACACACACACACACACACACACACACACACACACACACACACACAAACACACATACATACACACACACACAAACGCACACACGTACCCACATACATGCGCACGCAAGCACGCATATATGCACACACACACTCAGGCACACACACAAAACATCAACACAAACCTGGCTGACACTGATGACAGTAAGAGAAAGATGCAGTCATCAGAGAGACTCAAAGACAGACACTGAGAGAGGCAAGTGGCTATGACTCACAATGAGAGGATCACAAATGTCCAATGTATCCCAACAAAATCCAGCTGGTAAGGACAATGGCTCAGCTCGAATGGCTTCAACAGGCTTGTCTGCCTCTATTTCTTCATTTCCATCTATGACTTCATCTGTAAAACAAAAACAAACAAACAAAAAATACAAATAAATCAATATTACACATAAATCTTAAATAAATGTCAGCAAACCGCCCAGAGAAACGTGGACAAATGAGTCACAAGACAAAACACAACGCGTTTCGACCTCATAGGTCTTCCTCAGGTGAAACAAAAATGAATAAAATAACGAAAATGCATTTAGCTTTGATCGCTTCAGATCGCTTCTGAATTCAGCGCAAGGAAGAACGCCTTCTTCCCTCTTCCTTGCGCTGAACTCAGAAGCAATCTGAAGCGATCAAAGCTAAGTGCATTTTCATTATTTTATTCGTTTTTGTTTCACCTGAGGAAGACCTATGAGGTCGAAACGCGTTGTGTTTTGTCTTGTGACTCGTTTGTCCATGTTTCTCTGGGCGGTTCGCTGACATTTATTTAAGATTTGTTTAGATTTCCACCTGCAGTCGTCTCACTTTGCAACTAGATCAATATTACACATACTAATCATCAACACCAACACCATCAAAAGGCCTTAGTTCGCTTAAAAAAAATACACTTAAAAAACTTAACAACTATAAAAAAGAAATGCTAATATCACAACAGTATAGATAAAACTTAATTTACACACAATTACTTTCAACTCTAAACTTTGTACGACTAAAACAATTCAGAAAAAAAAAAAAATTCAAGCACAATGAATTTCAGCTTTTAAACTGTACTTTTCTGTAATATACATGAAGAAAAAACAAAGAAGACTTTTCTCAGAACAGTATGAAATAATAAAACATTATTCATATTTATCAATTAATGACAACAGCATCATACCAAACTTTGGCACAGGTTGCGTCTCCCAGAAATGGAACTTTCTTTGCTTGGCTTCCTCCAAGTTCCTAGGTACTGCAGCCGTCTCCTTCAACGTCAATAGTTCCACTGCTTTCTTCAGCTGGGCCAGGTTGTTAGCTGAGGCCACCACCTAGGTAAAACAAGAGGAGCTAAAACAGTCAATGTTATTCTCGTAACTGTATCAACGGTAAATAAATATAGATAATTAAATAAAATGACACATGGAAACAAACTGCTATGGACTGAGCTAAATGGCGCTTCTCTATCCACAAAGGCGCCAATTTACGTAAGACAGGCAAGGAAAGCCCGCATCAGCAACTCAGGGCAGGTCTCCCACATTGCCTGTGCAAGCTGTCACTGCACATTCCGTGCAAGCATTGGCTTGATCAGCCACCTGCATAAGCACAAATCATCTCCCCCACCACCACCCCCAAAACTCTCCCCCCTCAACCCCTAGATGACTGAAGTGGTCCTCGTCCATTCGAAGGCCACAACAACAAAAAAAAAAAAAACATAAATAATCAAATTACAAGCAGGGCTGCTACTTACTGAAGTGATAGTGCCCCTCCCCCTCCATCCCCCCCCCCCCCCCCCCCCCCCCCCCCCCCCCCCCCCCCCCCCCCCCCCCCCCCCCCCCCTTCCACTACCCCCCAGTAACTTCCTGATACATGTCGTAACGAGTTCATTTTTCTTTTGGTTTTACACATGCACGTCTGCAAATGTGCACATGCCCATGCACAAAATCACTCTTTCTCTCTGTATCAGACTCACAAACTGGTTAACTTACAGGTTAACCTTTCGCATTACACTGAAACTCATGTATACGTATACTCACAAACACACACACATAAATAAAGATATATGCACTCTTTCTGTCTCTCTGAAAATTACTCACACAACAGAACTGATTCATGGATACCATCCAACATCCCAATTGCAATTTCTTGCAATAAAGTTAGGTGTCAGTTTCTGACTTTGTGTGTGTGTGTGTGTGTGTGTGTGTGTGTGTGTGTGTGTGTGTGTGTGTGTGTGTGTGTGTGTGTGTGTGTGCGTCTATGAGTATATCACTGTATGTGTGCATTTAACAACGTTTCTACAAATTCTGGTGCATGCATGCGTGTGTGTGTGTGTGTGTGTGCGTGCGTGCGTGCATGCGTGGTGTGCATGCGTGCGTGCATGTGTGTGCGTGTGTGCGCGCGTGCGAGTGCGCATGTGTGTGCATGTGCCTTTGTGTGCGCGCATGCTTCATTTTCGTTTCCAAAACTGTTTGACTTATTGTTGAATAATAATCACCATCTCCACACCTTACACGCAGTCTTCAAAAAAATCTTTAAAAAAAGAAAGACTATTCTTTGAAATTTCAACTGTTCCTAGGTGTCATCTCCCTTCCTGCTCCTTCCCCTCCATTCTCTACTTCACTCTTTCAGTTATCTGGGTATCTTCCACTCTTTCCACAGTTTTTTTTTCCCTCTCAGGTTTCCATAAAATAAAAAAAATTTCTATAACCACCTTTCGAATACAAACATTTTTCATCAAAGAGAACTGTTACTGATGTCACATACGACAAAAGTAAATACACTCAATTTCTCATGATTCATTCTGTCCAGACCACATGTAAGCTCACCTGAGTGGGGCCACCGTCTTGGACACTTTTCCCATCCACGAGTGCAGTGCCGTCTCCGATGCTCATCACATCTTTTACCTCATGATCATGTGACCCGTGGCTCTCACAAATGGCATCCACCCCAGAGTGTGCATGATTAATGCTGGGTTTCTCTGCATTTATTCGATGGCTTTTATGAACTCCTTCGTCGTTAGACATTTGGTTGTCCGAGTCACCGCTAGACTGTTCTACATCACGGAACTTTCTCCTCTTCTTTCTTGTTTTTCTTTCTGGTAGAGGCATCTGGACTAAAAAAAAAAAAAAAAAAAGAAAGGAAGACCAAGGTTTACAATATGAAACTAAAGAAACACAATGAACAACATGTTTGGTTCAGAAACAAAAGTATATACAAATGACACAAGTTAAAAAAAAAAACCTTGATTCTTCTTAAATGATATAAAACAAAATGAGTATAAATTACCTAGGCTCTGATAGTTTCTTTCTTTTCCAGTGATGATTCTTATGCACAAATATGCATCTCTGACACATAAAAATCCAGTCTGACACACTGGAATTCAGTCCAGTGCATCACTAAAACATGCCAAAATTTACAGCGATGCAATGATTTTCTCCTGTGTGTATTGCAACCCTGAGCAGAGCAGCGCGTCACGTAAAAGCACTTCAGTCCTATCCGCCTGGATCAGAGACGATAAAAACGTAACTTTCCTCGACATTTTAGAATGTTCTGGATCGATGTACAACCTCTGCTTTAGAACTCTTCTCTGCTGAAAACCAACAAGAGTCTTCAAATCGGACAACACAAGTCAATAATTGGACCCATGATTCGGCCAAGCGCGAACACCGTGACAACCATATGTCATTCTGCTTTTCAGAGACAAAATCTATGGTTCATACTTGGCTTGCAGGTGATCATCCAGGGAATGAACAAACGTCAAGCGATCCATGCACCACACCCATTAGGATAGTGAAAGTAATGGCTCCCTAAGGGTGTAGGAATGTGTAGCACACACAGTGCATGATGGCCAACCTACATAAGTTTCGTGAAATGTTCCATGAATATTCGTCACTCGCCTCTTGTTTGTCATCGCGCTCCCGACGATCATTGCAGGGCAACAGGAATACGGTCAAATAATAAAATGTTTCAGTACTGACAGAATTGGTTCGCGTTGTGTGAATTTTGTGATGATGATCGCAGAGGACATCACACATAATTATCAAGTTTCACTCTTGAAATTCTGATATTGTAGGTGTTCACACTTATTCACTTTAGTTAGCACTTTATTAACATTGGAACACAAATCTAAATAAATAATGTTAGCATAATCTGGAATGTTTTTATCAACTTTGTTGATAGCACTTCTTATCCATTTCTGCCTAGTTCTTTCTCTGTGTTTTTACATGTGTGAGCACGTCAGAACATGCTCACATGCGTACATGCATGCATGCATGTGACAGTATCACTGTATGTGGTTTTTCAGTACATTTACAGGCAGTTATACAGTGTGACCCCGTATATATTTTTGGGACCACCTGAATTTTTAAACAAGTTTTTTGCATCAAGTCTGACTCCTTAATTTTTTTGAAATAATTATCACTGTTTTCTTTTCCTTTTAAACTGTAATTTTGGTAACATCTTACAAAAAGTCTTAGAACACATCCTGGTCTACACTGTGATGGGTTTCGCCGAGAAAAACAACACTGTCTGCTGGCAACAACACGGATTCCGTTGAGGGCGTTCTTGTGTGAGTAAACTGCTAGGACTTGTGGATGAAAGATGAAATCACACTAGACAGGGAGAAGGGAAGACAGCACGACATCTTGGTCATGGACTTCTCCAAGGCCTTTGACAAAGTGTGTCACTCGCTTTTGGTCCACAAGCTCCATCACTATGGAATCCGAGCTCATCTGAACAGGGGGATCAGGAACTTCCTGACCAACTGGCAGGAAGCAGTGGTGGTGGACGGAGCTATGCTGGCATTAGCAGGAGATGAGTCTGAAGTCCCTCAAAGCAGTCAAGGGCTCTGTCTTGAGACCCTGCCTCAAGTACTCTACATCAACAACATCCCGACAGGCCTCTCCTCAACTGTACATCTCTTCGCAGACAACATTGCTTGCCAAAAAAAACCGTCAGGAAGGCCAGCGACCAAGCTACATTACAGAAAGACCTTCACAAACTTTCTGACTGGGAACAAACTTGGCTATGTCCTTCCATTTGGACAAGTGTCACTTCTCCACTTTGGCACATGACACACAACACCACAGATCATCTGCATGGCCAAAAACTCCAGCCCACCAAGGAGGAAGTACCTCGGGGTCACCCTGTCCACGGACCTGAAATGGGAACCCCACATTAACAACACTGTCAACAAAGCTTCTAAGACCCTCGGCGTTGTGAAGAGAAACCTGAAGATCTAACCAAAAGAGAAAGCCTACAAAGCCCTTGTGCATTCAACCCTGGAGTATGCCTGCCAGGTGTGGGATCCCTATCAAGAAGGAGACAAGATCAAACTTGAAGAGATCCAATGAAGGGCGGCATGCTGGGTTGTCAATCGCTACTGCCAGACGTCCAGCATAAGTGCCATGTATGATCAGCTGCACTGGGCTCCTTTAAAACAGCAACGCCAGCAAATCAGGTTAGCCACCTTCAACAAGTTCCACCACAGTGACATTAAGATTGATTCAGTGCACACCCTTCTGCGTTACCCACCAGTACAACACCAGAAACTCCCATGAGCTGCAGTACCAAATAGAATCCTAGTACAGGAACTTCAGCTCAACTACAGAAAGAACAGTTTCTTTCCACGCTCTGGGAGAGAATCGCACGACCTTCCTGCTGAGGCAGTAACCTCAGCCTCACTGGAGGGCTTCAAGTCCTGAATGTAACCTCCTCCCATCCCCCTGCCTCCTCCCCTCTCCTCCTGCCCTCTCCTGCTCTCCCCAACTATCCCCACCCTCACCTTAGTCTTTCCCATCCACTACAGAGTAAAGTCTACCTATGGCCCCCCTCACCCCCCACTCCCCTTAGAGGCCTGGAAAATAGTGGGTGACCCCAGGCCCCCTTTTTCTTATCCCAACCCACTATAGCTGATGATCCAGGCAGCATTTAAACTGTTAAATCCGTAAACCCCTTTTGTAGTGTCAGAATCTTCAGCTGGTTGAGGGCGGACACTTTTTTGAAAGAAGAAGAAGAAATCCATTACACATCTTGACCCTCTGAGAAACAACCTGTCAGTCTGCAAATTCATTTTTTCTAGAGATGCTAATAAACAACAGACACAAAAGAAATACTCCTGCCGACTTGCCCAACACTGTTGCCAGGAGAGAGAATGGAATGCCATGATCATCTAAAACTTTTTCACTTCTATCCCTGTCCCCCTTCTGTAACCAAACCTCAGTGCTCTGTAATACACTGGGACTGAGTGCTATTGAAAGAAGTTCAAAAAGAAGACTTCTCTGGTCTGTTTGATATTTTCACTATCTGTAGATTAACATCAACACATAAGATTAGTGATCTGAAATATGATGATTTACTTGATGTAGTGACTGTCTTCTTATAACTTCCTCTTTTCTTTTTCTCTTGTACTTGTAGAGCATGTTCCTTGAGATCAGTTTTCCTCATCAAAGTCTGAAGTTTAGGTTCAGCAGGTAATTTCCTAATGTAGCAGAACACAACCAAAAGAATTTTACTGCACTGACAAACTTGATCTCTGGTCCTTCAATGCATCAGCCCACCTCCCCTTTTGAGATTTCCCTGCATTTTTATTGGTCTCTACATCTATTACACACAAAAGTACAACTGGGGTAGGAATGGGAGGGGGGCATATGCTCAAAATATCACACTTACTTGACAGCTTATCTAGTCCAAATTCAGCAAGTGATTGCTATGGGCAGCTTGATTCAGTATGGTATACTCTTCAAGATCATCCACGTGATTTGTTATCGCCTTTCTATACTGTCACTAAGGAGATGGTCCAAAAATAAGGAAAAAACATTGTGGTTAAAATAACATGTTTTCAATAGTGTCAGATTTTTGGTAACTGGCACTGATCTTAAAACTGCACTACAGAAAGCCTTGGAGAGAGAGCCTGTTCTTGGCTCCTGAGCATATAAGGCTGATAGCGATATTAATTAGTTTCAGATGAGATCTCAAATGATTGTGTCTCCATGATACTTGACAGTGACAGTTACTGATGCCACATCAAGCTGGTATGGATGCTCTGTTGCCCCCTCCTTTCTGGTGACAGAGAAAGTGGTGCATTGCCAGGATGCAATGTCATGTTGCAGTTCTCTGCCCAATTTTTGAGGTTTTAGAGGTCTTGCTGCAGCTGGAATATGACCTGTAGTAGTGGATTATACTAAGCGCACTGTGTAGTACGGATGACCATCAACCAGCAAAGCACAAATTCTGAGGCAAGAGCATCTGTCACTGTGACAACTGTTGAAGTTTCTCTCTTGTACTTTTTGCCAAATACTTCAAAAATGAAAAAGGTCAATCTGCACGATCATTGGACCATTGACCAACATGACAAGGGCTATCTCTCGATCCAGCATCATTCCTTTCATTAAACAGTTCACATTTCTCTGTTTGTATCATGATGCAACACAGAGAAATTAACAGTTTTAAAAAACAAAGAAAAGGGGGGTCGTACACGATTGAGAAGTAGCCATGACAGTAGTCAAACAAAACAGATGCATGTTTGAACGGATAAAACTATTCCGGAGATACTAAGAGGCCTAGAAATTTTAAGTTCTGCACGTGCGGGTCCCGATGTAAGACAAGAAGAGTATGTGCGCAAGACAATCCATTGGAAGGTCGCATTGACCCGTGCGACAGAGGTGATAGACAGCAGTGTCATCGGCGATAGTCGTACTGTCAATGACTCAGGATCTGATTCAACGTTAAATTACGCTTGGCACTTGTACTATTGTACAGCAACAATCTCTACTAGTCCAGCACCACCGCGTCAGCGCGTCACGCTGAACTTGTGGCAGCAAGCAAAGTGAGCAAACAACTGAACAAGCATGCCATGATGAAGCATGATAATATAATAACAAAACAAATTAGAATGCTCTCTAAACAAAAAAAAAAACCATCCTCAAAACTTTAGCAAGGTATGTAAATTATCGAATCACAACCAGAACCTTTGTCTTATCTGTTCATCGCTTTCAGCATCAGCTTCAACAGCGCTGCTTGGATCAGCATCCAAATCCGAACTCTCGATATCGTGGAGAGAGTCAATATCCGCCATGTTTGAACATTTACTGCGAAATCAGAAAAGAAATCCCACTTTTAAGAAATAATCAAATTAAATTAAATATATATATATATTCATCTATGAATTTTCTTTTTAACGTATGATATTTGTAGAAAAATGTCCCATATAAATCGACACTTTTTTCAAGTTCGGATATTCGGACATGCGCACACTTCCTGACAACACAGCGCGTGCCTGGTAGATGTGATGGTTTAAGTACGCAACGGGATAGCAAAGATGGGTTCAAATCGAGCACAGCTGGAGAAGAAGTGACAGAGTTGATGCAGAAAACTAAGTGTGAGTTGGGTTGTTTTATCAGCTTACTTGATCAAAATTTCATATTTTCATTTTTTTGAGGAATTTGACATGACTGTCTACAATGTGAGATGACTGGGTATTTGTTTTGACTATTTTAAACATTTTTTTCAAGGGACAAGGAAAATCTAATGATGTGTAACAAGCGAACTTGAAATAAGAAAATCAAGGAAATGCTTTTCTTTTCGTGCCCTCTCGCATAC
>JADBJO010001882.1:282500-292500 GCA_016801955.1 Conus betulinus
GGATGAGAACATCACGCGTGACCGTTTTTTGTTTACCCTGCCATGTGGGCCGCCACACTCCAACTTCGAGGGATTTTGGAGACCGATAATGTTATGCTAGGAGCTTGTCATGACTGAGCTGCCGCATAACTATGCAAAGTGTAACATTTGATGTAGCCTTGGTGTTCTAGCCTATGTCAGCTGGTCGGTCTGACACAACCTTAAGCCAAGGCAGGTGTGTGTGTTTGAGACAGCATAATGTTACTAAAACAAGTGTGTGTGTGTGTGTGTGTGTGTGTGTGTGTGCGTGTGTGTGTGTGTGAGAGAGAGAGAGCGAGAGAGAGAGAGCATGCGTGCATGCACGCATGTACATGATTTTTTTATGCAGCATTTGTTCATGAGTGTGTTTGTGTGTGTGTGTGAACATGCATGAATGTGCATGTGCAGCATTGTAATGTAAGTATGTTTGTGTGCAAGTGTGGGCATGTGTGTGTACTGTTGTGCATTTGTGTGTATGTGTGTGTGTGTGTGTGTGTGTGTGTGTGTGTGTGTGTGTGTGTATGTGTGTGTGTGTGTGTGTGTATTTGAGTGCGTGAATGTGTGTTGTGCATTTGTGTGTATGTGTGTGTGTGTGTGTGTGTGTGTGTGTGTGTGTATTTGAGTGCGTGAATGTGTGTGAGTGCGCACATGCACATGTACAACATTGTGATATAAGTATGTTGTTCTTGTTCAATTTTAGGCTCTCAGTATTGTTTAGAAAAAGAAAAACTGAAATCAGAAGAACTGAATTGTAGAAACTGGTGTTCCTTTTGAGAGGTTGAGACGTTTACATGTAGTCCGGACCTTGACTACATTCCCTTCCCATTCCTTGACCCCATTCCTAAATAAGCACACCTCATAAAGCCAAATCTGTGAAGAAAGTATGGTTGTTCTTGGTTTAAAGAGGACAGAGAGTGTCATAACATGTCATCAGCATTTTTTCACACAATGTTGTGGATGATGCACTGTACAGTTAGATTTTGCTGCCCGTCTATCCAATCCCCTCCACCTTATCCCTTTTTCACACCCTTATGCCCTGCCCACCTTTTGCCCGCCAGTGCTCTTTATTTTTTATTTTTCTTCCTCGTGTAGTGTTGTAGACATAGAAAAGTAAGGTTTGAAACCCCCACCCCCTTTATCCTATGTACTTGTTCACCTTCCTCTTCAATGTGGATGTAGTAGTCAGTCCCTGTTTGTTCTGATTTCTTCTGAACCTGGATTCCTTCCTTACATAAGGAGACAGATCTGAACAGAAGTACAGAACTGAAGTTTAGGTACAGTGTCAGAACAGGTACCACTGAACACCACCAAAGTGACATGGCAGCAGTGCAGTGTGTCCTCCTCAGTGGGCTGCCTCATGATGACTTGACATTGACTCTCCTTGTGGGTAGCTGGTTCTATGGCTGTGATGGAACAAGCCAGGATATGACTGGACCGAGAGCAAAGAATCAACCACATGAGGATGGCACAGAAGATGAGACAGGAGAAAAAGAAGAAAAAAAAAGAGGTGGACAAAAAAAAAAAAAAAAAAGAGTACAGTGTGGTCTGTTGAGGGATGAGAACTTTACTACTTGTTTTAACTGCATTGGGCGATGTCCTGAATTATATCAGAATAGTCAGAAAACCCCAAAACCGAAAGGAAAAGAAACCCAGCTGTATGGATTTGTATTCATGTTAAGTGCATTTGGGGCAGGCTGTGTGAATCTGTGCAGTGTGTTAGAGAAACACATGCACTACGAACTATATTTTCTAAACTATGATTGTCGTTTGTCCAGGACTTCGACCATGATGGGAGGGGTGTCTTTCAGTGACTTCCAGATCGGTGTTCGTTGTAACAGACTTCTTCTGGAGATCCTTGGAACCTGTCTGCCTGATGAAGCGGTAAGTCGTGGCTGGAGGAGACACTTTGGAGAGAAGCTAGAAAATGACTGTGAAGAAGCAGAAAAGTGTGTATGTTTGACTGTGTGTGTGTGTGTGTGTGTGTGTGTGTGTGTGTGTGCGTGTGTGTGTGTGCATGCTAGTGTGTGCATGTATAACAGTATGTTTGTGTGTGTGAAGAAAGTGAAATGTGCCTGTACTTAAATGTGTATGTTTGTGATGTGTATGAATGCTTATGTTAATCTTGCACACATTCAAACACACAGACACACTTATGCCCATTCACAGATACATACACATCCACATATGATTCTGCACACATATGTGCTTACACACGTGCACAGATATGCAATTTTTTTTTTTTTTGATGAGTTGTGTGCATGTGTGAGTCATTGTTGTTGGGTTTTTTTTTTTTTTTTTTTTTTTTTTTTTTTTTTTTATCTTGAGAGTTGACATCAACTAAGTGACAGATTTCATATTGTCTTTTGCGGTTGGCTAGGTTATGAGCAACATGAACTGAAGTGAACACGCACAAACACACGCACGCACACACACGCACGCACGCACGCATGCATGCACACACACACACACACACACACACACACACACACACACACACACACACACACACACACACACACACACACACACGTTTCATGTCCCATTCATCTTTAACCCTTTCATTGCCACCATCCCCAGCTGTGCAGAAGGGTGACTGTGGGGGTACAAGACATACAAAGGCTGTAACTTTTGAACCATGGTACCAATTGCTATCATTTATACATAGTCTTAAAATGGTGGTATAACAAAATTTATTCCATGGGCCATTTACATATGAGAGGAAACCTGAACAGGAAATGCACACAAACAAAAAACTGAATGATAGCATGTTCATAGTGCCAAGTGGCAACTGTGTCATTCTGACTGGAGTAGCCATGCAAGTACAACGGCGATGAAAAGATGAAGGAAATAGGCTTGTTGTTTCATTTGTTTTATTTTGTTCTTTTTTTTTTTTTTTTTATAGAAATCTACATGAACACTCAGTTCTGAACATGTCTCTGCACATGCTTTACTTTTGAAAAAAAAAAAAAAAATCCTTGTGTTTCCTTTCACTTGAATAATCCACCTGAGCTTTTCTTTGATGGAAAATTCTCTTGTACAATCATTTCAAAATGATGCCATGTTTCAGTGTCGGCGCGCCTACCTAAGGATGCTGGGGGACCCAGACATGTGCCCTCAACCCACAACCATCAGCAGCAGAAATCAGGCAAAAAAAAGTCGCGCCTCACAGGCCCTCACAGCAAAGGAAACGCTAACTGGCTACAGAACCTATTGAGAAACACTTGACGAAAAATGAAATACGCACATGGAATCCATTACTGATTCCACTGTGCAGCAAACAGGTGGAAATGGTTTAGGATGATCTACACCCATAGAGCGACTTGTTCAGATTTGAAGCAAGCTAACATAGAAACATATATCAGTATTATTGAATCAAGACAAAGATGTGGATTGGGAAATATGCACAGCATTAAACATCTGAGATACAGTTTTATAGTGTTTGTTATGTAGGAAGAGTGTACAATAATTATTTATCAATGCATTTTACTATTAATCATAGTATTATTATTGCATCTTTTTTAAACTGGAAAATAATGCTTTATGATAACTGACACCTGCTCTTCAGTATGCATTTAGCTGCAGAAATCACCAGAATTGTGGATAGATTGATGACCTTGTAAAGAAACAGAGGATTCTCTATACTTAGAGCATTAAGTCTTTGTAAATCAACAGTGTTTCCAGTGCATAAAACATAGTATTATATCACTAACTCTCTCTCTCTCTCACACACACACACACACACACACACACACACACACACACACACACACACACACTTGATTGAACAGTGAGTGTGTGTATGTGTGTGTGTGCATGTGTGTGTGTGTGTGTGAGTGTGTGTGCATGTGCATGCATACGCAGGCATGTATTTGCAAGCCATCCCCATTTAAAATGACACTGATGATTTGAGTGACCAGTGAATTGAATATATTGGTTTTCTAAAACACACACACACACACACACACACACACACACACACACACACACACACACACAAAATATGGTGCAGTTTGAAGGATGAAGAGGAGGGGCGGTGGTGGTCAGATTTTGTTCTTTAACCCACACACCATTATGAAGGAACGAAAAAAAGAATTAATGCCGAGGATGACAGAAGAGAGTGTTGGCATCTGCAGTTTGTGTGAATGTTGCTGTCTGCAAATTATTTGCTTCTGTGAAACCTGCAAAAGATCCTGCCTGCCAAACCTTTCTTTATTTACAGACTTTTTTTTTAACCTTGACACATGTTACTCTTTGTTTATTCCATGTTCTCCCTCATGGATTTCAATTAGTATTTATTGTAAGATTCCAATACATACCAAAAGAAGTAATTAAAAAAGTCTACCAGTTTGTCATTGCCTAGTTTGTATAGGTACCATATGTACCTAATTTGCTCGCTTTAAAATAGATACGCAACTTACATATATTTGTATTTAAATGCATACTTT
The DNA here is from genome assembly GCA_016801955.1 of Conus betulinus. Classification (NCBI taxonomy): domain Eukaryota; kingdom Metazoa; phylum Mollusca; class Gastropoda; order Neogastropoda; family Conidae; genus Conus; species Conus betulinus. Next base: position 286,964 of record JADBJO010001882.1, read on the forward strand.
CATGCTTTTGTTTTTCTTTTAGATCATTTTTTTTTTTTTTGTCTATTTCATAAAAATGTAGCTAAAAATATTTTCACTCGGTTGATGGACATGATGGACAATGTTTTCTTATTGTTTCCTTTATAGCAAATGCTTACCATACCAGGCAAAGTAATTAGTGAATTTGGATTTATTCATGTCTTGTTTGCATGTATGGTACGCACGCTGTAATTGTTTTAAGCTGACTTAATCAGGTATACAATTGATTCATAAACTTGAAAGGCATTTGAGATTGATTCTACACAAAAATGATTCCATACCACATGCTTGCTACAAGTGAAGCCATGTCGATTAAGCGTTTAATAATATGTCTTAACCTTGTATGTATACTTGGACGCACTTTTATGTCATTCTTTGTCTCTTTGAATCAGTTTCAACTACAGCACAATAAGTTTGACATTGGATTGTTTATCAGCATTATTGTCAAAGTACTTTTTTTGTTGTTATTTTTTGTTTGTTTTTTCTAAGTTTGTGTTACTACTACTCATTCTCTCTGTGTCATTTGACACCCCTGTTCCCCAATACCACCCCGTCCCGTTTTTTTTTTTCCTCTCTCTTTCTTTCCTTTCTTTTCCTTACTTTTTGAAGATTGTTATGGTTATTTCCTTTGTTCCATTCTCTCTTTTTTTTTTTTTGGTCATTGTTTTTTGTTTGGTTGATTGGTCAGTTTGCTATTTTTTTCAGTCTTTGAATGATTGGTCAGTTTGCTTATTTTTTCTGTCTTAGAATATTTTTTTTATTTCTTTTCTTATCCTTGCCAACTTGGTAATGGAATCAGATAACTTATTTTGTAGAGCTCATTGTCATGTTCAGATCATTTCATGGCTTTTTTTTTTCTTGGTATTTAGAACTGCTAATAAAGTATTTTTAAAAAGTGTACCTGTTGATGTTTGCATCTTTGTTTGCTTTGATTATTTTACTTATCTTGTCAGGGTCTCACACGTACACATATGTACGCATACATTCGTAGATGTACTCAGTTTATATGTGTGCAGATTCATATGTGGGGATGTACTCAGTTTTATATGTGTGCAGATTTATATGCACAGACACACACACACACATACATGCGTGCATGTGCGCACGCATACACAGTACATAGTCATGTATATGAATACTCTTGTATACATGTATAGATCTCCACTCATCTCACATTATAATAAATGGATGTCTGCATAAAACAATGTCAAGGCATATATGTGACCAGCCTCCGACGCTCCCCCTAGTTATTAAAATATGATTATCATATGCAGGGGGGGGGGGGTATAGACAGAAGTATTTACGCTTTCACAACCAAAATGCGCTCTTGCATAGGCACAACGCACTCTGTCACTCACATTGGGCCTGCACAAAGGTGACGGGAAACCAATAACATTTAATAGAAAATAATCAACTTTTATTTAACTTTACTCCGAGCTCCCACCCATCATTACACAACACACCTATCTGTATCGTACAAAAAAAAAAAAGTAAACATCACACAGATAATGTCATAATCGCACCCCCTTTCCTTCAATTACTCTTAATTAGCCAGGAAAGACAACATTCCACTATTCTGTTTGCACACTTATAAACTTAAGAACAAATAAACGTTCATAACTTGCCACTACTCCTTGGTTGACCAGTCATTCTCTCATCACTGTGCGACTATGATCGCTGAAGCTGGCACACTGTTGTGTCCTCCCGATTGACCAAATCCCAGTTGGGGGACACTGGCAACGTAGCTCGCGTTGCACCCTCAGACCGAATCTCCCGGACTCCGCTGCACTTCGCCCTCTCCACAGGAAGGGCCCCTGTCGGCCCCTCCCGCAGGTCTTCTCTGGCTGCAAACACCCCACCGTTGTCTGGCAGCTCCCTGTCAAGGCCCCAACAGGCTGACACATCTTGCTGTCGACCTTCCCCACACAGGAGACAATTCTCGTCATTGGCTCCAAGGCTACAGCAACCTCCACGGTCTTACGTCCCCGCCCAGGAGACAACTCTAAACCATCGTCGGCTTCGAGGCAACAGCAAACCTCTGTTTCTCGCTGTATTTTCTTGAGCCCTCAGCAAGACCGGTTGAGTTCACTTTCCCTTAAGTGAATCACAAACTTCCTGGTTTTCTGAGCATCTTATATCCATTCTCAAAGAAAAAGAGAAGCTGAGTTTAACTGGTTCAACCAATGGAATCACTGGCACACAGACATCCCACGATGTGTACCAAAAACTCCCCGAGTTATTTTTATTCCACCAATGGAATCACTAGTCACCTACTCATACACACACACACCACAGCAGTTATTTTTATTCCACCAATGGAATTACTAGTCACCAACTCATACACACACACCACAGCTGCCACCGCTACAAAGAGTTGGGTACCAAGTGGTTAATGCATAACCTCCACTTCAAACACATGTTCGATTCCCTCGGACATGTGAACACTCCCCGTAACTCCCTCCTTCGTAAACTATCGGGGTATTATCCTGGTGATGCGCTGAATTCGCCAACACTGAAGAACCCAAGGAACAAAAAAAAAAAAACAACCAGCAAAACGACCCTTAATTTGCCTAAGCCGAAGACAGACACCAAGTGGGTCCCCGCTACATTTAACTACATAACCACCACTTTGGTTAATGTTCGATACGCCAAGTGGTTGTAGTGTAACCATGGTTTTAAAGTGTTAGCAATGGTGTATGTGCCATAACCAAAAAAAAAAAAAAAAAAAAAAAAAAAACGTGACCCATTTTACTAACTCAAACACATGAAACAGGGATTCGATTCCCCGAACCTACCCATTTTACTAACAGCCCGGACTCCTCCACAAATCAGGACTGATGCTTCAAGTATTTACTACACTGGAGAAGAAAATGGTGGTAGAGTTCACTCACCAGGGTTTGAGTATGGTGATCACTCTTTAGACAACAAGGTGCAAATCATTCAATAGGCCGAAGCCTTCCATTCATTCCTCAGAACAAGAACAACTGAATGGTCACTGTGTCCTGCCTACAGGCTGAAGGACACCAACCCGTGACGGTCACCTGACACAATCGCCTTCCCTCAGCCCACTGGAGAATCCAGTGAATAGCTAGTGGTGGAGGTGGTCACTCTCCCCCACTCAGGACAGGCAGGTCGACATGTGCTTGTTACTAGCCCCTGGACATGTGAATCACTTCCCAGTAACTCTCCCTCCTTCAGTATAGGACTTGGGGTATTCCCCTCTGGTGATGCCTGAATTCGCACACTTGAACAACCCAAGGAACTGCTCACAACAGCAGCAAAACTACCCTTTAATTTGTCTAAATGCTCGAGAAACATTCAGCCGACTCATGACAGCATAAAATCACACACACACTTTTGTAAAAAAAAAAAAATAAAAAAAAAAAAATATATTCAAGAGCACATTTAATTAATTCCAATCATTTTATATGATAGCTGCATCATTTTCAGTGAAAAGACATTGAATTGAAGAAGAGTCAAGTCACAGAATAGTAATAATATATACACACACATGTATATATGCATGCATGCACGCACGCACACATGCACACACACACACACACACACACACACACACACACACACACACACACACAGCGAGAGAGAGACAGAGAGAGAGAGAGAGAGAGAGTCCTATACACACACAATCATACTTTTTTTTTAAGCCAGCCAAGACACAATTCGTGTGCAAATGGAAATGCTAATACAATATGTTAACAATACGGTCATTTTTTTTTCATACAGAAACAACATTATCATCCCCGAAAGCATATTGTGAAGATTCTGTTTGCTATAAAGGAGAAAACTATGATCACACACACACACACACACACACACACACACATACACATTGAAGAAGTGGTTGTGCCATCGTTGACTGTTGATTTCAGTTTATATCACATCTTTCTACATATCCAAATTCTCATTCAGTCTCTATGAAATATTTAGTCCACCTCACCGCCACGACAAAGAAGATTTTTTTCATCAATGAGCAGCCGTGATGCTGGTCTGATCACTTTTTCCGGTCTGACTGTTCAACTTTGCAGTGCCAAGTACACAACCAAGGGAAGTTATCTAGCTAGAGGGGTTTAAATGGGATTCGCCTTTTCAAAACTTACAAGTTGACTTCCCTTTGAAAGAGAGGTTATCACTTTTATCAAATAGTTATGTTTGTTGCGGTACTAGCCGCCGTGGCGAAGTGGTTAGCGTCGCGGACTCCCGGCTGAGAGGTCGTGGGTTCGAATCCCATCAGAAGTCATGTGGGTTTTTCTGCCCCGACCGGCTCCTACCCGGAGTTGAGTTGCTGCGGATGGACTGGGATGGATGCGTTTCTGAGAGTGTTGCTCAAATTTCCTGACCAACAGTGCAGGTGTCTGTATCTCTCGGGCCTAGTTGACGCCGGGATATATTATGAAAGGAAGCGTAGAGTACAGCCCTGTCATGTAGTCTCAGACCGAAATGGAAATCTGTAGCATCATCTTAATCATCCTCATTCTCATCGATCAGCATTTAAAAAAAAAAAAATTTAAAAAAAGTCTCAAATTCTGTGTGTCCCTTCATGCCCTGTTCTCATGGTGACCTCAATTTCGATGTCCTCTCCACGTCTGTGGCCTTGGTTTGGTTCCGTCGGGGTCAGCGGTATCGGCGAGTCCATGGGGGGCTGTCGTTGGACGGACGTGGTGGCGCCCTCCGGAGGGAGAGCTCACTCACGCCGGCTCCGCGACTAAGCATTATTGTCGTCAGTAGGGGGCTTAGTAGGTGGTGTCCTGCGTATGTTAGATCAGAACAGGCGCCACTGAACACCACTGAAGTGACTCGGCAGCAGTGCAGTGTCTCCTCCCTCCGGTCGGTGGGCTGCCTCTAGACGACTTGACATTTGACTGTTCCCTGTGGATTGCTGGTGCCAGGGCTGCGGCGGGGCCGACCGGGCTGTGGCTCTGGACGGAATGAGCGGCGTGGGTGCACTGCCTCTGAGGTGGCGCAGAGGTTGGGACAGCAAAAAAAAAAAAAAAAAAAGAAAAAAAAAAAAAAAAAAAGTTTGTGTGGTCGTTGTTCTTTGAAGTTAGTTAGGTTTGTTGTGGTTGTTGTTGTTCTTTGAAGTTAGTTAGGTTTGTTGTGGTTGTTGTTTGTTATTGTTGAAGTCCAGTAAATTTAGACATATGAAACTCCGCACACACTGTCAACTAATGAAATTTTCGTTTAAACAGCGACTTTGGGGGCTAAAGAGCAGCAGCCCCGCGATGGACCCAACACCTTATAACATCACCATTAAAAACCATTTGTGAATAAACGTTGACTTATTGGCAAGATTCTATGTGTTCATGTCCATGGTCAGTCTCTCCAGTATACTGGACGCTGTCAGTACTACAAGTGTTGAAGTGTTGAAGTTTCTTACATTCGTGCTCTGTGTCAGTCAGCATCGACTTTGAAACAAACTCCGTAGTGTTACTTTTACGTTCAGTTTCGCATCCTTTGGCTATCTGAACCAGCACTCGCGATTAAATCTATCTCTGCCACCC
>JADBJO010001882.1:300000-302500 GCA_016801955.1 Conus betulinus
AATTAGCTCCACCCTCTCTCTTAATAGCGATAGAATGAGCAAGTTTCTCGTGCTAGTCATCAAAAGAAATTTCTATTTTTCTCGGGACCATTAAAAATACTCAAGAGTGGCTCAGGCTTGTGCACTAATAAGTGCTTGTAACCCCAAGTGACAGAAAATAGAAATGAGTTCAAACATGAAAGAATGTATGAACAAATAACTGAAAAACAGGCCAAGTGTAATTTCACACATCAACTTATATATGTGCATACAAGAATAAAATATACAAATCAATAGAACTTAAGTATTTGTTTGGGCTGACTTTTTTCCAATGTTATCTCATCATAAAAGAGTGGAGATGTTCTTGACGAGTTAAGTTGTAGTCCATTTCACTGCCCGGAAACACAATCGTCATAACTTGGTTTTTTTTTTTTTTTGCATTTTTGAGATTTTTTGTATACAGTAAGAGCAAGGCCAATGGGTATAACATAGCTAAGTCCCGATCACATTATCCTAAAAATAAACCTGCTGTAATCAAAGTACTTGTACTATAACTCAATTCGCAGTAAATCTTGTGGGGATAAATAATCAGTCGTTTTTTTTTTTTTTTTTGTTTGTTTGTTTGTTTGTTTGTTTTTTCGTCTCCTTTAAAATTTGATTTTCAGATTTATGGCAGTTGTATTTCCGGGCAGTGATTTGGTATATCAGAACTTATCTGCTGTTGGCAGTGGGTAGATCTCTCTCCAGTTGCTGGTGACCGGTCCACGATCTCTTTAGGAAGGCTGATCTGTTGGGTCTGCTTGACCACGTGGTGGCGTGGAATCTTGATTCTGTACTGGGCGAGTGGCAGTAAGCCTAGGAACAGGAACAGGAACATGGGATCTGGTCACAAGACAGAAGCTGGTTTGTAGTTAAGTAGCTGAGAATCTGGCTTGTCAAGTTATCATGAGACTAGGAGGAACAGGAACAGGAACATTGGATCTGGTCACAAGACAGATCCTGGTTTGTAGTTAAGTAGCTGAGAGTCTGGCTTGTCAAGTTATCATGAGGCTAGGAGCAGGAACAGGAACAGGAACAGGAACATGGGATCTGGTCACAAGACAGATCCTGGTTTGTAGTTAAGTAGCCGAGAGTCTGGCTTGTCAAGTTATCATGAGGCTAGGAGCAGGAACAGGAACAGGAACATGGAATCTGGTTACAAGACAGATCCTGGTTTGTAGTTAAGTAGCTGAGAGTCTGGCTTGTCAAGTTATCATGAGGCTAGGAACAGGAACAGGAACATGGGATCTGGTCACAAGACAGATCCTGGTTTGTAGTTAAGTAGCTGAGAGTCTGGCTTGTCAAGTTATCATGAGGCTAGGAGCAGGAACAGGAACAGGAACATGGGATCTGGTCACAAGACAGATCTGGTCTGTAGTTAAGTAGCTGAGAGTCTGGCTTGTCAAGTTATCATACTTGCCCTCTGACTTTCAGTGAATGCGTGAGATTTCAGCCGACAAAGGATTAGACTAGCATAACTATATCTGCCATAATTATTGGTATCCACTTTAGTTCGTCACTCAGCTTTTGAGTGGATTTTAATAAGTGACATGAGACAATAATGAAATGCTAAACTGTTGAAGGAACAAAAAGCTTCAATTTTAGTTATTAACTCAGATGAAGTAACCTGGGATACATCTGACCAAACACACATGTTGTTTAGAGTCACCTGTAACAAAACATTAAGATAATCAACAGCTTTCACCCAGTATAAGCATGCTGTTATCCTGTCTTGAGATAGCATTCAGTTCGCATACCAACAGAACAGATCAACAGATGATGCCACACTCACACTTCTCCATCATGCTTTTTCACACCTCGAAAAACCTGCCTCCTTTGTACGCATTCTCTTTATTGATTTCTCATCAGCATTCAACACCATACAACCACATCTGATGGCAAAGAAACTCATTAACATAAATGTGGGTAACAAGCTCATTCTTTGGATAATTGATTTTCTTACACAGAGGACACAGTCTGTTCGATATCAAAGTGTTGTTTCGTCTTCCAGAGTCATTTCAACTGGCGCACCCCAGGGTACTGTTTTATCACCAGTGCTTTTTTATACTCTGTACACAAATGATTGTTCAGGAAGTGATTCAACTTTGTACATTAAATATTCAGATGACTCAGCACTTGTGGATCTTTCCAACTCTGATTCTGTTTACTTCAAGGAGGTTCAAAGATTTGTTGACTGGTGCGATCATGACTATCTTGATCTGAATGTAACAAAAACGAAAGAAATGTTGATTGATTTTAGAAAGAATCCAAAAGCTGTACCACCACTTTTTTATCAAAGGTATCCATGCCCTTTCTCTTGTTTACCCCTGCTGTCTTCCTTGCGACACTGTTCTGATCTACAGCTGGTCAGGAATCAGCGAGTCTGAAGGGCTCAGTGTCCCCTTTTTATCTGCTAACTGTCAAATCCGATTTTTGTCGGCTTGACAGTGTGTCACTCAAAACAATGAAAAAGGGGGGGGGG
>JADBJO010001882.1:305000-307500 GCA_016801955.1 Conus betulinus
TCCTCATTTCATCTTGCCACAGTAGATCCACTTTGTCACAGAACAACTTTGTATATTTAGTTTTGTCAGGTAAATCTACTCTGTCAAAGAACGTTCAATCTTATCACAGGAAACCCACTCTATCATAACATTTTATAGGTTTAATCCTGTCACAGTAAACCGCTGTTACAGAACGCTTTACTGATGTAGTCTGGTCACAGTGGACCTACTCATCATTAGAGTGCTTCATGAGTCAGGCTTGTTAGACTATGCTACTCTGTCCAAGGTAGGATCAATGCCATTGGTCCGCGACTGCTTCTTCACTGGCAAGCCAGCTATCCGCAGTTAACCCACCTCCATCTTCAATGGGGAGGGGCCATTCCCCTATCCGCCACCCGGGGACGCGCCTGGTTGGGGATGGTCGCCCCTGCCACTCAAGTGAGCATAGACCAGTTTTTTTTTTTTTTTTTTTTTTTTTTTTTTCAATTTCTTGTCATTTTCTTTTCTTTTTTTTTTTTTTTTTCTTTTTTTTTTCAACACTTTTTTTTTTGGTAATACATTTTTGGCATTTTTTTTTTTTTTTTTTTTTTTCTTTCTTCTTTTTTTTTTTTTTTTCTTTCCTTTTTCTTTTCTTGTAACTTTTTTTTGTAATATTTGTAACATTTTGATTTGCATGCATTTCATTTTTTTTCTCTTGCTCTTTGAAATCTTTTTTTTTTTCAATACATTCAAAGATACACACATTTCATGCATTTTCCAGTGTCACATCATTCTGTTAATTTCATAATCTCATGAGGGGAAAAGAGTATTCTTCCAGTTTATCCAAAATCTACTGGTACATACATTATTTCTTTTCTTCCTCAGTTATTGTTCTGAAGCAATCACGATTTGGAAGCAAATCCGTCTACTTATATATTCAAGATATACATTCACTGACACACATTTCTATGCCCTTTTTTCCCAACAGTTTTCATCCATTATCTTACATCAGAAAGAACACAAGTCTGTGTCTGACGACACCTGGAATCAATGCATATAGTTCTGTAATGATTTCATTTGTGAGACTAACTTTGACAGATGTGATCAAGGCACCTACTGGCCAAGGCTGGCCACAAAACCATCTGTGGCATGATGGCTAAGTGGCTAATATCTCTCACTGAAAGGCCCCATCGTTACAGGTTCCAGGTTTGAATCTTGTGCGGGGCGCTTTCCACCCACTTACAATCCAAGACCTGAGTGGTCATTTTCCACCGAGATCATAATGCACTTCATGTGTGCAAGTGCACAGACACATGATGAAGATCTCATGTCAACAACAACAAAAAAAAAGTTGTCCAGGGTTTATCTGGTTTTCACAGGCGAAGAAAAACATAGAAAGGTAAAAGGAAAAAAGTTAAAGGGTCAGAAGGGGGATAAGAATGGAAAATAGGAGGGGGGGGGGGGGGGGTGCAGAGGGTAACCTCACCAGACACTGGCTTATTCTTTAAAAAGAATATTCTGTGGCTGCTATGACATGAAAAGTCTTGTCACACACTTCCGTGCTTATTAACCAGTGGGTGCTGGTGTTCGTATCACAGAGTGATATACATAGGAGCTACACATACACACTCACACACACACGCGCGCGCGCGCACACACAGCCTGAGAGACATTCTGAGCCTCTCCAGTGTCATCCCCTCCTCCCTGAGCAGTTACATCCGGTCATTCTACCTACCCAGGATGGACCGAGCCAGCGATTGCCTTGATCTATAGCGTGACGCCTCAGCGACATTCTAAGCCCCTCCCTCCCCCCTCCCCGAGCGGTACATCTGTTCATTACCTACCCGGATGCATTGACATGCTAGGTCCCCTCTCCTGCTCCCCCCACCCCTCACATTGCTACGTCCCTCCCCCTTCCCCCCATCCCTGAGCAGTGGGTCAGTAATGAAAACCAGACAAGGATTAGTACAACATGTTGCTTGACAAGTTGATCCGGCATTCAGTGTTTTGAATCGGTCGTTTAAATACTATAAATGAAAGCATTCATCAACGTGACTTTTGGGCTTTCAAAATACATGGATACATTGTTTGTTTCGAATTTTCAATAACGGTTTGTCGCCTATTTACTCCAACTACGTCTTTACCAATAGCACAAGTAAATGCCAAGAAAGGAATTCTTTTTTGCTCAGTCGCGCACGTCACATTTCGTGATTTAAATGACGTGAATATTCTTGTTAACAAAAAAAAAAAAAAAAAAAAAAAAAAAAAAAAAAAGGGCAGCTCTGCTCCCGCCCCAGCAAGCGGCTAGCCTCCAGTTGCCAGGCGACCGGTCGCTCCGAATTAAGTTGAAAACCATGTCCGCAGTTTAAAAAAAAAAAAAAAAAAAGAAAAAAAAAAAAAAGTTGGGTATGCTTAGTGCCATTTTTCCTCGTGTCTCATTTGCGTTTAATACTTCGCAGTGTCTGACATTTTCAGCCTATAATAAGAAACGTCATTTGAATGAAAGCACCCAGTTTGTATCTGAGAAGCGTTCTGATATATG
>JADBJO010001882.1:310000-315000 GCA_016801955.1 Conus betulinus
AGAGGCGGTGCACCCACGCCGCTCACCTCGACACCCCGTCCACAGCCACAGCCCGGTCGGCCCAGCCGCAGCCCCGGCGCCGACAATCCACAGGGAGCGGTCAATGTCAAGTCGTTAAGAGGCAACCCACCGGAGGAGACACTGCACTGCTGCCGAGTCACTTCGGTGGTGTTCAGTGGCGCCTCTTCTGATCTAACATACGCAGGACACCACCTAGTAAGCCCCCTACTGACGACAATAATTGCTTAGTCGCGGAGCCGGCGTGAGTGAGCTCTCCCTCCGGAGGGCGCCACCACGTCCGTCCAACGACAGCCCCCATGGACTCGCCGATACCAGTAACCTCGACGGAACCAAACCAAGACCACAGACGTGGAGAGGACACATCGAAATTGAGGTCACCATGGGAGCAGGGCATGCAGGGCCACAGAACTTGAGACATTTTTTTTTTATACTGATCGATGAGAATGGGGATGATTAAGATGATGCTACGGGATTTCCATTTCGGTCTGAGACTACATGGCAGGGCTGTACTCTACGCTTCCTTTCATAATATATCCCGGCGTCAACCAGGCCCGAGAGATACAGGCACCTGCAGTGTTGGTCAGGAAATTTGAGCAACACTCTCAGAAACGCATCCATTAAGTGGATGAAACTCAACTGTGTGGTCCCAGTCTTCCCAACGGAGTCCGCAGCAAACTCAACTCTGGGTAGGAGCCGGTCGAGGCAGAAAAAACCCACAAGACCCTGATGGGATTCGAACTCAAGACCTCCCAGCCGGGAGTCCGCGACGCTAACCACTTCGCCACGGCGGCTGGTGGAATATCACAGTTTTATAAAAGACATCACCTTCGATAATCACTCAAGCTCTGCTGTGTGTTACCTATTCTATATTGAAGATTTGTATTCCTGTTGCAATCAAGTAGAAGTCTATATCCCGAGACCATAATCTACCCTTGCTTTAACTTGTTGGCGGTGTATGGTTGAGACATGTACGGATTTGCAAGCCAAATAGTCCTCTGCTTGTTCCATTAGAAAAACGCCACTTAAAATACTTCACTTTTTGTCTTTTGTTTTCACACACTCTGTGTGTACAGTTCTTGAAGATACTGATTTATATATGTTCGTTTAGTTATGTCTTGGTATCATCATGAATTATTTCTAGCCTCGAATGCAATTCTCTTTGATAATTTGTTTATTACACCTTTCCTCACAGCCATTAAGTGGCATTCTTTTGTGACCTTTTTTAATCTTAAACTAATTTCGGACTCCAGTGTGACCTCTTCCAGTTCAGAAACCAAAGCAGTGCCTCACGCATTCCTTGCAATCTGGCACACGTCTCACAATTCATGGAAGTGTTCGTGAATTTTCCCTTGCATTCCTTCTTGATTGTGTGTTGATTTTCTATTGTGTTGTGTTTGGCATCGTCTTTTTTCCAGGTCCGACTCATTGATTTTTTGTTTGTTTTGTTACTGTTCATTGGTATCAATCGCCGATGATGTGTTCTTTGTCCTTTTTCATTATATTATGTCGGGTCGTACGTATGCCACATTATTTTGCCTTTGCTGGAATGATTTGCATTTGTCGTGAACGATTTGTTTTAAAGTCCCTTCATCACTGATGCCCCTCTCAGTACTGGCTTTTTTTTTCCCCCTTTTATTTCAGGGCTTACCTATCACTAGTTCTTTGTCTTATTGTGAATGTGGTATGACGTGTTCTGTTTAGTTTTTTTTTTTCTTTTTTTTTTTTAAACCGAAGGTTGTATTATTTGCCTTTCTTTTATATTTTGCAGTGTTGAGTGAGCTACATGTTGGAATTCATGTCTCTTTGCCTTGCATGTTTGCAACTTTGACATTATTTTTACGGTTTTGTAGCTCATTCCATTATGAATGTACGTTGGCTACATGTAACTGAACATGGATGGCATGTGATTGCACTTTATAGTTCTCTATCTCTCCATTTGGTTCACCCCCATCCCCCCGTTCCTACGAGCTAATGCATTGCACATACATCAGCTAAATAGCATGCCTGCTATATCACACTATCCGTTGTCTACGTCATATTGCCCAGCTGTGGGTACGTGATCATCGTTTCCGACCAAGGTGGTTGGAAATCATCTGTATACCTCCCGTGTTGAGCACCAGCAAGCATCACGCCAGACTTTCTGCAAAGTGATCACCCTCCCCACTGTGGGCAGTCTCCCCACAACGTGATTCCAGGCCATCATGCCTGATGTGGCAGCATTCGCCGTCTGGCTCTCACCGATGGACAGGCCGTCACTTCACTGTGAGGACGACGTGTGGTGACATCATAACGCCATCTGACCCTCATTGATGGGCAGGCTGTCACTTCACTGTGAGGACGACGTGTGGTGACTTCATAACGCTGCACGTTCTTCCATCCACGACTGACTTCCGCACCACAATGTTCGATCGACATATCTGCTTACAGAGTGACTATGAGCTAGGGATGCTCAAAATGTTAACCTTCCTCTCAGCGCTGCACATAAGTTACGCTAATTGGCGTGTGAAACTGTTCTAGAAACTGTACCTAATCTGCAACCAAATGTCGATCACACTGTGATTCAAGTGCTGTGCTGTGACACTTTCCCCATATGTGACATGACTCTTGCTTCTAAGTGACAAATGAAACGCAGTGACATATTACTGCTTATCCTCCAGAGAAAATGGGCTCATTGGCGTGTGACAAATGGTAATGCTGGCTACAGCTATGTGCAATGCAGTCTCTACGATTTCAAATAATTTTGTGCATGGTTAAAGTCGTCTAACATTCCCTAACCCCAAACACTCCGATCGTATGGCATTCCTGTACTGAAATATGAAGTCACAACCTATTTTATAAATAGTCCAGCCCTTCCCTTCTCATCTCCAATTACTGCAAAAATGAGGACATTTTTTAAGGGAGGCGGGAGCAATTATCACAGAGTGATATACATAGGAGCTACACACACACAGACACAGACACACACACACACACACACACACACACACGCACACACACACACACACACGAACACACACACACACACACACACACACACACACACACACACACACAACCTGAGAGACATTCTGAGCCTCTCCAGTGTCATCCCCTCCTCCCTGAGCAGTTACATCCAATCATTCTACCTACCCAGGATGGACCGAGCCAGCGATTGCCTTGATCTATAGCGTGACGCCTGAGAGACACTCTGAGCCCCCCCCCCCCCCCCCCCCCCCCCCCCCCCCCCCCCCCCCCCCCCCCCCCCCCCCCCCCCCCCCCCCCCCCCCCCCCCCCCCTCCCCGAGCGGTACATCCATTCATTACCTACCCGGATGCACTGACATGCTAGGTCCCCTCTCCTGCTCCACCCCACCCCTCACATTGCTACGCTCCTCCCCCTTCCCCCCATCCCTGAGCAGTGGGTCAGTAATGAGCAGTGGGTCAGTAAAAACCAGACCTCAATAATGTCCAGTGCCTGGCGTTCTCTCTGACTGTGTCAAAGACGTGCCACGCTACACAGTTATTCGATTCACACCCGGGCAAAAGCTATATAAAACTAAGACATCAACTTCCTCCCCTCCAACTCTCCTCCCTGGCATCTTCTGGGAGTCAAGGTGATGCTGGGCCTCTCGGCCTTCGGGCCTGGCCACAGTGATCATGGTGTTAAGGTATGTGAGTTCTGTGTTTTTTGTGTATCTATTTTTATTAGTCTAGACAGAGAAGGGCCTAGTTGAGAGTTAGATTTCCTGGGAATGTCTTTATAATTTGTAGTGAAAATAAATACATGTGTAAATTCAAGAGCCTGTTTATGAAAGGATGTTAGATTATATTCTGTTTCGTCCTATCCTCTGTTTGGTATGTTCTGAACATGTATGGAGAAGTTTCTCTAACATTTCACACTGCTCTATCAACCTCACACTAGCTCACGTTCAGCCTCGTATCTCTGAGTGAAGGATGCTCTCTCTCTCTCTCTCTCTCTCTCTCTCTCTCTCTCTCTCTCTCTCTCTCGATGACAGTACACAGGAAACTTAGTCATTAGTCAGTTGCAGCGTCGATTTATTCCACAATTACTTGAGTAGATCCCCAAAATCCCCAAATCTTCTCGTAACATCCCCTAATACATCAGAGCACAATTCCTTTTGTATAATAATTCTACGACCCACATGCACAGTATCCGTTCGTGCGATATTCGCATGCTGTCAGCAGTAAATAATGAAAAATGAATTCCACGTTGCAAGTATGTGTAAAGAAATGTGTAAAAAATTCCATTCTTGAACACAAACATTGCAAGTCAAGAATATCATTATTTGATACCAACATTTGAACAGATCAAGAATAAATCGTCTATCATTTGACACAGACATTTGCATAGATCAAGCAAAGTCATTTAACGTAAACATTTCCATGCTATAAATGGAAAATTGCGCACATCAAATCACTGAATAATAATAATGATAATAAGAAGAAGAATAAGAATAATAATAAAAAAGAAAAAAGAAAGACAAAAACACTATGACATATCACATCCATGGTCGAAGACACAACCATTACTTCGTACAATTATCTCTATATTTTACCACAGGAAGATTATAGAAATGAAAAAAAACTCTGGTATCAAAAGTATTTGACTCATCACACCTGATGGCAACTGCCACTGAAAAGTATACTTATGAGGCATTCAGTATAGTATTGACACTGTAACCTCTGGGTTTGTGCCAACGTTCATCTCTTTAGTTCACAGTATTTGGGTTTGGGCTGATACACCCGAATTGGTATTAAAGACCCATTATGAGTCGGAAGGATTAAACCTGTGGACATGCATCTTCATGAGACCCATTCATTATATCAATTAACCCCCTTAAAGTGAACTAACATGTATATTTTTTTTCCTCAAGGAGTTGAGAGAACACCTAGCAACATAATGGCACCAAACAACATCAATGCACAACACACACACACACACACACACACACACACACACACACACACACACACACACAC
>JADBJO010001882.1:320000-327500 GCA_016801955.1 Conus betulinus
TGTCCAGCGTCCACAGGGGCACGCTGCACAGATGCAGGGTCCGCAGGGGCATGGGTGGACATGTTCAGCGTCCACAGGGGCACGCTGCACAGATGCAGGAGCAGGCTGAGCAGGAGTGTGCTCAGCAGGAAGGCCCATGATCTAAGATCTGAACAAAAAAAACAAACAAGATCAGCGTTGAAGAGATGTGGGTCTGCTAGTCCTAGTACTGATGATAATACTTCTTTCTTCTTCTTCTGCATATGCAGGCTGACACTTCTTCGGACACTCCTTATATGGGACAGACAAGTATTGATCCCATCCACCCAACAAAGGGAGTGGAGTTTTGTGTGTATGACCGTTTCTTTTTATCCCGCCATTAAGGCAGCCATACTCCATCTTCGTGGAAGATGCATGCTATGTGTAACGTGTCATCCATACCAACGGCCAAACAGGCCTTCTCTTCTGAAAGTTGGTGATGGAATTTTACGTGTGTGCAAGATGTTATGCGTGCGTTCACACACACAGAACTTCGGTTTATAGTCTCATTTGAAGGACTGTATGAGAAATGGAGTCAGAACTAATGTTAACTCCGAGGAGGGAAAAATGCCCCGCACCGAAAACGGCCCAGTGGAGATTCGAACCCGCAACCCTTGGATTACGAGTCCAGCGCTCTACCAATTGAGCTATTCCGGTCCCCGATGATAATACAGTCTACGGCTTTGGTTTTCATGTTTTGTTTTTTTCAACATTCTGAGAGAGAGAGAGAGAGAGAGAGAGAGAGAGAGAGAGAGAGAGGAGAGAGAGAGAGAGAGAGAGAGAGACAGAGACAGAGAGAGAGAGAGAGAGAGAGAGAGAGGAAGAGAGACTGAGAGAGACAGAGAGAGAGAGAGAGAGAGAGAGAGAGAGAGAGAGAGAGAGAGAGAGAGAGGAGACAGAGAGAGAGAGAGAGAGAGAGAGAGACAGACAGAGAGAGAGCTAGAGACAGACAGATACTCTGGGAGAGAGAGAGAGAGAGAGAGAGAGAGAGAGAGAGAGAGAGAGAGAGAGAGAGAGAGAGAGAGAGAGAGAGAGAGACAAAGTTATGCTTGGCATGGCGAGCGAAATTCGTTTTCTTTGCTTTTTGCAAATGGCGGACAGTATATTTCACGTGAGCAGTGACCAATGAAGCGAAAGTCAACCCTCTCAATCAATCAAGAACAAAAGATTATGGGAACCATGAATGTGACAAATGTGATGTATCCTAGTCTTTCGGCAAGGTGAATTTTTTTTTCTTTTTCCATTCGCTATTCCCATTATTAATTTCCAAGCGTGCATTCTGATCAATCTTATCATTGTCAATATTATCATTATTGCTACTGTTGCTGTTATTTTTTATCATTATCATCAATTTCTTTAATCTGTTTTGGGAGACGACTTCAATGAAGTGCCCCTCCCTCCCCGTATTATTACCTACCAGCTGTGGTTGACTGGTCTACAAGCAACATGGATTGGAATTGGTCCCATGGCAAGGCAAGTCCAGTGCATGTGACTAAAACGTTTCGATTGAAAGCACAAGAAGAAACATGCTTCTGAACAGGGATGATGGTGGTGTTATTTGTGCGCCAAAACAGTTGATTGACAGAAAGCATTGTAAGTCATGATCGTGAAGGGTTGATTTGAGTCTTTTAAGAGTTTTGTTTGTTTTTGTAGGGGAACTTGCTTGCTAGTGGATTGGAAATTATGCTGGATGGTTTTTTTTTTGTTTGTTTGTTTGTTTCCCCCCCCCCACCAAGCAGCATTTCCGTGCCAACTTCTCCGAAACAGCAGGCAGTTTCCTTGACGTGCGCTGAGCGATAAGTAGTAGTGTCGTGAGTCTCACGACATGCATTCATGTCTGCATGGATGTGTGTGTGTGTGTGTGTGTGTGTGTGTGTGTGTGTGTGTGTGTGTGTGTGTGTGTGTGTTTGCGCGCGCGTGCGTGTGTGTGTGTGTGTGTGTGTGTGTGCGTGTGTGTGTGTGTGTGTGTGTGTGTGTGTGTGTGTGTGTGTGCCCTGAAGGAGACAAACATTTTACTATTTGATCCAAGATTTTTATGGAGCAAAGATACTTTGCAATGTTGCACTTATACACTTAACAGGCGCACCGGATGTTCCAGGTTGACCTATGAACATTTGCCTGATTGGAACTACCATCTCATTGTGTGTAAGCTTTTTTTTTCCCGGGCTCTCTGAGGCAATGAAAAATACCACTATGCCATTGGGCTTCCAGACACCAACATCTGGGAAAAGTGCCAAGTTAGACTGAACCGGGCAGTACCCATGCCATCCATGCTCTATCCCCTCGGGCGATGGACAGACCGCAGATTCTGGTATCCAGCAGCACAGGAGCCGCAAAACAATGTGACCTAGCTCACTCGGCAAAGGCTCAAGGGAGTGAATGCCTTCAGTTCAAAGATCAATGTAGTTATAATAAATTTAGGTTTGAAGTGATTTTTTAAGGGGAAACTGAAATACATTTTTATCAAAAAATGTTGACTTGAGTTTCACAAAACGGAGCTAGCATGACTAAAATTGTAATACTACTGTTTGATAGCTGGATTCAAAACCAATCTGTCGATGTGCAACATATTTAGAATTAAGTAAAAAGTATTATAAAACACAAATGAAAACTTTTTGTCGATGTTCTTAAGATTTCTCGTAGAAACAAAACAACAGGAATCGTCGACTAAACAACACTGTGGACAACGAAAATAAAGAACAAACTATTATTCATCTTTGTCGAATTCGGCGCAAGATGGGCGTTGAAAGGGATGTTAAAACCGTATTCGATGTATGCTGCTGCAATACTTTTTTGCCCCTATATCGACAGTGGACATGTGAGCAACGTACTGGTTCCTATTTGGGCCTTTGTTGTTGGGTATGAGGTCGCATTGCCTGTTTTAGGATCTAGTGCAGAAGATGCTGGACTTCCTGATCGACTGTGAAGCCAGCATTTCCTGTGAAATAATTATAACGTTATAGGCCCATGTGTGCTAGATGAATCTGCAACTCCCTTTGCCTTAACTGTTCGCAGTTCATACGGATTTCCTAATTATAACAGTAAACAAAGTAGAAAGTCCTACCCCAAGTCGAACGGAATCGTACACCGAGTGCACAGAAGTAGCGATGCACACGTCGCATTTTGCCGTTTGTCACGTCACTTCAAATATAATTCAGTTCACACGCAGCAGAACGTTGCATCTTCCGACATAAAAGATGTGTTAAAACGTCTTTGTGATACAAACATATGAATACAAATCACTTAGATTAACAGAAACACAGGTGCAGAGCGATGTCTCTTTCTTCCAGTTTCAGTAACCCCCTATCCTCGTAAAGCGACGAGCGCTGCTTGCTCGGTGTACGCCAAGTAATGTGTAGGCTAGGCTAGGCCTAGGCCCTAGCTCGGCCAAAGTTGCGACAGTCGTGGACTCGGGAAGCTAGGGCGAGATCTAGAGCTTGAGCGACGTCGGAAGACTTAAATTTCAACATGGAGATTTTGGTAGATATAAAAAATTGCTCCCTTCACTTGCTATTCACTAGCCATTTCCATCTTAGCCACTTGTATTCTTTATTCAACATCGCAGAACTGTTTAGTAATATGGCAATGATCGAATCGTAACACAGGTCCAAAAAAGGCGACTACCACTAAACCCTTCGCGTGTAAAACTATAAGCATACTGGCTCTCCGTGTAGGCCAACTGAGACTTCGGTTTCTTTTATTTCGACTGGACTTACATCATTCCAGGCAAACTTCTCATTTCAAATTCATTCAGTTACACCAACGTGTAAAGGAAAGAATACTGATTTGGCATCGTGTGAAAGGAAATGATTTTAGGTGGCATAAATCTAACTCGTACCAACTTCCGAACGGCGTTGAGTGTCCTGTCATTATACAGACTGAATAAAACTTTTACAGACTGTGTGTTTTTTTTTTCTTTTTTGTTGCTTATTAGCTTTAACATGTTGACGTTGAAATATTGCATTGTTGTATTTTTTTATGCAGTTAGATTCATATTGAAAGTTTTTACGATTAGGCCTAAATCGACTTACGGTTTCTTTTAGACCTATTGTCGCTCGTGGTGTGAGGCGTGGCGCTTTTCGTTGTTTCAAAATGTACCGTGTCATCTTTGTGTGTTTGGTACCTTTGCATGTAAAGGTAGGCCTAGGCCTATAAGCCAAGGAGTCGTCTGCACCTTATTCTTCGGGGCGTTTTCTGGAAGTCCGCTCAATATCCAGTCTGACAATATTTGATGTAGCTGCTTCCAGGAGATTAGGTAGGCAACTGTATATAAACCGAAGAGCGTGGGCAGCGTACATCATGACTGACATTCACAGGGATATATAAGGGAGAGGGGGGTTATTGAAACTGGAGATTAATTAGACCGATGTCCCATGTGCAATATCAAAGAGAATTTAATTTCGCGGGCTTTTTGGTCCAAGCGTCTGTATGGGTACTTCCCTTCCACGTACAAGATGGCGTCTACTGACCACAGTAAGCAAGAGTTATATTGTTTTTGATCATGATTCTGTAACTTACTTTTTTTTTAAATCCCTTAAAGATATGAAAACAAGGAATAGAAATAACAAAAAGCATACAGACTACAGTGCTGATGAATGACGTAGCTGTCACTTCGTGAAAGCTCTGTGTGAAAAAAACGAAACGTGTGTTTCAGATAGAGGATTTCAAACATAAAGGGTGGAAATTGCTTAAAATGAACTCCCTTTGTGCGGGGTATATGGACCACTGGTACAATTTACACTATCTGGGTCAATTTATAATACGTTTGTGTGGAGAGAAGAACACGGCTTTTCTTCTTCTTCTTCTTCTTCTTCTTCTCAATTTGCTGTTGTTTCTGGTATTTTGGGTGGTGGTGGTGATGGTAGGTTGAGTTTGTTCTATGAAAATCAAATAGTGCTGTTGACTTCTGAAATCTATTATGAGTTTTGGTTCCTGTGTTCACACACACACACACACACACACACACACACACACACACACACACACACACACACACACAGAGTTTGTTTTTCACCAAGAACTTGTTTTTTTTTTTTGCAGCAATGGACTGTGGACTAGCGAAGAAATGAGCTATGCTCTCCAAGCACTAGAAAGAGGTATGGGACTGAACCAAACCTCAAGAGAGTATTGTATTGCAAAGGCGACCCTAAAAAGACACCAACTTAAAAAAAAAGAATACTTATGCAAATGGTGGAACAAGATTTCCAGGACGCCCCACTTTTTTTCTCTTTTTTTTTCAGAAGAAATGGAAGAGGTAGTTGTTAAGTATACTCTGGACATCGACAAAATGTTATTCGGGCTCACAAGAAAGGGTTTCATGGCGCTTTCATATCAGGATGCCGAAAAGAACAATGTGAAAACAATTTCAACAAAGAAACAAAAATGGCTGGAAAAAAGACTGGATTAGAGATCTTATGCAAAGACATAAAGATGTTTCACTGAGACAACCAGAATCTACTACACTAGCAAGAGCATCAAGATTCAACAAAAATGCAGAAATGGATTTCTTTTTCATATCTTGGAAAACACCAGTCACCAGCTGACCACCAGTCACCAGCTGACCCACCAGTCACCATCTAACCAGCGGTCACACCATCTATCCACCAGTCACCAGCTGACCACCACTCACCACCACCACTGACCACTCTCACCAGCTGACCACCACTCACCAGCTGACCACCAGTCACAGTCACCATCTGACCACCAGTCACCATCTATCCACCACTCACCAGCTGACCACCACTCACCAGCTGACCACCAGTCACCAGCTGCGCGCCAGTCTCCAACTGACCCCTGTCCTGGTCAGCCAAGAGGACCTGACCCCCAGCCCGGTCAGCAAAGACCTGACCCCCAGTCTGGTCAGCCAAGAGCACCTGACCCCTGTCCTGGTCAGCAAAGAAGACCTGACCCCCATCCTGGTCACAAAGAGCACCTGACCCCCCCATCCTGGTCACCAAAGGGGGCCTGTCCCCAGTCTGGTCAGCAAAGAGGACCTGACCCCCAGCCTGGTCAGCAAAGAGGACCTGACCCCAGTCTGGTCAGCAAAGAGGACCTGACCCCAGCTGGTCAGCAAAGAGGACCTGACCCCAGTCTGGTCAGCAAAGAGGACCTGACCCCCATCCTGGTCACCAAAGGGGGCCTGTCCCCAGTCTGGTCAGCAAAGAGGACCTGACCCCCAGCCTGGTCAGCAAAGAGGACCTGTCCCCAGCCTGGTCAGCAAAGAAGACCTGTCCCCCATCCTGGTCACAAAGAGCACCTGACCCCCATCCTGGTCACCAAAGGGGGCCTGTCCCCAGTATGGTCAGCAAAGAGGACCTGACCCCCAGCCTGGTCAGCAAAGAGGACCTGACCCCCAACCTGGTCAGCAAAGAGGACCTGTCCCCAGCCTGGTCACAAAGAGGACCTGTCCCCCAGTCTGGTCACAAAGAGGACCTGTCCCCAGTCTGATCAGCAAAGAGGACCTGTCCCCAGCCTGATCAACAAAGAGGACCTGTCCCCAGCCTGGTCAACAAAGAGGACCTGTCCCCAGCCTGGTCAGCAAAGAGGACCTGACCCCCAGCCTGGTCAGCAAAGAGGACCTGACCCCCAGCCTGGTCAACAAAGAGGACCTGACCCCCCAGCCTGGTCAGCAAAGAGGACCTGACCCCAGCCTGGTCAGCAAAGAGGACCTGTCCCCAGTCTGGTGAGCAAAGAGGACCTGACCCCCAGCCTGGTCAGCCAAGAGGACCTGACCCCCAGCCTGGTTTTCCCAGACAATCTGCCCCCCCAACCTGATCGGCCCAGAGAATCTGCTTTCAAATCTGGTCAGTCCAGACGACCCTCCCGCAGGTCTAAAATCGTAAGGGGCCATCAATCAACTTCTGACCGAACAAACACATACTACATGTGTGACTTCTCTGCGAGTGAAAAGGATAAAAAGATTCGATCGATCTCCCATCGTTGATGTTGATCACTGAGAGATAGTAGTGCCTGTGCATGTGAAGAATGACATACTTTAACACAGCATACCGGTGGTGCTTCATTTTTTGTTAATTGTATACAGAAACATTGAAGCTTATCCTTACGTGGTCCCATATTGTCCCCCTTCCCCTATGAGGCTGTGCGCCTAAACGGACAAAAAGCTTTTCGTTATTGTGGCGGC
The DNA here is from genome assembly GCA_016801955.1 of Conus betulinus. Lineage (NCBI taxonomy): Eukaryota > Metazoa > Mollusca > Gastropoda > Neogastropoda > Conidae > Conus > Conus betulinus. Next base: position 327,160 of record JADBJO010001882.1, read on the forward strand.
AATTGAAAAATGTAAATGGGCATTGCGCCGAAGTGTCGGTCGGCTAAATAGGTCACTAGCTCGCTGGTCACTGTTGCAATGAAGTAAGCAGCCTCGAACAGGCGTCTGTTATGAAAGGAGCGGAGCGCACTCGGCTGCATAAGGTTATCGGTAAGCCATCGTGAACGACTGCCACTTCCCTCCGCACCTCTATACTTTTCCCTCTCCTCTACTGTTCCTCTTCCTACTTAATGCTAACCTCTCTCTCTCCTTCCCCGGATTCCCTTCCTTCCAACGCCTCACACACAGCGGAGCGAACAAGCCCTCAAACCTCAGGTGTTCGGGAATCCCCATTCCCCAAC
>JADBJO010001882.1:335000-340000 GCA_016801955.1 Conus betulinus
TTTGATATGTAAGCCGCCAAGCCAGAATTTTTCTTACAACAAAATGATGTTGCGCCCGCACACTCGTGGGGTGTGTGTGTGTGTGTGTGTGTGTGTGTGTGTGTGTGTGTGTGTGTGCGTGCGTGCGCGTGTGAATGTGTGCAATTATTTATTAGTCTTATTGACGGACGATTTACATTTTAAAAAAATCAAGATACTGTTTATCTTTGAAGATACAGAGTTGGTTTATGGTTTATATTGGATGTTGTGCTGCACTCTGTAAACTGCAATTGCCATGACCAAGAATTCAGAAGACAGTTTCAAACGAGACAAAAGAAAACAAACAAAAAAAAAAACGGCAACAATTAAAAAGTGACGCTGGTAATGACATATGGAATACAATAGAAAATAAAGTACCCCAAAAGGAAATGAATCAAGACTTATTTAACTTACCTGTTAAATGTACAAGTGACACTGAAGTATGAATTAAAAAAAAAAAAAAAAACGAATTCAGTAATGCAAGCACAGAAGCTCAAGAAAGAAGCAAAATCGTCTATATCGTTCACATTCATCAGTCATTTATTCATTTACTTTTCAACCGTTTGCTTCGTTAATCGAATTAATTGGGAATGTTTTTGTTTGTTTTGTTCGCCTTATTTGAAGAAACTGAAGACCTACAATGTTTGGTTTATCACCACGATATCGCTGTTGTAGTCGGCAAGACCGTAGGTAGCATGACTTAACTGATTGATTTGATTATTTTCTGGTCCCTTTTTTCTTCATGCAAATTTTCCTGTTCGCGTATGTTTTGTTTGTTTTTTAACTGTTTTTTTTTCTCCCTGGCAACCAAATATACTTTCTTTCGACTATTTTTTCCCCTGTATTTACAAACTAAACCAAACCAACGAACAAAAGTGTTCTGACGCAAAAAAACTATGTAAAAGATTCGTATCCTATCGTAGGGCTTACACAAAACAAACAGGATGATGCGATTTCAGATTGCTTTCTTTTCTTAAAAAAAAAAAAAATGCACGTGAAAGTACACGATTTTAGACAATTTTACTTTCTATAAATGTAAGTGTTAATAATTTACTTCTCCAGTTATAGTCGTTAATGCGTAGATGAGAGAGAGAGAGAGAGAGAGAGAGAGAGAGAGAGAGAGAGAGTTCAGCTGACACCAACGACACTTGTGTTTCTCTCACACTCGGCCTACCGGTGTAACGGGTCAAATCTAGTGCTGCCTAGTTTATAACCCGGGTATAAAATAGCGTAAGCTGCTTTAATCCCCTCTCCTGCTGGTCGGTGGCCATTTCGCTTTTTAGCAAGTAACGATCTATTTAACAACAATGCATGATAAATGGTTGCATTCATTACTAAGGAGAGCTATAGAGCGCCATACTCTTCAATTAATTCATGTGATGTTATTACTTGTTGAGTACATGTAATACGGCCTTCCTAGTAAATCTCAGAACTTTCTCCTCCATACGGCAGTTTAAATGATCAAATAACAACGGCATCAAGCCAGTATGAAAAGCGGCACCTCTGTCAACTGATTTTAAAGATTTGCTGGCATACACAATTTCGATGAGAAGGAAGAAAGAGAAGAACAGGAAGCAGAATGGGCGAGAAGGAAACGAAGATGCTGATTGGGGGGGGGGGGGGGGGGGGGGGGGGGGCGGAATGGCTCAGTTGGTAGAGCGCCGATATCGTAATCCAAGGGTCGCGGGTTCGAATCTCCGCCGGGCCGTTTCGGTACAGGGGGATTTTTCCCTCGGAGTTGACATTAGTTCTGACTCCATTTCCCATGCAGTCCTTCGAATGAGACTATACACCGAGGTTCTGTGTGTGAACGCACGCATAACATCTTGCACACACGTAAAATCCCATCACCAACTTTCGGAAGAGAAGGCCACTTGGCCGTTGCTTTGAATGACAGATTACACATAGCATGCACCTTCCCCGAAGATGGAGTATGGCTGCCTTAATGGCGGGGGAAAAAAAAAAAAAACGGCCATACACACACAAAACTCCACTCCCTTTGTTGGGTAGATGGGATTAATACTGTCCATATAGGGAGTGTCCGCAGGAGTGTCAGTGTGCGCGTACGCAGAAGAAGCTGGTAAGGAGAAAGAGACAGAGAAAGAAATTAGGAAGATGATGATAATGACTATGAAGACGATGATAATGACGAGGACAACAACTGTCAGGAAAAAGAAAAAGACGACGACGAAAAAGAATGCTGCACACACACACACACACATGCATTTTCCTCTCTTTCTTACACTTTCAGACTGTTTCAGGTGTGGAGGTTTGTTGGCATCGATATTATTGGGCCACTGCAGGGAGAAACCAATAGCCGCAAGTAAATCATGGCTGTCACCAATCGTTGTTGGAAAGCACTTTTGCATTGGTTTTTTTTTTTTTTTTTTTTTGGGTAATAAGCAGACCTGTTCAACCTAAATCTGCTTTTGGTGTACTTTCCAACGAAAATAAGCGTATTTTCTGCAAAGAGTGTGCGCGCACAATTTCACATCTCTTTCTAAACAGGAGGGAGAAGGGACGGCCCTTCATTTTGTTTTCACCTGCCATCGCATTGCAGATGCTTCTTACCAGTAAGAACCACATGATCTTGCTCCGATTACGAGAAAATGGGTTCATTCTGATACAATTTACTTCAAACCTGATTCATCAGCATACTTTGGCACACGTTCACGCTCTCTCGCTGCTTTTTTCGATGTTGCAGGGTACGTTGTCGAAGAAACGGGCCCTGTAAAACCGATTTCGCGCGCTTAAGTTAGCAAGAGTTGTCGCTCTTGGTTTTTTTTTTTTTTTTTTTTTTTTTTTTTTTTTTTTAAACCCAAGTTCAATTACTGCTCAAGAATTTTGTCTCCAGAATTTTGTTCGACGTATTTCTTTTCAGTCCCTCGTATTCGTCGGGTTTTCGCCAAACGTGTGTACAAAATATGGTGAAATTGTACAGGTAAACAGGTCTGAATAAGACAAAAATTTCACCCAAGCAACAAGTAGGCCTACTCTGACCGCCTTGAACTTTTCATTTTTAATAAAATGCCATTGGTAGGGTGAACTTTATGTAAAAAAAAAAAAAAATCCTCCTGGCAGATTACCTAGCCTGATTTCTAAAGTTGTATTTCTTGGCAATATTGATAACCTTCAGATATCAATACATTTCTACAACACCACCACCAAAAATGAGGAGGTGGGTGTTTATAAAATGGCCAAGAAGATATATAAAATGGACCTTGCCAAACTATATTTCGGATATAAAGTAACCCAGGCTAGTTTTTATGTCCGGGATATGTTCTGGGCTAGGCGAGCAAGGACGTATTCAGGACTGCCCATTTCATTGGAGGGTTCCCCTCTGAACACCGCGACTGGTCTGCGTGGCCGCACACCAAAAATTAATGTGCCTTGGCCTTGCTTAATTAAGGAGTCGAGTATTTATAGAAAGGCACAGTTAGATTGTTTTGAGGATTTTCATTGTGTCTGAAAGTTAATCATCCGTCTTTTCTTTCATGTGCCCATCAAGGTACAGGACAGGTGGATCGAATCGGACAAATTAAAATGAAAAAGAAAAAGGACAATTTTAAGAGACCACTTGGCGCAAAGACAGGGATCACATGTGGTGTGTGTGTGTGTGTGCGTGTGTGTGAAGGCCCAAATTGTGACGTCAGGATTAAAATGAAAGGATAGGGACTAATTTGAGGCGACTACCTTGCGAAAAGACAGGGTTTTTCAGGTGTGAAGGCTTGAAACGTAACATCAGATATGGGATAGTTCATTTATTTCTAGTTTACGAATTATGCCATCAGTAGAGATCCATGAGAACAAGTGGTGAGAGGGGAAGGGGAGTTCATTTGATCTGTTATCAGTTTAATATCAAATTCTGGTTCAATTGTATGCCACGCCTAAAACCGCCCATATGGATTTTTACAGTGATTTAGTGGAAAGCTCAATTGTGGTGTGTGGCCACTCTTCGCAGAGGTGAAGACAAGTGAGCAGCAACAGGTGTTCTCTTGCTGACTGTCATGGACTGTGTGTTACGTCAGACTGAGTGTGCACACAGCTGAACAGCAATCCCACCATACACCGCTGCCCACCTGACCAGCGAGTGTCGACGGCCAAGAGGACCAGCGAGAATTTGGTGGCCGTACTGAGACCATCATCGTGAACTTGCTTTATAAAGTCTCTCGTCGGTCGTTTTGGGAACTTTTGGTACTCGTCCATCAAAACTTGCTGTCTTTTTTCCCCCCACCATCAAACTTCAAGATGAAACTATCTAGCTGCCAGTCTGGTTAGATTTCGATGGCACTTGTAGGCTTTCAGAACAGTGTTTAGCAGTTCAAACGTAGCACTCAGTTTATCATCCTCAGCCCTTATCTTTCATCACCTTTTTCCTTTTTATCATAAAGGTGGAAATATTTCCTGCTTTCAGAACAGTGTTTAACAATTCAAATATAGCACTCGCTTAGTTCATCACCCTCGGCACTTATCTGTCATCAGCTTTAAAAAAAAAAAAAAATCGTAACGGTGGGAAATATTGCCTTGCTTGTATTCGCCCACTTCTTATTCACACACACACACACACACACATACATCACTATTTGACGCCAAGAGCACAGACACAATCAGCCGTGTCTCCATGAGTCTGATCCGGCGGACGAAAGGCCTAGGAGTAGGCAATAGAAAGGTTACCATTTTCTTCATCTACAACCACCCTTCTCTCCCCCCCCCCCCCCACCCCCACCCCCACCCCCTTTTTTTTTTTTTTTTTTTTTCTTTTTGGTATTTCAAAATCTTTGCCAAGTCATTACTATAATGACGGAAGATTTGTTAGCCTGCACTTGTTTTCCCCCCACTTCATTGTTCAGCAAAACCTCCAGTTATGGGTAGAAAATGATTTACTACTGACCTCTCGTCCAGAGGAGGGCAAAACCAACGGTAGCAGTAGAGGAGCACGACGAGGTGCTGGGAGAAAAACTCGAACCAGGGGCAAGGGGAGC
>JADBJO010001882.1:345000-360000 GCA_016801955.1 Conus betulinus
AGTTCTTGGCATTGCTGTCCCAAGCGGTGATTGGCTGGAGTCGGTGTTGTGGGTCTTGTGTCTCGGTGACTGGCATAATAAGTATGTTAGGGAGCAATGGTACGCACGCACACACACACACACACACACACACACACACCTATAGCGACCGTTCTTTTTCTTTTCAGGGATCGGTTTCTTGGAACAAACTCCCAATATCTTGTGTAGTTCAAACTCTCTGTCTTCCTTCAAGGCATCTCTTAAAACAACCCTCTTCACTTATAGGTTTCGAGCGATGACGTCACGTTTCTACCGAAGCGAACGGAAACCTCCATGTTGGGAAGCCAATTTTTCGATGACTGCCATTTCGTCTCTACCTCGGCAGTGCGGCGCGTCGTCGTTTGTGCCACGTCTTCAGCCACCATGCAGAAGATGGCAGCAAAAGAGAACGTCAAGTATACTGACAAGTTAGATGGGGAGTGTAGATCTCGCTATCGCCAAAAACTGGAGTGGTTGAATGGGATTTTATCCATACGATTCCAGGGAAAAAGAGTGGTCAACTGATGTCAATCTTATACCACCACTTGAGTTTCCTGCACTCGTGAGTTACCTTGTCTGTGGTGTAAGCGCATACACCTTGCAGCAGTTCGAGTGCTACAAAAGCCTTGATGCATATAATGTGCAGTTTGCTGATGGTTGGGTGCAGGAATTGAAAGTCTACAACCCCCCCCCCCCCCCCCCCCCCCCCAACTGTGAACACTCGGTTGTCAAAGCAAATGTAGATTTTTACAAAGTCTTCTCTATCAGCTCTGTTAAAATGTGTCAGTGAATGCAACATTTGAATTCAATAATTCACTAGATGTACAAGACTTGGAGAATCTTCTCTTTGATTTAAAGGCATAGCTTTTTTAAATTTCAATTTTGTAATTTATTTAAAGTGGTGTGTGTGTGTGTGTGTGTGTGTGTGTGTGTGTGTGTGTGTGTGTGTGTGTGTGTGTGTGTGTTACAGCAGCAAAGATACATGAGGGGGGGGGGGGGTGAATCATGATTCAGGTTATCAGTTATTTATTTAAAGCAGCATTTGCGTGAAATGTTTGATAAGGGATGCATAACTTAAATGTATTAATACTGGTCAACATGGATTTGGTGACACTGAAGATCTAGCCCACAAACAACAAACATCCACTGAGTAAGCACCAAATCAGTGCATCACGCATCCTTTGTCCCCCCTCCCCCCCCCCCCCCCCCCCCCCCCCCCCACACACACACACACACTAGGGTATGCTGTGTAGATGTAGGGCTGTGGGTGTGCTCATACATTGTTTATTTCATTGTCAAAGGCAAAAGGAGATACATTTTATAAACAAATTTGATTAAGCTTTGAATTTTTTTTTTTCTCAGCATGTTCTGCGTTGTGTGTGTGTGTGTTTTCTCTTTTTCGTGTGCATGTCTGATGTGTCTTGCATCATTTCATGTTTTTTTTTCATTATGTAGATCAAGCTGATAACTAACAATATCTTGCACCTTGTTAATTAAAGATTTAAAAAGATAAATCTACATCATGAAGATACATATTTTCGTATTAAAATTGCATCAACATTCAACAGTTAAAGTATAATTTCTCTTTCCAGACTGAGGAACTACTTCCTCTTCCTCGGCATTCGCAGGGGACTTTTCGCTTCCTTGGCAGGCACACTACCTTAAAGACCACAAAGCCACTAACACTGAGCAGAAAAAAAAAAAAAAAAAAAGTTAAAGAACTCTGTAACAAAGTTAACTCTAAATGTTGGAGTCTAAGTGTGATACACATTTTTAACATTCACAACGACCATAGATATTTCCTCTGCTACTTTTTCATTTGCAGTCATCTTGCCACTTGAAATTTGCCTTTTTTGTTCTGCAAAGAATGTTCATCATAATACCATTTGCATTATGTAGTATTGGTTTATGCATTCAAGTGTAATGGTTCATGCAGTTTCCCCTGTGGTTTTCAGAAAACTGTGTGTGGAAATGTATTGTGTCTTGATGCGTGTAACAGCAAAATCATGTATTGTCATTTACAGCTCTTATTAATGTTTTCAGGAATTTTTTCTCTCTTGTAAAACCAGTCTTTGTTAATAATGGTGATGCTTTTTTCAACCGCACTGTTCATGCATACAACTCAGATACATGTGAGTAACACTGTCGGAAAATAAAAATTCTTATTTCACAATCTGTATTGTTGTGTTGTTTTTTTTTTTTTCAACTTTCGCAGTGATCATTTTGTTTGAAGTGTGTAACAGCAAAATCATGTGTCATGTTGCATACAGTACAGCTGTGTTACCTTTGCAGTATAATTTTTCCTCTTTTAAATCAGTCATTGTTATAGTGGGAATTCTTTTGAATTATGCTGCTCATGCATGTGTACATAACTCAGCATATGTGCACTGCTGGAAAACAAGTGCTCTTGAATCACATCACACAAACATAGTGGAATAGTAATAGTGCACACACATACCTGAACTTCAGAATCAATTTGTTTTGAAACTCAGAGGAATACAATGCCACACAGATCATAAATGAAAAGTTTTTGTTTTTTTTTTTTTTTTTTTGGTTTAGTTTGTTTTACAAACTCTCCACTTGTAAAATAATACTGGAGGAAAACAGACCATTTATCATGGAAAACCCACTGACACAGTTTTTTTGTGCCCAAATACGATCACTAATGTATGCCAAGGACAGGGAGGAAAATGTCATCTTAAAAAAAACATTTAAAATTTTAACGTCTTCTCTTCTTCACCTTTGTGCCCTCATAGGGAACAAGATACAAGTTGAATATATACATGGAGAAAAAGTCATCTTGAAATATTTCTATTTTAACAGTCTTCTGCTTTATCTTTGTTTCCTCAAAGGGGACAGATACAACCAAAGATATACATGGAGACAAAGGTCATTTTAAAATATTTCTATTTTACCAGTCTTTTGCTTCATCTTTGTGCCCTCAAAGGCAACAGATACAAGCTGAAGATATACATGGAGGAAAAGGTCATCTTAAAATAATATTTCTATTTTTACCAGTCTTCTGAAGGAGAAAAAAAAATCATCTTGAAATAGTTCTTCTATTTTACCAGTCTTCTGGTTCATCTTTGTGCCCTCAAAGGGAACAGATAGAAACTGAAGATATAACTGGGAGGGAAAAAAAAAAAATCATCTTGAAAAGTTGTGCTATGGCCAGATGGCCAAATATCACTTATACTAATTATAGCAAACTTTTTTTTTTACCTTAAGAAGACCCGAAAGGTTTAAATGCATTGTGTCTTGTCCTGTACTTTGTTTGTCTATGTTCTTGGTGGTAACTAACCCACTCTTTCTAAATCTTGTTTTTTTTATTTTTTTAAATTTTTTAGTCAAGCTGTCATGTGTGTGTGTGAATTTGATGTTTCAGATTGTTTAGGAAAATACTTGGATACAGTGTTCTATTCAAATTATGATTATACAAGTGTACTTTCAATGCTAGCTTTTTGTGTATGTAATGTGTGCATGCTAGTGATTCCTTTGACTTTTCATGTCTTTTAATCCAAAATGGAGATTTTTTAAAAAAAATGGAAAAAAAAAAAAAAGCAGGGGAAAATATTTGAATGAAAGCAGCTTCTGTACATTCTCCAAGTTGTTTTGCGTAGTTGTGTGTCAGTTTGTGTTCCAAGCAGTGTGTGTGTGTGTGTGTGTGTGTGTGTGTGTGTGTGTGTGTGTGTGTGTGTTATTTAAACGGCACAAGATTACAGATCAGCTGACTAATCATTACTTTATGAAATCTGGAAATTTTGGAGGCAGTTCTATCCTGCTGTTTTCAAAGACTTACTTACAGGAAATACTCACACTGAACTTTTGTAATATGTGAAATGATCAGTTTCGAAAGTGTTCCTGCCTCATTACTTTCCTGTACCACGTTCACTGACAGTATAATTGAGGATTCTCATGTCAGTCATTCAGATTTGATCTCCCAATGTTTGTCACACTAATGACAATGTTGGCTAAAGGAAGAACTATACTGACAAGCTGAATCAGTGATTGAGAGTCTCCCATAGTAAGGAGGTTGGACTTGAGCACACACTCGCTCACATACTCGCACGCACACAAATGCACGCGCGCGCGCGCGCGCACACACACACACACACACACACACACACACACACGCACACATTAATTTTGGGCATTTCTAAAACTCTGTGCCCCTTCCATCCACTTAAAATCTTAATGCATTTTGCACACAGAATCGAGGGGTATCTAATTACATCCGTGAAAATGTTTGGAACAGGCTCGAGCGCCTTCGTCACTGTGCTCGAACGTGATGTCTGTACGCCTGATCGCGGCAATCCACGCTCTTCTTCTCCGTGTCGTCAGTCCTTCCATTATTTTCCGCAATGGCATTTCACCCTCGGAATTCTCTCAAAAAAAAATTGCAATCCATGTTCTCGTTTTACAACCTAGTAGTGTGAGAAGAGCTATGACAGCCGATAACACAACAGTGTTTCACTGCGTTTATCACTCGCTGTCTTACTTCCTGCTCCCTAGTATGGCGGGCGATCCCATGAACCATTGCGCGTGACGTCAATGGCTCAAAGCCTATCAATAGCAGTTCTTTCTTCCCTTTCCCTTCAAACTGATTTTGCGACGTATGTGTGTGCGCACGCGCGTGCGCGCGTGTGTATGTGTTCACGCGTGTTGTTGTGTCCGTTGTTGTGAGACAGTGTGTGGGGATCGCGTGTTGTGTGTGTGTGTGTGTGTGTGTGTGTGTGTGTGTGTGTGTGTGTGTTGGGGGGGGGGGGGGGGAGTATCAGTGCGTGGGTGAGTGTTCCTTGTTTATATGTGTATGATACTTTCTGCAATTTCACCTTCTTATTGGTTTCATTTATGTTTTCTTTAACCTTTTGTGTATTTTCAGTAAGCGCTTAATGTTTATGATGTAAGATTAAGCGCCATAAATATCATTACTGATATTATTACTACTACACTCTCATACACAGGGAATGTACCCGAATGAGTCATTCGTTAAATGATAAATCTAATCATTATTACAGAGACGATGTGTCCGAAGTCATGTCGTCCGATTATAGTACTACTTCTTAAGCAGCACTATTTTAGACAAATCTATTAAATGTGTTGTCAGAACAAACTGTGTGCCACGCGCGCGCGTGTGTGTGTGTGTATGTGCGTGTGTGTCTGTGTATGTAATGACTCGACGAGCTGACACATTGTAATAGTGTGTGTGCATAAGACTAATGGCGCAATAGAGAAACGGGAGGAGGGAATAAACAAATCAATGGGTACATAAATCAGCTCATGATGTTCATAGTCTGGCCTGCCGGAATGGCTTTATCAGATTTCTCGTAAATGATGTGCAAATTATTAATGGAATGCAAACAAAATACTACTTAAAATTTCAAAATCAAAAGACAGTCCAGTTTCGTTCACAGAGCAAACACACGAGAAAAAAAAGGGGAAAAATCAATGCAGTTATGTGTAAGCGAAACAGACGACCTTGTTTCTTTCTTAAACTTTTGTTGCTGGTGTTACTGCACTCTTCTTATGCTATTCATACGCTATTTGCACTTTTAATCAGTTAGTTATCTAGGTTCAGAGTGACTAATTATCCTACGAATGAACCGCAAAATAACTGATGGCTAACCAGCCAACCAACCAACCGCCAACCAACGAACTAATCAACCAACCAACCAAACTACTAGCTGACAAGCTTGTAAGTAACTGAACGAAATGAACTTTTTTTATATATATATAAGCAAGCGAAACAAGAGCCACCTAACGAGTCAATAAGTACATAGATGGATGAACAAATGAATAAGCAAGTCCCGTGTATTAGGAAGAACAGTGTGGAGTGACGATCTCCACGGTGAATCTAGTGAGCGGGTGAAGGACAGGCTGGCTGCTATACGTCGGTCCATGCCCACTCTGCGAGAGACGTTCCCACCCTCCTCGCAAGCCACCAAACGGAGAGCCCTGCTAGATGTGCAGGCGACTGGGTAGTTCGCAAAGTGGGCAGTTCGCCTCGTCGCCAAAGTGTCATGTCACGGCCTCGAGAAGCCGCCCCCCCCCCCCCCCCCCCGGCGACACAGGCTAGTCCCGTCGTCACTCGTAGTGCGATGAAAGAAATCTGTGCCTACCTAACACCCATCTGCCACCTGGGTGTCTTCTGTCGGTCTCTGCCACCGACCAGCAGGGAGTGAGAGGCTGTCACCCTCTGAACCATTTAGTGTGTGTGTGTGTGTGTGTAGTAGAGAGAGAGAGAGAGATTATTCTGAACAATTTAGTGTATATATATATTGAGGTCAGTGCACAGCGGAAAAAAAAAAAAATACAGAGGAAAAACACACATGAAGTGACCACAGTAAGGTGTCCAGCTGAAGAATACACATAAAAAGACAACGACAATGTGCACAGTAAAAAAACACATGATCTTCCCACAATAAGATGCACTATGGAGGGGGGGGGGGGGGGGGGGGGAAGGGGGGGGACCGCAGTGGAATCCACACATAAAATACCCACAGTTAAAGCGTGCAGCGGAAATTAACACTGCAAACAGTCATAAATTGATCAAGCTCCGTTCCACAGCAAAAAAAAAAAAAAAAAAAAAGATTGGCTATAATAAACCAAAATAAATACACACAAAGTAGAATGCAGGGTAAAACTTACCCAATTTACTACACCAAAAAGATCACTGACAGAAGCGTGTTCAGACGAACCAAACAATAGACATCAAGAACGCAAAAAAAAAAAAAAAAAAAAAAAGCAATACTCCCCGGCCTACACTGGTTTCCACTGGAGAGATTCAGATGTTTAATTCATATTTAGGCCATTGCCCCTAATGAAGGGGAGTAATTGAACACTCATTTCACACAAAGTTTTCTATACACATTATAAAGTCAGAACAATATTTTACGAAAATGCAATCCCACGCAACTGAAATGCTTTGTACAAGTAAATTGATAGATTTCTAACTGTTCTTTCACGTTTGCGTGCCAAAAGTAAACTTAGTCGAAACAGGTTGGGAATCCATAAAACTTTGCAGGAATGTATTGTTGTCTTAAGTTATTTAGTGCTGGACAACATAAAAAACAAAATGAACGTCATCCTCTTTACCGTTTTTACACAGTGGGCATATTAAATCATTCTCATTATGGGATCGATATTGGTAGTAATGCTGAGCAATATCTCTTACCCTGAGTCTGAACTTAGTCATTATAACTTTCAGATGCTATCTAAATTTAGCAACAAATGAATTTTCACGTCAGGTACTGTACAAAATGTTCTGTATATACATTAAATCTATCGCTATTCTTAATATGATAATCCCATTCCTGCCATCTACATGAAATTAATCTTTTCTTAAAATCATACAAAAAAGCATTTATTTCTTCTACACCTTGATTTGTCCAAACAAAACCATATACAAACGTAAACAATTTACAGCGGATGTTTGAAGCCCAGTTTCTTTTGTCGCGTGAATCTAAATCTAGCAGCATCCTATAGGCTTTGCGTGGTAGCCTTGACTCATCCATTCGAGTATGTTTTAGCCAAAAATCGAACACATTTAACTACTGAGTTGATATATGTGGATATCGATTTGTTTCCCCATATATTAGATTCATTTGGTGTTCTTATTTCAACCCCTACAAATGTTTTTAAGGGCAAATAATTGTATTTTTTCACAATGAAGAGCAACATTATCTAGACCCCATAACTCAGCACCGTACAGAACCATTGGTTGAATTTGTGTGTCAAATACTTTCAAAAATAAACTAAGAGAATTGCATTTCAGTCTATACAGTTTCTTTAGAATACATATCAATGCATTTTTTAGCTCTGCTCACCAAATCCTGGCATGCAACTGAAAAACTCAGTCTTGTGGAGAAATGAATTCCAAGATACTATATATATATATATATATATATATATATATATCCACAACTGATAATGCGGCCCCATTGTAAGTTCATCTTTCTCTTGCTGCCAACTATCCGCCTTTTCTAAATACAACTACATTAGTTTTATTCATGTTCACATTCAAATGTAGTGTTGATGCTGCCTTATACAGACTATCTAGTTGTGTCTGTAGACCAATAACAGTTTCAGCTATTAACGCTAAATCATCTGCTAGCAATGAACTAAATAATTCAAAATAATCATGGGGTAAATGTAGCACCATGTCTCCCTTTTCTGATCACTTCTAACGCTAACTCATTTATGAATAATGAAAACAACACAGGGCTAGTCACATCACCTTGTTTTACCCCACGAGTGCAGTTGATATAGTCTGTCAATTTTGCTCCACACCGAATTCTAGCTTTCACATTTGTGTACATACTATGAAGACATCTCAATAGCTTGCCTTTAATGCCATTTTTTTTTTTTTTTTTTACTAGAATAGGCCATAATATATTTCTTTCTATGGAATCAAAGGCCTTTTCAAAGTCAATAAAAGCAACATATAAGTTACGATTAAAGGAGAACTGTTTCTGTACCATAGCTAATAAAGTAAACATATGATCAGTTGTAGAATATCCTCTTTTAAACCCTGCTTGGTATTCGCCTATAAGTTTACGTTCTTCAATGTACTCTTGGAGTCTACTGTTAATAACTGTGCTGTAGATTTTACTACTTGCGTCACAATTGAGATGCCTCTGTAGTTACCTGGGTCATTTATATCACCTTTTTTGAAAAGAGGGATTACAATAGACTCCGTCCACGTCTCTGAATATATACCTTTTTTTTTTTCTGTCCCAACCTCTACGCCACCTCAGAGGCAGTGCACCCACGCTGCTCATTCCGACACCCCATCCACAGCCACAGCCCGGTCGACCCAGTCGCAGCCCCGGCATCGGCAATCCACAGGGAACAGTTAATGTCAAGAGGCAACCCACCGGAGGAGACACTGCACTGCTGCCGAATCACTTCGGTGGTGTTCAGCGGTGCCTGTTCTGATCTAACATACGCAGGACACCACCTATTAAGCCCCCTACTGACGACAATAATTGCTTAGTCGCGGAGCCGGCGTGAGTGAGCTCTCCCTCAGGAGGGCGCCGTCACGTCCGTCCAACGACAGCCCCCATGGACTCACCGATACCGGTGACCCAGACGGAACCAAACCAAAGCCAGACAACGAAATTGAGGTCACCATGACAGCAGGGCATGAAGGGTCACAGAATTTGAGACATTTTTTTTTTTATGCTGATCGATGAGAATGAGGATGATTAAGACGATGCTACGGATTTCCATTTCGGTCTGAGACTGCATGACAGGGCTGTACTCTACGCTTCCTTTCATAATATATCCTGGCGTCAACCAGGCCCGAGAGATACAGGCACCTGCAGTGTTGGTCAGGAAATTTGAGCAACACTCTCAGAAACGCATCCATTAAGTGGATGAAACTCGACTGTGTGGTCCCAGTCTTCCCAACTGAGTCCGCAGCAAACTCAACTCTGGGTAGGAGCGGTCGGGGCAGAAAAACCCACATGACTCTGATGGGATTCGAACCCACGACCCTCCAGCCGGGAGTAGGCGACGCTAACCACTTCGCCACGGCGGCTGGTTTGAATATATACCTTTGTCAAATAGTGTATTAAATAATTTCACAAGAAATTCAATGACACGATTCCCAGATACTTTCAGCATTTCCCAACTATACCATCTGGCCCAGCAGCCTTATTATTCTTAATCTACGTAATGCTAATATAACTTCTTCCTTTGATATAGGTCGATTCATTGAATGAAGTTCTTCATCCTGTTCATTTTCATCATCAAACATCTCTACATCATTTTGTGCTAAATAATTGTCTCCTCTTTCGAGCAAATTTTGGAAGTGTTTAAATCAGTCACTAGTTGTTAAGCTATTACGTGGTTGGTTTCTTTTATTGGAGATTTTTATAACATTGTCCCAGGACTCTTTCTGATTGTGCACAGAGGCACCTAGCTTTTCAGTTAATGACTCATTATGTTCTTTTTCCTTTTTCTTCTTAACAGGTTTTTGTATTCTCGTCTTGCTCTACAATAGGCATCACTATCTTCTCGTACTTTGGAATTTCGACATCTTTTCAGTAATGTCCTTGCAACTGATTTACCATCTTTACATTCCTTATCGTACCAATTGCTGTTTTTGTCAGTTGCATTTAAGTATATTTTCTTTTTCATACAGCCTCCAGAGTTCTTTGTATACTCATTAAACACTTTTAAGGTATCAGTGCAGTTATGACTGATTAGATAAGTACCATGATCTAGCAATGCTAACCCCTCTGCGGAATAAAGTGCGCTTACATATGACTGTTCCATTTCACAGTTCCACACGTATTTTTCTATTAACTCATCTCTTTTATCAGTATTTTCAGAACTAGCATTTTCCTCAGCAGAGTTGAAGTGTAGCTCAACAGGTAAATGATCAGATTGTAATCTTTCTGAAACTATCAATTTGCAAGAAAGAGACAACGAAGGGGAAAAAAAATCCTTAGATAATAAAAAAAAATAATCGTTGACACTATTTCCTGAATCAGATATATAGGTATAACTTCCATCAAAATTTGCTTCGCATATACCATTAAGGATGTATAAACAAAGTACAGTACACATATTTAACAAATATTTTCCATAACTGTTAAGCACATCGTCAGCTGATCTGGTAGAAGACCCCGAATGACTACCAGCATTGACACCATAATCATCACTGTCATTTAGTATGTCTGGCGAAACACTTGCTGTTCTACTGTTCAGATCACCAGAAATAATTACATAAGCATCTTTATAAACAAGCATGCAATCAAAAATGCATTCTTCCAGTGGGCTAATACCATTGCCAATGTCAAAGTGAACATAGTAAGGTGAACCTTCTGGTGGCACATAGGAACACACATACAAAACATCTTCTGTAACACCAAATAAACATTTGTCGATTAGAAATATAATTATATTGGAATAGTTCACTTTGATTTCACGGATAAATGACAAAAATTCGTTTTTTATTAGGCAAATTATTCCCCCTGAATGTCTGCCTTGCTTACTAAATTTAATAGCAGGTTTGCTGAATACTGTGTATCCGGTGAAGACACACAACTGCACATGTTCAACGAATGTCTCAACCATGCATACAAAGTCAAATTTAAACAAATACGAAAGGAAATCTCTTTCCACGAGAGAGAGAGAGAGAGAGAGAGAGAGAGAGAGAGAGAGAGAGAGAGAGAGAGAGAGAGAGAGATTTGGATAAGCGAACTATTAAAACAGCGTTTTGAAGTAATATAACCTGGCCAAAGAGAATTTCATGCTAAGACGTGTACTATGAGCTTTCCAACTTTTGTTGTTGTAGTTGTAGTTTTTGTTTGCTTGTTTGTTTGTTGTTTTTCCAAGGTTAGTATGCAGCAGCCTCTTACCTGATGATGTTCTTTTCCGGTGTGTAACGATCCATTTAAATCCCCTCCACTTTTTAACTCCCTCGAAGTTAGAATTAGCACGTGCCAATTTTAACTACTCGGGAGTTGAAACAAAGCACGCCAGAATGACCCCCCCCCCCCCCCCCCCCCCCCCAAAACTGATGACTGGGGCTCTGCCTTCTGAGAGCTGTTTAACAGCTGGATAACATACTTTCTCTGCGTCTCTGGATCTTGAGCACTACCTTCTCGTGCACTTAGCTGCTACCTTACCCAGTCCAGGTTCTGTAATTTCATTTCAAAGCCAGTTTGAGCTGGATGTTGATTTAACTCGGTCACATATCTGTCTTTTCCCGCAAATTTCTCTGTTCATTCTGTTCTATGAAACGTTTCAGAAGAGCCGACCCTTCCCCCTCATTTTGTCTTTAGTTTTGTGGTCCCATCGGCTTTTAAGATATTTGGAGTGGCGTTTGTCATGTGTTTTCCTTCAGTGCAATGATATAACTGTCAGAAGTGAGTATTGTGTCAGAATTAACTGACTCGCAAAATGGTTGCCATTTAGTTTGTTCTGGTTCTTCAGGTTCAATTCTAAACTGTTCAGTCTTTTGAGTCACGTCTGTTTCAATATCTGGATCAGGGCCAGGTTTCTTTTCTGTCTCTTCCAAATTCTCCCAGCCTCGTGTTTCTCTTTCCTGACTGTTTCTGTGTGCCTGTTCCACTACAGGGGTTGAACGATTTGTTTATATATAGCATCGGTTGTGTTGCATGTTACACTCCTGAACTTTCTTATATTTCTTTTATCGTTGTCATATTAACAATGGTCGTCTTGTATCACTGGTTTTCCTTTGGAAGGAAATGGTAGAGGGGGATTATGGGAGAGGAAAACGGGGGGGGGGGGGGGGGGGGGTGGGTGGAGGGAGGGGGGAGGGGATGAGTGAGGCGATGGGTTTGTGTGGTTAGTTTTAGTGGGGTGGTGTGGTATATGTGACGGTTGTGGTTAAGATGGATTGATAATAATGCTAAGAGGCGGGGGGGGGGGGGGGGGGGGGGAGTGATATATATATATATATATATATATATATATGCATACACATATGTACATATATAGAAGGGATGGTAATAGTAATAATGACAGTGCTAGTAATTATAATAAATAAGTAGAAGAATAAAATGAGAGTAACTGTAATTTAAAAAACAAAAAAAAGGGAGGGTGAGGGTGGGGAAGAGAGTAGTGTGTGTGTGTGTGTGGGGGGGGGGGGGGGGGGGGGGGAGGGGCGGTGGGGGGGGGGCAAGAGAAGGAGAACTCATATATCTCCATCCACTATGAGGTGGGGGGGGGGGGTGTGGGAGGTTCATACAAATAGTGCTGTTGAAAGTAAACAATGCTGTAGGATGATGTTTATTGTAAATAAAATGGTGTAGCTGTACATCTAAACTAATGGAGGTGCGACTGGACAGACCCTGCGGTCCTCAGAAAAGCTTTGTATTCGTCCATGCATGCATACATCCGGGGTCCCACAAAACAGTGTGGAAAAACAAAACATCAGTGAGGGAACGCAGGAAGGTCAAGATTATGTGCAATGAAAAAAAAAAAAAAGACTTGGAGGTTTTCCACGCAGGGACGATCTCCGATTTTTTTTTTTTTTCACATCGCAGCGTAATGACGGTGAAAAACTTTGACACATGTGTAGCAGCAGATGTGGACGCACTTAACAGCATCGAGAACTAAAACACACACACACACACACACACACACACACACACATAGGATGATTTTGCCAGGGCACACAGAGTTGGACAAGCGAGGGAAGGGCAACCCAGGCAATAAGAGCGCTATTCACGCAGTGGAAAGATACAATGCACATTATGACAGAGACATACATGATAGACTGAAAGAAAAGAGGGCTAGATAACGCACGATCTAAAACGACAGCAAGCAAAAACGGGACTGCACAAGCACAGAAGGAGAAAGAACTTTTTCCCTTTTTTTCGTTTTTTTTTTTTTTTTCTAAGACACGGGGCGATGGTGATGCATCCAGCAAGACCAGTTCAACGCATGTACGCGGATGCGACTTCGAGAAGTGAAGGAGTTGGGGGGGGGGGGGGGGGGGGGGGGGGAGGGAGGCAGTGTCGTCAGTTGACGAAACCTCACGGCATAGAAAGCGTGAGACGTCATCACTGCGACAGCAACACGGGTAAGGTCAAAGCCGTTGGAGTAAAGCTGTCAACCGACGTAAGGATTCCTGTCTACGCGGCTCGCTGGCCCCACGTGCGGTGCGGCAAGCACACACATAGATACACAAACATAATTATGACAACGAAGAAAGGTGGCGTTGTGGTTAAGACGTTCGCCTGCCAATCCAACGTGTGAGACGTGCATGGGTTCGAGCCCGCCTTTCAAGCCCTTTCTTTCCCAGTTTGAATGACAAATCGAGCTGAGCGTCAAGTCCATCGGATGGGGAATATAAGTGAGTCATACCCGTGTACCTTCCTGCCCCCTGCACACGTTAAGGAACCCACGGCAGTTGAAAATCGAAAAGAGCAGGGGGGTTCCCCGCTGGCAAAACTGATCTAGATTGTAGATAGCCGCCTGGTATTTCTTACCAAGCCACAAAAATTGTCGCTTACTGTTATCGTGTGCCATCGCGTACCGGTGGAAATGGAGGACACGTATAAACATCGCATGCATCCTATGTGGGAAACTGGAGGAATAAATGAGATAGAACTAAAAATGAGTGACTGAATGGTACGGGAAACGACTGAATGAGCGCCAGTAGGCTGCTCCTAGGCCGGCGCTACCTGGGTAGGCACCCCCCGTTGAGTAAGTGAGGTAGTATGTTTATTGTAAAGCGCTTAGAGCTTGGTCTGTGACCGAGGATAGGCGCTGTATATGAATACCCACAATAATAATAATAATAATAATAATGCCTACATGTAGGAGCACGCTCAAATAAGTCCATCTCTCTCTCTCTCTCTGTCGCTTACACACACACACACATATACGCATACACAGACATGCACGTGTATACAGGGGTGCGCGTACACAGACATGCATACACTGGCACACGCACGCACCGTGCCCACATATCCACATCTACACATACACTTGTACATTTACTACGCGACCATAACAATTGAACAATGAATTAGGTAGGTATCAAAGGTTGGGCAAGCGCGCAGGTCAGTCAAGTTGTAACCATCCTTGACTTCTGAATAATCCAGTTATCCCATCAGCTTTAAACCATGCGCAGTGTGGTGTCTGAACTTAGCAGGTGTGGTGTAGCGTAAATGGACTAGTCCGCCGGTAGCTACACATCTTGATGAAACTGAAACTACGGTGCGGGGGGAGAGAGAAGGGGTAGTGGGGGTGGGGGTGTGACGTCCACGCTTCACCCGTTAGTGACAAGGAAAGGGCTTCGCTAAGCGCCTTAGGCGATTCGCTCACTGACCAACCAATCATCACCGCGTGTGAAGGAAGGTGTGCGGGCTTCGTCGTCGTGTGAGGAGACATACATACCACATGAAAAATCACATACAATCATCAAATACATTACCTTCCGCTTGGTTGACGTCACATTTCAGGCCTTTGCACTCGCCCGTGACTCTTTCGTGCGCT
>JADBJO010001882.1:365000-366440 GCA_016801955.1 Conus betulinus
CTGTCTTTAATTGACAAACACTCGGACGAACGCATCACGCTAATTGGAGTGCCTGTGTGACTAAGATTAAGTCGGAAAAATAAGGGTCTCCTATCCCGACGCCCACGCTTTGGACTCGTCCCGTCGTGTTTATCTCTTTTTTGTCAGCCCTCTGTCTTTGTGTCATATTTTGTATTGTTTTAAGAATAATTTCAGTATTTCATCCCATTGTGAAAAAGGGATGAGTTGCTTGATAGTTTTTTTCCAGTAAAATTTTGAAAACAAATAGACTTGATCAAATAGAGTCCCCGCTCATGGTACACACGCATGCGCGCATGCACACCCAGACACACCCTGATAATTTGCCCTGTACACGTATTGATCGTCGCTGCAGGGCGTTGACCCTGTTTGTCTCAGAAGGCCGGATCCACCTCTGGACACCCCTGGAGGTCTGTCACGTCCACCCCTCCCATCTTCTGGAACTGACGACGTGGGACCGGGACTTCTTCAACGCTGCTGTTCTGGCTGATCCATGTGGCCCTGGATGTGGGACAATTTAGCTGACCGTGCGTCGCAGGAACTCGGACTTGGGTGATGTCTAAGTGTATTCGTGCTTGTGTTGTGTTGCGTGGACGTGGGACTGAAATAGGAGTGAATTACATGCAGGCTGGCATGGTTGACGAGGAAATGAAGTCTGGCTGTTTTGGAGTGACTGAGTGGAAATGGTTGTGATTGCTTGGTGGTGTGAAGGTTTTTTGACCTGTCTTGAATCTTATTTAGTCTGTCTCTCCTCTATCGTTCTTCTTTCATTATGAAATTCTTTAATTTAGTTGGGCTGGTAGTGGGAGTCCCGGGGGGAAGGAGGTTTTGCTTTTCTTGGGCTTTTGGGTTATTTTGTTCCATAGGTAACTTAGAACTGATAGGTTCTTTCCCCTCTTCTTTACCATTCTATTCTTACTTGGTCTCTCCTCTGTCTTCAGTCTTCTTTGGTTAGGCCTCTCCCCATATGGAATGAATGAGTATTGTGAATTTTCCCCTTTATGTTTTTGCTGGGTTTTGCAAGGTTTCTTGGGGTTGTCCAGCTTTTGATCCGTCAGCTTTATGGTTTGGTGTGGTGTGCATGGTACTTAAAATATCATGGCCCTGACCTCCAGGTGTAAGTAAGCCTTTTTCACCCAGCTCCCTTTCACATCCCTGTGAAGAGTCTGCATTTGCACACTTCTCGGTTTAACAGTTAATAACATCCCCCCCCCCCCCCCCCCCCCCCCAAGTTTGTGTAATCTGGTGACTAGGTATTTAGAACTCGACCACTGGAAAAGATACTTTGTCCATTCTGCAGTGATACTTGTTAGTAGTAAGGATTTTTTTTTTCAACTGCTTTTTTTTTTTTTATTTTATTTATTTTTGGGGTGGTGGTTTGACGGTTTAAGATAAAATCTTGTTGCTATAGACTACAAGGGG
>JADBJO010001883.1:0-2500 GCA_016801955.1 Conus betulinus
ACGGAGCGGATAAAATTGATGGGGGAGAAAATACCTTTTTTTTTTGTGCTGGTTTTTACTTCAAGCATTTACTGCCGTCCACTTTCAGATTCACCGGGTATTAAGGATTCATCTGTCCTGATAGAACGTTGATTCCCTCCCCCCCCCCCCCCCCCCCCCCCAATGACACAGATGCTCAAAATCTTTTGGAGTCAGCTACGACAAGCACAGAAATTCACATTTTGGCTATTCGTAGTGATTTTTTTTTTAGACTTACCTTTTTCTATTCTTTTTTGGAATTTCCTTTTTGTCTTCCTCCTTATAAGCTATACATTCTAATAACATGAAGTGCCTTTCTTCCTTTCTTTCTATTTTTTTTTTTTTTTTTTTTTTTTTGGGGGGGGGGTTATATTAAGCTTTATGATCTAAACACACCACACACACACACACCACACACACACACCACACACACACACACACACACATATATCAATAAAGATAGAGATCACTTTCATGAACAAATCTGGTTTAATGAATCTGTCTGTCTGTCTGTCTGTCTGTCGTCTGTCTGTCTCTCCTCTCTCTCTCTCTCTCTCTCTCTCTCTCTCTCTCTCTCTCTCTCCTCTCTCTCTCTCTCTGTGCGCCGCGCCCGCGCGTGACGACATCATACTTCCTTCAATCTGTATATTAAGCTTTCTTTTTTTTTTTCTGACTGGTGTTTGATGGCTTCCTTTTCTCTTTTTTTTTTTCTTTCTTTCTTCTTTTCTCTGTTGATAATTATTGATACAACATTTAGCTTTAAAACTGATTAATACGTATTAATTCTCGACTGCACGTTTGCGCGACTGTAAGTTCACATTTCGACAGAAACTTTTGAAAGAAACTGGAAGGGAAAAACTGGAAAAACCTAAAGAAAACTTTGGCAATAAGTTTTTGGCAGCCATGAGTTTTGCGTCAGTGAACTTTAATGCATATGTGACATGCGTATCAAGTCACCCTAACAGGCATTTGTGCATGACTACCTGAGACGCCTATTGGACAATGCAGTTTGTGATGTGCTTAAGACGTTTTCAATGAAGTTTTGATCCGCAGATCAGCCCAAGTAACCAACTCTCATGACTGTGTGATTAAAGAGGGTAAGGGGACTACTAGGGGAAGGGACGGTTAAGAAACTTGCGGAAGATAGTTACACTCCAGCCGAGCCGGACGTTACGTCAACGCGAATGTACACCCACGGTCAGCCATCAGTGTTCATTCTGTAGATCACAGAGGTCCTGAGACAGACTGCTGGGCAGTCAGGGATCTCTGAAGTTCCCAACTCAGTCAGGTACAGGCTGTATGTCCTGTCATACTGCTCGTCCAGGTCTTCGTGGGTCGGCCTCCAAGATGTTAGCTTCCACGGTGTTCTGCAGGATGGTTAAGGACAGGGAGGCGGTTTCTTTCTTCTTTTTTTCTTTAAATAGCGGGATTCTGTCCCTGCCAGGCGTGGTCTGAGCTTTTGAGAATTGATCACACACACACACACACACACACACACACACACACACACACACACACACACACACACGCACGCACGCACGCACGCACGCACGCACACACGCACACACGCACGCACGCACACACACAACACACACACACACACACACACCATACCCACACACACACGCACACATACCCACACACACACGCACACCACATACCCACACACACACGCACATACCCACACACACACGCACACACACACACACACACACACACGCACGCACGCACGCACGCACGCACGCACGCACGCACGCACGCACACACACACACACACACACACACACACACAGACCCGCTGTCAATAAAACTTGCCGCCACACGTCAAGTCATTTTACATTCCTCGCGCGAGATGAAGGAAAATCCAACTGAGGCATGTTCTGTTTACCGCCAGGAGATTCTGTTGGTTGTTGTTGGGATCTCTGTCAACTTCTTGAACACGCGTCCACCGTTTTGTCTGTAGCGTTTCATCTTCACCTTGGAGCTGATAGACCCCGACTGGTTCGGTTGATGTTGTTGTGCCTTTCCTTTTCATCGCAGACCTGGTTTACCTGCGATTGTGACCTTAAAAAATTTTTTTTTTTTGTAGGTGTATTTCTACCTGAGGATAAAACGAGACTGTTCAGAAATGGTCCACTTCTCCGTTGATTGACAGCTCATGACGTTGTGGACCGGCGCTGCTTATTGTCTGGAATGACTGAAGATTGGACTTGTGACCCCAGGATGAGCCCGTTATTCTGTGGTGCAGGTCATCCCGTTGAAAGGGCGGCTCCAGGAGCAGCTCGGCATAACTATGACGAAACTATTGCATCGGGTTCCATCGCAACTTGGTGGAACGATACAATGTGGCCTGTTAATGGGTGGTGCAGGTCGGTGCCGCGGATCCCCGGATCACAGAGCAGATCAGGATCCTGTCGAGGTCTGCAGATTCCTGGGCCTGTGGTCTTATGGCTTTTTTTTTTCTGATCTGTTTTCGCTTAAG
>JADBJO010001883.1:7500-35000 GCA_016801955.1 Conus betulinus
GGGGAGGGGGGCTAGGTGGTGGGCAATGCTTCAGTTAAAGACCTCCAAGAGACAGGCCTCGTTGCATCGTCGTTCTCAGTGCCTGCAGCCACAAAGCAATCTTCGGACTGACTTGACTGCAGGGCAAGGTTCGCTCTGCAAACAATGGCTCCTGACATTTGAACCATCCTGACTCCATGCAGATTCCGGTATGAGAACAACGTATCCTGTGAGTCAGAGATCGAAAGTCTCCGACCAACAGGGCATTAATCACGCTTTCATCAGAGATATGAAAAGCACGAACCGTTTAAACCCAACGTGATGAACATAATAATTACACTCAGATTCATGACAATCATTTGCGTCTTCTCCGTGACACCTTACATCAGGCTTCTGCATGCGTTAGTATGTTCTCCTTCCGGTATGTACGCGAGACATAAACCATAACAGCAGGCCTGGGAAAAAAAAAAAAGAGAAAAGAACCCAAACCATACCTAAGGACAGCCACCCCCACTTTGGACAATCATAGTGCTATTTCCGAAACACGCACAACAATAAACACCTGACACACTCATCATATTACCAATGGGTGTTTGTGTCAAACAATACTAAAAACCTGACGCACTGATCATATTATCAATGGGTGTTTGTGTCAAACAATACTAAACACCTGACGCACTGATCATATTACCAATGGGTGTTTGTGTCAAACAATACTAAACACCTGATGCACTGATCATATTACCAATGGGTGTTTTGTGTCAAACAATACTAAACACCTGATGCACTGATCATATTACCAATGGGTGTTTGTGTGTTTCAAACAATGCTAAACACCTGATACACTGATCATATTACTAATGGGTGTTTGTGTGTTTCAAACAATACTAAACACCTGACACACTGATCATATTACTAATGGGTGTGTGTGTTTCAAACAATACTAAAACACCTGACACACTGATCATATTACCAATGGGTGTTTGTGTGTTTCAAACAATACTAAACACCTGACACACTGATCATATTACCAATGGGTGTTTGTGTGTTTCAAACAATACTAAACACCTGACGCACTGATCATATTACCAATGGGTGTTTGTGTCAAACAATACTAAACACCTGACGCACTGATCATATTACCAATGGGTGTTTGTGTCAAACAATACTAAACACCTGACGCACTGATCATATACCAATGGGTGTTTGTGTCAAACAATACTAAACACCTGACGCACTGATCATATTACCAATGGGTGTTTGTGTCAAACAATACTAAACACCTGACGCACTGATCATATTACCAATGGGTGTTTTGTGTCAAACAATACTAAACACCTGACACACTGATCATATTACCAATGGGTGTTTGTGTCAAACAATACTAAACACCTGACGCACTGATCATATTACCAATGGGTGTTTGTGTCAAACAATACTAAACACCTGACGCACTGATCATATTACCAATGGGTGTTTGTGTCAAACAATACTAAACACCTGATACACTGATCATATTACCAATGGGTGTGTTGTGTTTCAAACAATACTAAACACCTGATGCACTGATCATATTACCAATGGGTGTTTGTGTGTTTCAAAACAATACTAAACACCTGATACACTGATCATATTACCAATGGGTGTTTGTGTGTGTCAAAACATACTAAACACCTGATGCACTGATCATATTACCAATGGGTGTTTGTGTCAAACAATACTAAACACCTGAAGCACTGATCATATTACCAATGGGTGTTTTGTGTCAAACAATACTAAACAACCTGAAGCACTGATCATATTACCAATGGGTGTTTGTGTCAAACAATACTAAACACCTGATACACTGATCATATTACCAATGGGTGTTTGTGTCAAACAATACTAAACACCTGATACACTGATCATATTACCAATGGGTGTTTGTGTGTTTCAAACAATACTAAACACCTGATGCACTGATCATATTACCAACGGGTGTTTGTGTGTTTCAAACAATACTAAACACCTGATGCACTGATCATATTACCAATGGGTGTTTGTGTCAAACAATACTAAACACCTGATGCACTCATCATATTACCATGGGTGTTTGTGTCAAACAATACTAAACACCTGATGCACTGATCATATTACCAATGGGTGTTTGTGTCAAACAATACTAAACACCTGAAGCACTGATCATATTACCAATGGGTGTTTGTGTCAAACAATACTAAACACCTGACACACTGATCATATTACCAATGGGTGTTTGTGTCAAACAATTCTAAACACCTGATGCACTGATCATATTACCAATGAGTGTGTGTTTCAACAATACTAAACACCTGATGCACTGATCATATTACAAATGGGTGTTTGTGTCAAACAGTACTAAACACCTGACACACTGATCATATTACCAATGGGTGTGTCAAACCATCAAACAGCACACTGGACTATATTAAGATCTGCTGACATGAGTTTGAAATATAAGAAAACTACGTTGGAATGGCCACGTAACAAGATCCAGTGATCTTGCATACACAGTACTCCAGGAACTCTTGAGGCAGGGAGGTGGAGGGGAATACGAAAGAGCAGCAGCAGCAGCAGCAGAAGCAAAAGCAGAAGCAGCACCAGCAATAACAACAGTAACAACAACCGATGGACTGGAAACATTATAAAATGAAGAGGCAAATTTTTCAAGAAATCTAGGCATTGGCAGAGCTGGAAAAAAATCTGGGTTATGATCTTGTGGCTCTTCAGGGAGTAATAAACGTTAAGTGCAGAGGAGGGAAGTTGTAATTATAAGACGGAGAAAAAGGTGACCTTCAAACAATAATCAAAGTTGTAAAATTAATAAAATGTGATCCCCCTTTCCCCGGGGGAAGGGGAGGGGGCAGGGGGAGGGAATCATAGCCAAAACTATACGAGATGAGTGTACATCGACCAGCCGCACGTGCACTTACACGTGCTTGTGCGAATAGGTACTGTAACGTCAACAATGCAAGGGACACAACCCTAATTGAAAAGAAGTTGTTTTGATTTCGTAACCGCGGTCATTGCTCTGCAGCTGCACTGATATGTTTGCATTTGGAGACATGGGAAATTCGATTGCGAAGGCTGCAGCGCTGGATTTTGGTATTCAGTGGGGATGCTGGGCGCTTGCAGCGGCGCTGAAAACGGAAAAATTTTATGACCTTGCAGGTATGGAAAACAGTCACAGAATAGCTACAGCGATTGAATGACACAGTACCGACACCTAACACGCGGGCTAGGAGGACGTACATGACCTAATATTGTTTCATTACATTAGTTAGGCCACCACCCCAGCGAAACACCGCCAGTGCGCCAGTTAACTTGTCTTTGAAATGTCACTTCTTTCCATCCAAAGTTGATGGCGAATTGGCAGAAATAAGCCCACTTCCATCCGGCATGATTATGAGCATCAAACCGCTAGTCAGTTCACTTAACTTTGGTTCAGTTTTCGATTCAGTTAATGGAGGCGTGTGATGGAAATATCTGGTTGTCATGGCTGCACATTTATAAGTTTCATCTGCTGTCAGTTTATTCCTTAAGTTAGTCACTCAGTCAATAAGTGGGTTGGTCTCAGAAATGATGTATGTGGCATGGGGCTCATCACCTCCCATCATGCGCAACTTCACCACACCGTCTTCTCCCTATGTAAACGCACACGCTCATACACACTTTTAAATACATCAGCACTTAAGCAACCTGTTGTTACAATTCACGTAGAAGGGTTCTGTTTGCACTGCTCCAAAATCAGGTCACATTAATGAAAAACGTGTGAAACCGATTTGTAGTAGTGCTGAAGATTCTCTATTTTCCACATTCCTGTCTGTTGGACATTTGGGAGACCTTGTCCTTAAGGGCCTCAGGCCAGTAGGACGTTAATCTCACCATCAATTCAACACACCACGTTTTCTTCACATTTTTTTTTTGTTTTCAGTAACATTCATATTCAAAAGCTACAGTGGAGTTGTCGCCACATGTAGACAGTTCAGCCAGAAAGGGGACCATAACAACATTCAAGGATCACTGTTGACGGATTGAAGCTTTTTCTTTTTGGCAGGACACAGCAGTTAATGCTGAATGTGATTTACTCATTTATAAGACCAAGCACCAACCATTCCATAGGGTACAGTCCTGAATCCACAACTTTCTCTCATCTTTATTAATGACATTTAAGAAGAGATTCACACTTAATCATATGACCTTTTTGCAGATGCTTATATTATTATTTTTTTTAACCAAAGCATTAGAAATATCAGTGATTTCAACTCCAGCAAGACCTCAACATGATCATCTTGCCCCAGTGCAAAAAGAAATGGGAACGGAGAAACTTTTTATCCTAAAAAAATGTTTGTATCATCTGTTG
This sequence comes from Conus betulinus, assembly GCA_016801955.1. Classification (NCBI taxonomy): domain Eukaryota; kingdom Metazoa; phylum Mollusca; class Gastropoda; order Neogastropoda; family Conidae; genus Conus; species Conus betulinus. The sequence goes on from JADBJO010001883.1 coordinate 11,861, forward strand.
ATCAGAAAATCAGCCCATTTAAAAAAAAATCTGCCCATTCTTATTATGGTCTCAAAGAGCATGTATAGAGCACTTTACCAAATAGAGGTAATTAAGATGTCTTCTTACTTTTTGGTATCAAAAGTCCACATGTTCATGCCTAATATGTGGGTTGGAGGATGTGATGGTACTTATCATTGCAATGTACATAGTAGTAGTACCACTTTTAATGGTTGAAACCTTCCAGGCTCCAGCACCTTCTTTGCCCTTGCACTGCAGTCATTAAGATGGGGTGGCACTTACCACACTCGGCAGAAGATCCAAACAGGACTAGTGATGGTGTGGGCAGCCAGGTATGGTATACAGAGTGCTCTGATTTTTTTTTTCCCTTAGTAACTATATGAAGACTTTCATTTGAATATGAACTCATGTTTTTTTTTTTTCCTTCTTCTTCGCTTTGTGTTTCGACAAATCTGTGTCATTTTCATCATAATAAAGGATTTTTTTTTCCTTTTTAAACCAGTGTTTGGTTTCTCCACTATTTACTTATGTTTGTGGTAAGAACAGATGAGGATTGTGTCTCTTTAAACCATCCAAGTACATGTATTATCAGTTGAGCTTAGTTGTTTGAGGCTGTCAGGACTGATTTGACTGACAGGAGTCGGTGAAGTGCCTACTCCTGTGGTTGATGATATTATAGTGTTGTTATATTATAGTTTGTTATATTATAGTTTGTTATATTATAGTTTGTTTTCCTTAGCGTCTTGCAGGACCTCAAGCACATGGCTCAAACATTCTCTTTTAATGTGGTATTTTATTGCATCTTCCGCAACATTCTCTCTTTTCGTACTTTCATCATGTTGTCCTATTGTATCTTTCACTGACAGCCTTGGAAATCAGTTGGATTGTGGGTTTGCTTCATGTTAATTAGACTGCCACTGAGTGATGTATTTATGAAATACAGCAGGTGAAGAATCATCCAAGGCTCTGCTGTTACTTTTGATAACATTCATTGAGGAACTGAAAGTTGACTACAGCGGATGTAACCAGTGTTCTCTCAGTCAGCAATCCTAGTGAGTGTGTGGTTGTGAGCATGGGAAACCTTGAAATGTGGAGAGAAGGATGACTCATGCATATTTTAGCACAGCAAAGAACCAGCAAAATGTCGATTGATATCATTATGTAATCCTAAACTGATATTTTTAGAGATTTAAGGCAAAACTGTTGATGATGTTTGTAAAGGAGATTTTTGCATGGCTATACTGTTTCACTTACTTTTGCATGGCTATACTGTTTCACTTACTGGTTGTTAAATGAATATATAGGTTTGCTTGTTTGTTTTTTGGTGCATGTGTTTTGTGTTTGTTTGCAGGCTAGGTTCTTACTTGTTCAGCCGGATTCTTCATGACGGCACTGACAAACGCTTCAACAATGTCAGAGACCGCCCGGTGTGTGTTCTTTGTCTACTGGTCATTACAAGGTTGGAAAAGTTGTCTTCATTGTACGGTTACTGGATTTTGTGTAAAGAGTTACATGAACACATTAACAGTCTTTTCATGGTTAATTTATACAGTCGCTATTTAGCAAATGATCATAGATTGTGTATATTTATGCACATAGGAGACAAAGTTTTATATATACCCTTCTTTTTAATGTTTTTGGTATGGATACAGATCTTTTTGGTCCAGATTTTATCACATACATGCGTCCCTTACAAACACAAAAAAGATGTGCAGACATGCACTCAGACAATCAGAGAGATAGATCTATGTATATGAGCAAATTGTGCACTTTGACAGAACTGATGCAAGTGCACATTCTTCCTTGAGAAATAATGTACACAAGCATCTGTGTAGTGTGTGTGTTTCTCTCTCTTTCTCTCCACACACACACACACCCAGCACATTCACTCACATACTCACACACACACACGCACACACACACACACACACAGACACACACTCGCACACACACACACACACACACACACACACACACACACACACACACACACACACACACACACCACACATACACACACACACACACACACACACACACACACACACACACACATGCATGCTTGCACACAGACACACACACTCAAGTCTACACCCTTCTTCCTTTCCTCCCCTTTCCCCCCCCTTTCCTCTTTGTCTCTAGTCTACACATGCCTCTTTGTGTTATCTCTGTCTGTCTGTATGTCTTTCTTTCTTTCTCTCTCTCTCTCTCTCTCTCTCTCTGTCTTGCGCACGCACACACACACACACACACACACACACACACACACACACACACACACACACACACACACACACACACACACACACATGCATGCAAAGAAAATCACTCCTGACAAGTCTGTTGTCATAATTTTGTCACCTGGGAATTGTTTTCCTGTCAGACCTCATACGGACTTTGAGATTTGATTTCTTGTATATGTGAAAACAGCCGTTTTAGAGTCTTGAAGATCTGCCTCTTGCATGTTGAAAGGAGTTCCGTTCTACTGTCCATAACCAGGATTACCAAACCTACAGAGCCCCAGCAAGATGAAATGGCCATTGTTTGTCCAAGTCTAATCACGTCCTGCTCTTCATTCGATGAGAACGTAGGATAAAGCACAAGGCTGTTTGGAGCTTTTGACTTTTTACTTTCTCCCCACACCTCCCTCTCCTCTAATACCCATAAAATGCATTCTGCTAATGTTGTTGTTTTCTATATATTACAGTAGCAAGAAGAAATCAGGGATCTGACATGGGCTGCCATCATAGACCTGTTTGGATTATGATGAAAAGTAACTGGATGTAGTTTTGTGTTGGAATTACAGACTGAACACATTTTCCGTTTAATTTTTTGATTTATTTTTGCTGAAAGAATGATTCACCCTGGACTGGGTCGTAAGAAGATTTGAAAGGGGGCTAACTGCAGGTGAAAACTGAAAAAGCAAAAAAAAAAAAAAAGCAAAAAAAAAAAAAAAAAAAAAAAAAAAAAAAAAAAAAAAAAAAAAAAATTACTGGACCACCAAACGAAGGAACAATTACATTTGGAAACAAATTGTTTTGGAATTTGTTTGTTCCTTTCTTTTGAGGCCCAATAGCTCTGTTTTTTTTTTTGCTCTGGGTTATAAGAAACTGTGTGGATTATGATGGGACTTAAGACACTAAGGTATTAGTTCAGATCCTGTTACATCTTTAAATGTTTTGGGTCCAGTAGTGCATTTTTGCATATCAAGTTTGGTTCCAGTTATACGTGATTAGACATGAGTTTAGCAGATACCAGGCAGGATAATTGGGTATCAGTTCAGGTTCCTATCACATATAATGAGATATCAGTTTAGGTTCAAATTACAGATAAATACATATCAGGTTAGGTTCCAGTTACAGATATCAGTGTATATTCAGGTTACTGATAATTGGATATCTGTTTACATACCAGGAACAGATAATGAGGTATCAGTTAAGGTTTCAGGTGGACACAGATAGATATCAGTTTGGGTTCCAGTTATCAATAATTAGATATTAGCTGAGGTTTCAGTTACAGAGAGGTAAACACCTGTAATGTTTCTGTTATGCAGAATCAGTTTATGTTCCGGTTACACACACAGTGCGAAATCAGTTAAGGTTCCAGTTACAGATAGGTAGACATCAATTTAGGTTTCAGTTACAGATGAGCAGATACCAGTTTAGGTTCTAGTTACAGATGAATAGATATCATTTTAGGTTTCTGTTACAGATAAATAGATATCAGTGTAGGTTTCGGTTATAGATAAATAGATATCAGTTTAGGTTTCAGGTACAGATAAATAGATATCAGTTTAGGTTTAAGTTACAGGTAAATAGATATCAGTTTAGGTTTCAGTTACAGGTAAATAGATATCAGTTTAGGTTCCAGTTACAGGTAAATAGATGTCAGGTTAGGCTTCAGGTACAGACAAATAAATCAGTTTAGGTGTCAGTTACAGTTAAAAAGACATCAGTTTGGGTTGCAGTTTCAAGTGATTGGATATCTGTTAAAGTTCCAGTTTATAACACATTATGAGAAATGAGTTCAGGTTCTGGATACATGTTCATTTTCCTTTCATATCGTTTTCCGTTCACCCTGTTTTGAGCCGAGGAAAGTTCTGCAAATTCTGGTCAATGAATTTCATCATACAAAGGAAAGATAACCAGTGAGTCTTCTCGCCAGGGGTGTGGGTGTTTTCCACCCTGCTGCCCACCCTGCTGCTGAACGGCAAGGAGGAGGACAGCCCTCTGTCAGCAAGGGACTACCTCGGCTGGGGCCTGTGGGGAGCGGGCTTCCTGTTTGAAGCTGTGGCCGACTACCAGAAGTCACGCTTCAAGGCGGACCCGTTGAACAAGGTAGAGTGGGTGGAATAATTGTTAAGTTTCTAAAAGATGTCAGGGAGAGAGAGAGAGAGAAAGAGAGAGAGAGAGCGACAGACAGAGAGAGAGAGAATTTTGTCTTTTGACAGCTGTCTCATCCTTGGTCTCTCTGTGTGTGAGTGTGTGTGTGTGTGTGGTTGTTGTTGTTCCTATTCGTAATGGTGTGTGTGTGTGTGTGAAAACATTTATTTATGGAATTTTAAATTAGAGAAATTAAAAGCAGGTTTTTTTTTTATTTTAACAGATCTTTAAGAGTTAAAGTACTACATCCACCGAACACAAACAAAAGAATCACAAGACAACACAAGATGCGTATCAGTCCTGAGTGTTATGCATCTTGCCTGAAGAAGACCTAAGAGATCGAAACGCGTCATGTTTTGTCTTGTGATTGGTTTGTTCTTGTTTTTTTTCTTTTTTTTGCTGTCCCAATCTCTGCACCACCTCAGAGGCAGTGCACCCACGCCGCTCATTCCAACATCCCATCCACAGCCCCAGCCCGGTTGGCCCCGCCGCAGCAGCACGGCACCGACCATCCATAGGAAGCAGTCAGTGTCAAGTCGTCAAGAGGCAACCCACTGGAGGAGACACTGCACTGCTGCCAAGTCACTTCGGTGGTGTTCAGTGGCGCCTGTTCTGATCTAACATACGCAGGACACCACCTACTAAGCCCCCTACTGAACAATAATTGCTTAGTTGCGGAGCCGGCGTGAGTGAGCTCTCCTGGAGGTCGCCACCACGTCCATCCAACGACAGCCTCCATGGACTCGCTGATACCGATGACCCCGACTGAACCAAACCAAGGTCACAGATGTGGAGAGGACACTAAAACTGAGGTCACCATGAGAGCAGGGCATGAAGGGCCACAGAATTTGAGACTTTTTTTTAATGCTGATTGATGAGAATGAGGATGATTAAGATAATGCTATGGATTTCCATTTCGGTCTGAAACTGCATGACAGGGCTGTACTCTACGCTTCCTTTCATAATATATCCCAGCGTCAACCAGGCCCAAGAGATACAGGCACCTGCAGTGTTGGTCAGGAAATTTGAGCAACACTTTCAGAAACGCATCCATTAAGTGGATGAAACTGGACTGTGTGGTCCCAGTCTTCCCAACTGAGTACGCAGCAAACTCAACTCTGGGTAGGAGCCAGTCGGGGCAGAAAAACCCACAGGACTGATGGGATTCGAACCCATGACCTCCCAGCCGGGAGTCCGCAACGCTAACCACTGCACCATGGCGGCTGGTTGTGATTGGTTTGTTCTTGTTTTGTGGATGTAGTACTGAAAATTTTTAAGATTTGTGTAGATTTCAGTCTGCAGTTGCCTTACTTTGCAGCTAACAGTGTATTCTTTGCTGTTTGATTTTTGTGTATGGTGTTGGCACCTGTGTGTGTGTGTGTGTGCTCATTCTTGTAGTTCGATTATTTTTTTAATCACTGAAAGTGGTGCTAGATTCTGTGTTTTGATGTGAGAATGCAAGCAATTTATGTTTATGAGGAGTTATTACTTATTTACCAGCTATCAATTCCTCTGCATGCAAAAAAAAAATCAACAAAATCATGGATCTAGGATCTGTGTAAATTGGTGATAAAATCCCTACAAACTTGCAACTGAGCTTAGACACTTTTCAGTTGTTCTTAGAATGTTTAAACTATCTGCAAAGTCATAAACTTTCATGGAAAAGTAAACATTTCTATGAAAGAAATGTTGACATTGTTTGTATTGTACGTGTTCAATTAAAGAAAGAAATACAGAGGAAAGAATGCCTTCTGTCCATACCACCAATTACTTCCCCTGATGCCAAAAGTATTTTTTGTTTTGGATCAGCATCTGTCAAGATGGTTGATAAAAGTTATCACAAATTTTCAACTGATCTTGAACACAACTAAGTTACTATTATAGATTGATAGTATCCACCAAGAAATGTATTTCCATGGAATAAACATTTTCTCATGATATGAACATTGCTACTGGGTCTGTTTGATATTGTTAAAGGAATGTTTGATAGGCAGTATCAGAGAATTACTACCCCTGATGTGAAATAATTTTTTTTTTTTGATCCAGAACCTGTTTTCCCAGAAAATTATTACAAAGTTTCAACAGAGTTGAACACATTGAGGCTATCGTTATGAATTCATAATCATCTACAAAGTAATACATTTCATTGAATATAAAGAATTTCAAGTGATATGAATGTTGTACTGTGTATTTTTGCACATTCTATTTTAGAAATACACATTCGTACTCGGAGTTGTGTTTTTTATGGGCTTAGTTGGAAAGATTGGGACCACACAGTCAAGTTTCGTCCATGTAATGGAAGCATCTCTAAGAGCGTTGCTAAAATTTCATGAACAGCACTGCAGGTGTCTGTATCTCTTGGGCCGGTTTGACATCAGGATACAGTATGGAAGTAAACATTGAATACAGCCCTGTAACGCACTCTCAGTCCAGAATGGAAATCCATAGCATTGTCTTCATTGCCCTCATCCACATTGATCAGCATAGAAAAGTTTCAAGTTCTGTGGCCTTTCATACCGTACTGTCATGGTGACCTCAGTCTGGTTTCCTCTGCGTGTCTAAGCCCTTGGTGAAGTTCTGCCCGGTGTCACTGTACTGGCGAACTCATGGCGGTTCTCTCCAGAGCATTAAATGCATGAAATGGGGGTGGTCTCCTTCAACCTGGCTCCACGACTAAGCAATTATTGTCATCAGTAAGGAGCATAGTAGATGGTGCCCTGTGAATGTTGGGTCAGAACAGGCACCACTGAACACCGCTGAAGCGACTTGGCAGCAGCGCAGTGTCTCCTCTGGTGAGTTGCCTCATGACAACCAAACACTGACTTCTCAGTGTGGATTGTTGGTGCTGGGGCTGTGGTGGGACAAGCCTGGGTGTTGCTGTGGAGAGGGAGCAGGAATGAGCAGCATGGGTGCAATGTCACAAAAGTGGCAAGGGAGACAAAACAGCTAGAAAAAAAGAAAGGAGCTTCAGTCCCCTACCAACAGTCACTTTCCCTTGGTGAAGAAATAATTCTATCATCAACTGACAGGAATGATGGATCCAAGATCTGTCCAATCTTGGCAGAATTCTGTGCTCTCTTCAGTATATTTCTTGTCATTTTGTTTGTTTATTTTTGAAAGAATACATATGGGGCCACATCCAGACCCGTTCTGTCACAGTCCTAGTGTTAGCTGTTCACAGTAAACTGCGTCGAACTGCTACAAGGTTACTCCTAAGAGGAGATCTTGGACTATATATATATCGGTCACTGTGACAGTGTTCAGGTGTTCCTCATCAGATTTAATGCACTGCGCCCACCACTGATTGTCCCCTACTGTAGGTAGTAATTGTTTCATCTCAGAGCTGTTGCAGTAGGCATCCTCACATCTCATCTGCAACAGTGGGGATGATGAAAATATGATTGTTCGATAGTGTAAAAGACATATCAGGCTTTCTGCTCATGTTTATAGTCCGTCATCTACCCAGAATCAATGTATGTGAATCGCTTTTTCAACGCTTTTTTTTTTTTTTTTTTCAAATCCGTGTTTAATAGCAAACTTGTGAGTTCTTTGTATGTGTGTGTGTGTGTGTTTTTTAAACTGTAATTTAAGTGTGTGATTTAAATCTATCGGTACCAATAGGACTCTTGCCAATCATCTAGTGAATGCCAGCTTGTTCTGGAGATAAGTTGATTTATGCTTTACACTGTTACTTCAGGTTGAAAATCATTTAACATTAAATGTGCTCTACATGGGAGATGAGATGGGGAGGTGCATGTGTATATGCGAATTTTCAAAATGTTCATGATTTTCGAGTTTCGTGCGTTTGTGTCTCGATGATTGAAGCTAGGATATCTCACCACTTCGCTGTGCAGGGCAAATTCATTAATGAAGGGCTTTGGAGTATCAGCCGCCATCCCAACTACTTTGGTGAGATTCTGATGTGGAGCGGGACTGTACGTTTCTGCCTCCTCGGTGCTGTCTGGATGGGAACACGTCAGCATTATTTCCCCTGTCTTCCTGTCTTACCTCCTTGTCAATGTCAGCGGTATCCCTATGCTGGAAAAGTACGGGCAGCAAAAGTGGGGAGGGGACCCAGCATACCAGGAATATGTCCGCAGAACGGCCAAACTTGTTCCATTTGTGTGGTGACATGACAACAGATTTTGTAAGCGTGTGTGTGTGTGTGTGTGTGTGTGTGTGTGTGTGTGTGTGTGTGTGTGTGCAAGTTTGTTGTTTGTTTGAAAGTAAGAACAATTCTTTGTTATTGTTGAACTAGCTCAAAAACAAATTATGATTGCACTGTTCTATTTGCTGTTTGTCATTTACTGGGGAAAAAAAAAAACCTTGTAGGTTGGAAAACGTATTTTGCTTTTTTGTTCTAGTTAGATGTTCAAAAATGAAAATTGGAGACATATTTTCTTTTTACATTCATTTTTGTTCTATATTCTGTAAAATACTGTTCAATACATTAAACTTTTTTTTTCTTTTGCATTTGTTTAATGTTGAACATTGTTTTGATGAGAACAAATATCTTTTTTTCATGATATGCCTCTTCATATGCATAGAGACTGATAGCAGTTTTTAAAACAGTACTTCATTAACTGATTTTTGAGATCTATATGACTGTTTCATTATTGTATTGTTTTGAAAAAATTTACTGACTGTAATTTGAGCTGGTGCTAACTTTATTGAAATGACCTTTTTTGAGCAGTCACTGTACTATGGATGTTTTTTGACAGGTCAAAAGGAAAATAAGAGACAAAAAAATGTGTACGAAAACTAAGAGTGTACAGATTTTAAATTAATTAATTGCGAACCGCCAAGAAAACGTAGACAAACGAATCACAAGACAAAACACGTTGCCCATCTTGTGCTGACGTGAATGAAGATAAGTGATTGTTTGTTCATTTTTGTTGTCCTGAGTGTTTTGTACCTTGCCTGAAGAAGACCTCAGAGGTCGAAACGTGTCCTGTTTTGTCTTGTGATTCGTTTGTCTATGTTTTCTTGGCGGTTCGCTATTAATTACATTTGAAATTTGTTTAGATTTCTGCCTGCAGTCGCCTCACTTGGCAACTATATCTTAGAGTGTACAGGTTAATGTACATAATCATCATAGTATTGAATTAAACTATGGGATGTTTTGGGTGTCTGGGAACAGAACTTGATGTGTTTTGGGGGGGGTTCTTGTTCTTTTTGCTCGCAGCTCTCATGTGCTGTTATATTATCTGCTGACAGCTTTTACACTTGAAACATTTTTACTGTGTTGTTAAGACAGCCATATTCCTTTTGATTTAATCGATATGTGGTGAAATATTTCAGTGTGGTAGATTTTTGTCTCTCTGTCTGTTTTGGAGTCTTTCTTTCCTTTTAGGATGATTTCTTGTATATATGTATTTTATATCTCGTTAGGATATTTCAGGGATTTTTTTTTTTGCCCCGAAAGCAACTTAATCAGTCTTTCACACAGATATAGTTACAAGACAAATAAGCCAAGCGAATCAAATTATCAGTAAAAAAAAAAGGAACAAAATAACATTGCATGTTATATACACACAGACACTAGCTCAGCATTTAACATATTTTAGTAGGTTTGTACTTTGCTTTTCAACACGGATGATGATGTAAATTTCCTTGTGGGCTAACTTGTGTAATGCCTGAATATTGGTCAAATAAACATGAACCCATGTTAAAGTTGATTACTGGTGTCTTTTTCAGCAGTGTGTGTGTGTGTGTGTGTGTGTGTAACAAAACACAAAAGAACTGAGCTGCCATGGATACTCACATGTGCAGTTAGACATGAAATGCTTCGCAAAGTTATCACTAAATATTTTTAATTTTTGAATATGAATGGAATGTGGCTGCATTCCATTAGCTCACATTTTTTAAGCAGCCCCCACCCCCCACCCCCCCGCCAGGTCAGCAGAAAACAACATTTGTATGGATGCATTCTGTTGAGAATTCTGCTAATCTATAATTAGTCCTGTGATGAAAGATTTGGTGTCTGCATTGAATACATTTTTGCCCCTTTAGTTTTGTTTTCTTTATCTCAGACTTTCCAGTCTGTGTTCTTTGATCTTTGCTGTATGTTTGCATAAACTTAAAGGTACGGTGCAGTGACCCCCCCCCCCCCCCTTTTTTTTTTTTTTTTAAACAATAGAAATGAAGCCTTAACATAAAATCATGGATCTATAGGGAAAGATGTTTTTTTTCTGAATAACTAAAGCTTTTTTAGGGACAGGTTTTAATTTTCATGAACTGGTCATGATTTTGTTCTGATGGACTGGGGGCATTGTCTTTTTCAAGACTTCTCCCCCACTTCTAATTGTCAGCACATGCATGCACGTTCATGTATGTGCATGTGCGCGCGCGCGCACACACACACACACACACACACACACACACACGCATAAACACGCACGCATGCACTCGCCCCACGCACACATTCGCGAGTGAGTTAGTTTGCTTTCCTTCTCCTCTCATCCCCACACACACATGGACATGCTCACACACACACACAGTACATGTTCACTTGTGCACACACAGGTACACACAAAAAGAGAGGGAGAGGATGTGTATGGATATGTATTTGCATGCATGCGCAGTTGCCTGTGCATATGTGTGTGCATGTTTTATGTGTCCCTCTGTGTTCACTTGCGTGACATCAATCATTAGTTTTGGAAATTGCACTATAGTTTTCCAAAGTGGGGGTGGGGGTTCATTAGGTAAGGTTTGGATTCAGACTGGAAGGTGGGTATTTAGATGCCAGGCACTGGTAAGGTTAGCAGTTGCAGGCAAATATCTCAACTGTAAAGAAACGTTCTGTAATTTGTGTGTGTGTGTGTGTGTGTGTGTGTGTGTGTGTGCTTCCAAGTCTGGCATGGTGATTTATGTACTGGGAAATACAAGGCAGATCTAGAGCATATCAATTTTGTTTCGGACAAACACTTCAAAGGCATTTTTAATGTGAGAAAAAAATGTGACTACATGCGAAAACGGGTCAAAGGGAAAGGGAGCGGAGGGATGAGAAACAAGGAAGGAAGGGGGGACAGGGGTTAGGAGGAGAGAGGGAATAGGGAGAAGGATTAGGGAGGAAGGGAAGAGAGGCAGATATGCATTGGAGGGGAGAGGGAGGAAGGGGAAATGGGACTGGGAGAAGGGCCAAAGATGAAAAGAGGGGGGGGGGGGGGGGGGGGGAGAGAAGATGAGGAAAGAGAAATGGGAGGATCTAAGGGGAATCGGGAAGGTGACGATGTGGAGGGTGGGGGTACAAATGGGAAGGAGGAATGAGCAGGAAGGGGGAGGGGGAAGGGTTAGGAAGTATTGGGGGGGGGGGGGGGGGGGGGGGATCTACAAATCCACTGTTTTCAACCGGTCTTCCCCAACTTTTAGCATAACTATTCATCAGCACATCAGGAACATCAAGCGTTGGCAAATCACTTTTGTGCCTGACAGACGCATCTGCTGCATTTTTCATGTGACAAAAAAAAAAAAAAATGCAGTTGCAAAGTATTGTGATATCAGGATTCGCAGAGGGTTTAGGGAAAGGATGGGAGAAGGGGGAGGGTGAGGGTGGGAGGGGAAATGGTACAGGAGAGATTGATGTGGGTGAGGAAAGATGGTGAGGGCGGAAGGGGGGACAGGAGGGGAAAGGGGGGAGAAACATGAGAGGGAAGGGCGAAAAGGGATTGGGGGGGGGGGGGGGGGGGGGGGGGATAGGCAGGATGGGGGTTTGGAAGAAAGGATATGGGGGAAGAGGAGTAGTGGGGGATGGGTGATGGGACAGAGGGATGGGGTAATGAAGAGTTGATGGTGGAATGGAAGGGGGGAGGGAGGCAGGAAAGAAGAGGAGGGGGACAGAAGCAAGAGGAAGAAAGGAAAAAAGGGGGGGGGGGGGGGGGGGGGGGGGGATGCATAAATCCAGTTTTTGTCTGATCTCCAAATTTGGCTGTAATGGCTCCCCATCAGCGTGCAGGGTCACCGTGAATCACCTTTTTTTTTCTTTCTTTTCTTTGTTTTTTTTGAAACAGTTGCATCAACTGCAGTTTTATTCTACGAAAATGTGACACAGTTATCAAAACAAGTAAAGCGGGGATTCAAAATGGATCGAGGGAAGAGGGGTTGGGGGATCTGAAGAATGGGCGCTTTGGGAAGGGGGAGGGGGGGGGGGGGGGGGGGGGTCAGATATAAAAAAAAAGGGGGGGGGGGGGTGAGGGGGAGAATTCGAGGTTAGGTGTGAGGGGAAGAGGAAAACCCAGTACAGGGAAGTGAGGAGAGGGGCAGAGAGGGGATGGAGGAGTGAGGGTGAAGGCGAGGATTAAAGAAAGTGAAGGACGGGGGGCGGGGGGGCGGGGGGGGGGGGGGGGGGGGGGGGAGGGAGGGGGGGGGGAGGGGAGGGGATAGGAGATGGCCAGGATGAAGGGAAGGGGAGAAACGGGGTGGGACAGAAGGGGGAACGGGAGGGGGGAAGTGGATGAGACAGGAGCGGAAGAGGGGGAACGGAAGGGAGAGGAGGGAAGAGGGACGGAATCGGGGTGGGAGGGAGGGCTACATCAAAAGTACATTGTGCATATATTGTACAGTATAAAATTACTTACTGTATATGTGAAAAGAAATTAATTAAACGAAGTAAATTACAAAAGAAGCGAGTAAATGAATATCATGACAAAAAGACATGAAAAGAGGGGTATATCTGTATCAGATTCTGGGTTTTGAAGACAGGCCCAAAATTCGGATTATTGGCAGTGACTTCCCTTGACAAAGTCGCTGTTTACATTGGATTCCAATATGGCGATAGTCAAAACGTGACAGGATTCGGGGAGAACAATCATTTTTATATTAGAGAAAAGCAAGACAACTCTAACAGACTATGACCATGCCTCCGTCAAAGCCAAAACAAACGAAAGGGAATCCCGCAAAAAAGGAAAACAAATTGCTGAAAAGGTAAAATAGTTCATTAGTTGTGATAGATGGCGTATCTTTGCCGGCATACGTATTTCAAAGCGAGATAATCAGCTCACGGAAAGCAGCTCAACGAACAATGCCGAAAGCATCTTTCCGCCAGTAGATTATCTACTGTTATGAGGGCAGATGTGGATATAAACCGTATCTCCTGCGCTAGAATTAGAACTGCAGAACAGACTACCAGAAATCTCTCTCTCCCCCCCCCCCCCCCCCCCCCCCCCCCCCCCCGCACAGCTGTGTAGTGACGCACGGTTTCTGCGCACGTAGGTGAGCGCAGCGGAAGTGCACCTCGTGTGAGAAGTGTTCACTGACAGTCAGGTAAACAAGCAGACGAACTCCGGCAGTATGACACGGAGCCTGAAAAGAGCGGTCCGGGTAACTTGTTTTTAAACAGTAAACAAAGTAAGGTAACTTTTGCTCCCTTAGAAAAAACCTAACACAGTAACTTTTATTCAAGACTGGCACAGTCTTTTAAACTTGAGTAGAGTCAGACAAATACAAAGACCAAACAATCAAATAGTGGGGGAAAAAAAAAAAACAAGTGCAGGCCAACAACTCAACTGTCTTCATAGTAATGACTTGGCAAAGATTTGGATTTAGGGGGGGGGGGGGGGGGGGGGGGGGGGGGGGGGTGAGGTTGAAGATGGAGAAACCTGGGAACATGAAATTAAGGGTTCAAAAAAGTCCAACAGCACCCCCAAAGCAGCCAGCGAAGGGTAGTAAATGAAACCAAATGAAGTATGGGGAGGAAAAAAAAGTTGCTGGGAAAACTAAAAAAAAATTATGCAAACAGTATAAAATGGAGGGGACAATCTTTATCCACTATTAGATTGCTCGTCTTTGTATTTGCCGGACTTTATTCAAGTTTAAAAGGCTGTGCCAGTCTTGAATAAAAGTTACTTTGTGTTAGGTTTTCTTATGGGAGCAAAAGTTACCCTACTTGTTTACTGTTTATTGTTTACTGTTCCCTGCTCACTTCTTTCTCAATAACTTGTTGTTGTTAGCTAGGGAGTTCGACACTTGGCCTTGAGGAGAGAGAGCGGACTAGCTAATTTGTAGTTAGGGAGTTTGACGCTCGGCCTTGAGATGGGACTAGCTAACTTGTAGTTAGCTAGGGAGCTACGTCATACTACAGTGACAGTAACACTAATGACAGTGTTAGTGCAAGGGCCTCCAGTTTATAGGAGACAGTTTTACCCTAGCACTGCGACAGTACAGCCGTAGATGGTTCACAACAGCTAGGACGGCTTTGACAGTACCACTGCTGGGCCCGGGAGACTGACAGAAAGACAGTGACTGTGTGTGACAGACCTTACTTGGTAGTTCATGCCAGTGAAGGGCTTGGGAAAGAATCCTGACGAAACCCCCAAGCCAGAGTCTGGACTGACCAGGTAAGGTAGAGTGTGTGTGTGTGAGTGCAAAAGTGCTGGGTATATAAACGAACTTCTCTTGAGTGTAGGGAAAACACTTCAGTTGTGTGGTTTAGAATGTGCTCCCAGTGGAAGCAGTATCTGCATCAAGATCTGACAACAACTTCTCCTTTGTTTTCAGCTCATTTTGTTTGTCTCTTTTCTTTTTTTGCCCCCTCATATGTGAAGTAATCTTCACCATCCTGAAGGTGTTTGCCTGTAGGAAGTAGAAAGTAGAAGAAACACACCACATCTGATATCTTCATCTCCGGATTGTTGGTTTCAAACAGCTAACTCCAGCTACTTTGGTTGGATGGGTTGATAGGATGCATTATATTCAATAACATGCGGCCCTATTATTCTATACAAAGTATATAGCTTTCCTAGTGTATGGTGATCCTATCATTTATTGTTTTCATGTCTGCTTTGAGTTTATGTGAAATGAAAAAAGACTGATATCATTGTAACAATTGTTGGGAAATCTAACTGTAAATGTAAAGTCAGAACTTTTTGATAATCAGGTTGCTTCAGTCCCCCAGTATGGTTCTGAAATCCAGCGCCCACAGACTGGTATGTGACTTTGCCAGCAAAACTGCAACTGTGATTATGTAAAATTTTGAAAAAAAAAAAAAAATGTGAACCCCAGACGCATGGCTGGAGAACTATGACATTTTTCAGGAAATCGTTACCCACAGAAGGTGGGCAAGTAAATTTTGTAGTACAAATGAACGTATTGCAGAAGCAAAAATAATTGTCATATTCAAGATAGATTTCTGTCCTCTGTAAAAACCTATTTCTTATACATCTTCTTATGTGGAATGTATTAAGAATACACTGAACATGTTGGATGGATTCAGCTGCTTCTCGGGAGAAAATTTGTATAATCATTATGCTAAATACTTTTATTAAATTGTAGAGAAATCGAATGCTGAAGATTGGGTTTTGTACAAAAATGGTCTGCCAAAATAAATCAGAAATGAAGCGTAAGTTTTGATGGATCTTTAAAGAAGGTTTTTGATTTGAAAAAATATTTCTAAGTTGTATTGATATAACTACCAGTTTCTTACCAAAATAGGCATGTCTTAGGGCACAAGTTGTTGATACAAAGTGACCAATCTGTTGGTATTAGCAGGCAAGAAAGGAAATGCTTGTACCCATGATTTGTTGATGTAAGCAACACTTTGTATGCCTTGTGTTCATGTTCTGATCTCAGAGAGAGTTGTAAACATCTCCTTGAAAAAAATATACCTTTTGTCACCCTAACTTCTCTAATTCTGTTGAACTGTTTGGCGCTTCAAGGAAATAAAGAATGTAAGAAAAATGTCAAAATATTCAAGTTTTTTGAAATTTAATGTTTTACTGCAGAAGATAATTGAATTCATTATGCATCAGATAGTGAATGTAGATTGTATATTTGAATTTTTACTATTGACGATATCTTTTGTGTGATGCTATAGTGCAGTCACAAAGTTGCGCCTCACAATATGAAAAAATCATTGTATATAGTGTGTTATTTTGACCACTTTTGTGTGTTGTGCATGAAGTATATAATATCCATGTACACATAAAGAGTTTCCAAAGGAAAGTAGTGACTTGTGTTATAGCGTGGAGGAAAAACAATTTAAGAACACACTAAAGGGAGTGCGCAAGTCAGAGAGAGAGAGATAGTGAGAGAGGGGGGGGGGGGGGGGGGGGGGGGGGGGGGGAGAGTGCCTCAACATTTTCCAGCCGTAACAAACACACAGAAACTTAAATTCATGCTATCACTGCAGCTGATCTATAACTGAGTGTCTTTCATGAATGTTGGGTTATCGATAGTTCACAAAACACCATTTATCCTAGATCTTTCAGTGAAGAGTTCAATCAGACCAGGAGCACATCATGAAAAGTAGTAGTAATATGCATATAATGTCATAACAATGATGATTGATTTACTGGATTGTTCTTTTATTGTGTTCACTTTTTCAATCAATTGATTAATTAATTTATTCTGTTAAGGTGAAAGAAATTCAGCAAAGACAGAAAAACTGGCTGCGACAGAGAGAGGAACATCTGAAGTCCAGTTCTGACCCAGTCAGCAGGGACTCAACGGCCCGACAGGGAACACAACCCTTCACCAGGTTGATTTTTGTTTTTCAACCTTTGATGTGTAAGCATTATGTGCTAGAAACCTATCGCAGATTTCTGTGCACGTGACAGAACCGTCACAACTTGTGGCACTGTTCTTTGAGCATAGAAGCTTTTCTTCTGCATATGCAGGCTAATACTCCTGCGAACATTCCCTGTATAGACAGACAAGGATTAATCCCATCTACCCAACAAAAGGGAGTGGAGTTTTGTGTGTATGACCGTTTTTTATCCTGCCATTAAGACAGCCATACTCCAACTTCAGGGAAGAGGCGTGCTATGCGTAACATGTCATCCGTACCAACGGCAAAACTGGCCTTCTCTTCCAAAAGTTGGTGATGGGATTTTTAACGTGTGTGCAAGATGTTATGCATGTGTTCACACACAGAACCTCAGTTTATAGTCTCATTCGAAAGACTGTAAGGGAAATGCAGTCAGAACCAATGTTAACTCCAAGGGAAAAATCCCCTTGTACCGAAAACACTGCTGCCTGGCAGAGATTCAAATCCCTAACCTCAAGATTACAAGTCCGGCGCTGTACCAACTGAGCTAGTCCGGCCCCCATAGAAGCTTTTCAATCCTGTCTCCTTGTGAACATGTGACATGCAAGTAGTGCTTATAGCGCTTGTCAGCTTTCCACCTGACTTATCCCCAGTGATGATTATGAAAGTATTCTCTATCATAGGTTGATAAGTCACAGTGAAGAATATCCGATCTGTAAGAGTGCTCAATACCACTTGGGGTAGGTCTATGAATATTAAAACAAGTTTTTCACCTGAGTCCCCGCTACCATTGGTTTCATGCTATTGCAATCTTCTGGCGAGTGCTGATGAAGTTGAATGACGTCATACAGGAATGAGTTTATAAAGTCTTTGACGTCAGGTAGTTTTTCCTTTCTGCTAGTTTTCTTTTTTCTTTTCGTGCCTGCATTTTGATATTAATTCTGTTTTTTTGTTCAATGCATCTTTCTTATGCAAGGCTATTTGAAGCTTTTTCTTCTATGCATAGATTGCATTGTCCACTCTCTCTTCTATCAGTGTTGGATTTTCTCAGGATCTCCCATGTGATGGAGTAGTCAATGGTCTTTCTTTTTAGTTGCCAAATATACTTCGAAAGCTCAGTGTCATTACAATATTTTTCATTCTTGAATGATTTTGTGTGGTTTCTGAATCTTTCTTTAAAACTGTCCACCAGAAAGTCCGATGTACGATTTTTCTTGTGGTGCCGTGTTTTACTGTTGCTTTGTAAACCACAGCTGTAGCTAAGCATTTCCCGTTCAGTGGGCATTCTTCTCGGTTCTTGCAGTTACAGCTTTTCTCTTTTATTTTCTTTCATCTTCTTTATGATTTTTGTGTTGTGTGACCTGATTATTGCTTTCATGTTTTTCATGCAACAATAGCTGATTTTTAGCGTATTTCTGTTTGAAGATGTTGTGAAGTTTGCTTTGTGGTGGGAAGTGTTTGTCGATGAGAGTTAGGAATTTTCGTCCAACATTCGTCTTTACGTTGGCACTGAATGGTGGGTTAAACCAGATAACATTTCTTGATCTGTTCCTTCTTTTCTTTTGATCTTTCTGTTGATGCGTTGTAGGTTTTGAGTAGGTGACTTTTTGCTGTAGCCACTGTTTTTGAGGGCTTCATTGTACATGGGTGCTGCTTTTTCAAACACGTTTTCATTTGCTGACAGTGTTGACAATCGTTTCTCGACTGCATTTGGTATATGTGCAATAATTTGTGGTGGGTGGTTTGACTTCACATTTATGTACAGGGGTTTGTCATTTGGTTTTCTGTATGGCTCATCATATGTTTCTTTATTTAGGTCTAAAGTTATGTCAAGATAGTCCACTACCTTCAGGTTGGTCTGCACTGTGATTTGAGTCCTAGCTCTTTGAAGAAGACTCTGATTAGATCTTTCCTTGTTTTGTCAGCTTCTCTGGCTGTTCCTGTTATAGCCGCCAAGCCGTCATCCCTGTACAGGCCGATGCTGTTTGCGTTTATTTTCTTCTTTAGCTGTTCCAAGGCATACAGGCCCACCAGTTCACAGATTTCCGCGCCATCATATGCACCCATGGAAACGTCAAATTCTCTTTTGGCTTCTCTTTTCACCCATGCATTGCTTTGGTGGTCAAAAAGTAGTGTGCGTCTTGCGTGCATGATGGTTTTGCATTCTATGTTTGAAATGTTCGTGAATGATTTTGCCCAGTCTATACATCGGCATAGGAGCTCCTGTGTTATAGATGGGTAAAATTCCACAATATCAAATACGAGGAATGACAAGGAGTGTTTGTTTTTCAGGTTTTCAAACCAATGAATTACATCGTTTGTACTTGTCCACTGGTTTGTTGCTGTTGCTGTTCGTATCTCTGCATTGATCCTATCCAGCATTTTTTTTGCTTACTTTACCCAGTTCTGACTTGGTGGGGTTGATCAATCTTGTTTTAGGGTTGTTCTTAAAATTGTCCTTATGGTCCTTCAGGGTTATGAATGCGGTTCTTTGAGGTGTTTTCTCAATTCTTTCACTAATCTTGAGTTTTTTCAGCGATCACTTGGAATTCACTGCTGATCTCATTTTGACACCACCTTATCCGCCTTCCTATAGTTCTGGGTGATGCTGTTTGTCAGCAATTTCTCATTCTTTTGGCTCCAGTGCATATATATTTCTTGTTTTGTCTGCATGGACTAGAATTTTGTTTGAACTATTTATTTATTTTTTTGATATCTTGTCTGAGTTCTGTTTGGAAGGTGTTGCTTACCTTTCTGAATTGGATTTCATCAACTATGTTCATCATGTCTTTTTCAAAGCTTACCAGCTCATTGATCACTGGTGGCGTTCGTTTAGACTTGAGTCCGAAGTTCTTTTCACCTTGTTCATTATTGTCACTCTCGCTAGTGCTGTCTTCACTATCACTGTTTTTCCTGAGGAAGAAGAGAGCTTTCCATCTCATACGAAAATCGAAAGCGTGATCAAACGTATGAGATGGAAAGCTCTCTTCTTCCTCAGGGAAAAACAGTGATAGTGAAGACAGCACTAGCGAGAGTGACAATAATGAACAAGGTGAAAAGAACTTCGGACTCAAGTCTAAACGAACGCCACCAGTGATCAATGAGCTGGTAAGCTTTGAAAAAGACATGATGAACATAGTTGATGAAATCCAATTCAGAAAGGTAAGCAACACCTTCCAAACAGAACTCAGACAAGATATCAAAAAAATAAATAAATAGTTCAAACAAAATTCTAGTCCATGCAGACAAAACAAGAAATATATATGCACTGGAGCCAAAAGAATATGAGAAATTGCTGACAAACAGCATCACCCAGAACTATAGGAAGGCGGATAAGGTGGTGTAATGAGAGATCAGCAGTGAATTCCAAGTGATCGCTGAAAAACTCAAGATTAGTGAAAGAATTGAGAAAACACCTCAAAGAACCGCATTCAACCCTGAAGGACCATAAGGACAATTTTAAGAACAACCCTAAAACAAGATTGATCAACCCCACCAAGTCAGAACTGGGTAAAGTAAGTAAAAAAAATGCTGGATAGGATCAATGCAGAGATACGAACAGCAACAGCAACAAACCAGTGGACAAGTACAAACGATGTAATTCATTGGTTTGAAAACCTGAAAAACAAACACTCCTTGTCATTCCTCGTATTTGATATTGTGGAATTTTACCCATCTATAACACAGGAGCTCCTATGCCGATGTATAGACTGGGCAAAATCATTCACGAACATTTCAAACATAGAATGCAAAACCATCATGCACGCAAGACGCACACTACTTTTTGACCACCAAAGCAATGCATGGGTGAAAAGAGAAGCCAAAAGAGAATTTGACGTTTCCATGGGTGCATATGATGGCGCGGAAATCTGTGAATTGGTGGCCTGTATGCCTTGGAACAGCTAAAGAAGAAAATAAACGCAAACAGCATCGCATCGGCCTGTACAGGGATGACGGCTTGGCGGCTATAACAGGAACAGCCAGAGAAGCTGACAAAACAAGGAAGGAAAGATCTAATCAGAGTCTTCAAAGAGCTAGGACTCAAAATCACAGTGCAGACCAACCTGAAGGTAGTGGACTATCTTGACATAACTTTAGACCTAAATAAAAGAAACATATGAGCCATACAGAAAACCAAATGACAAACCCCTGTACATAAATGTGAAGTCAAACCACCCCACCACAAATTATTGCACATATACCAAATGCAGTCGAGAAACGATTGTCAACACTGTCAGCAAATGAAAACGTGTTTGAAAAAGCAGCACCCATGTACAATGAAGCCCTCAAAAAAACAGTGGCTACAGCAAAAAAGTCACCTACTCAAAACCTACAACGCATCAACAGAAAGATCAAAAGAAAAGAAGGAACAGATCAAGAAATGTTATCTGGTTTAACCCACCATTCAGTGCCAACGTAAAGACGAATGTGGGACGAAAATTCCTAACTCTCATCGACAAACACTTCCCACCACAAAGCAAACTTCACAACATCTTCAACAGAAATACGCTAAAAATCAGCTATTGTTGCATGAAAAAAAACATGAAAGCAATAATCAGGTCACACAACACAAAAATCATAAAGAAGATGAAAGAAAGAAAAAAGAGAAAAGCTGTAACTGCAAGAACCGAGAAGAATGCCCACTGAACGGGAAATGCTTAGCTACAGCTGTGGTTTACAAAGCAACAGTAAAACACGGCACCACAAGAAAATCGTACATCGGACTTTCTGGTGGACAGTTTAAAGAAAGATTCAGAAACCCACACAAAATCATTCAAGAATGAAAAATATTGTAATGACACTGAGCTTTCGAAGTATTTGGCAACTAAAAAAAAAGAAACCATTGACTACTCCATCACATGGGAGATCCTGAGAAAATCCAAACACTGATAGAAGAGAGAGTGGACAATGCAATCTATGCATAGAAGAAAAGCTTCAAATAGCCTTGCATAAGAAAGATGCATTGAACAAAAAAACAGAATTAATATCAAAATGCAGGCACGAAAAGAAAAAAGAAAACTAGCAGAAAGGAAAACTACCTGACGTCAAAGACTTTATAAATTTACTCTCATCTTGTTGACATTTCATTGCAACCATTGAAATGAATTGAATGCAACCATCTTGTTGACATTTTCATTGCAGCCATTGAAATGAATTGAATGCAACCATCTTGTTGACATTTCATTGCAGCCATTGAAATGAATTGAATGCAACCATCTTGTTGACATTTCATTGCAGCCATTGAAATGAATTGAATGCAACCATCTTGTTGACATTTCATTGCAGCCATTGAAATGAATTGAATGCAACCATTGAGTTTCTGGCATTAGCATTCTTATTGTTGGCTGAAGCAAAAAGTGGTCACGTGTCATGAGTGTCACGGAGAGGGTCAGTAACGAGTGTGTCCCCCACGAGCATTGATAACAGCCTGACATCTGGCAGGCATGGAGTGGATCAGACGGTTGACGGTGGCCATGTTGACGTTGTTCCAGATCTGCCTCAGTGCCTGCTCTAGCTGACGGGCTGTGGTTGGCCTCGGCTGAACAGCATTCAGCTCCCGTTTGAGATGGTCCCAGAAGTCAGGACTCAGCAAGGGCCACTGCAGAGCTCTGATGCCCTGTCTCTGCAGGAAGTCTGTGGTGACTTGGCAGTGTGTGGACGAGCATTGGCCTGCTGGAGAGTGAGGCACAACAACGGGCCTCAACACCTGGTCAATGTATCGCTGCTGCGCAGTAATGCCATTTCCGCGACCAGGGCCAATGTCTAGGAAAACAATAGGCCCAACAAGCTGGTTGAGGCTGATTCCTCCCCATACCATGATGCTCGCACCTCCCCAAGCGTTGATCTCGTGGACGTTGTTGTTGGCATACCTCTGGTTGTGCCCTCCTCCACACCCGGATTCAGCCATCAGCATGATGAACACAGTATCGGCTCTCATCCATGAGAAGAGGATGCCCCTCCATTGCCGCCAGTTCCAGTTCCGGTGCTGCTGCTGGCCCATTGCAGTCGTTGTCTGTGTCTTGGAGTAAGAACAGGTCGCCTTACGGGGACAGCAGCAGTGCAGGTGATGTTCTGTTAATCGATGCCGCACAGTTTCACCAGAAATTGGGTGCACCATGCCTGCCAATGATGTTTCTGGCCGTTTCTGTTGCATAAGTGAATGGCTCACGCAGGTGACGGCAGTGAATCGCCCGATCTTGTCGCGCAGTCGTTACACGGGGTCTGCCGCTTCGTGGGTTGTCACGAGCGTCGCCTTTTGCCTGGAACCTGGCCCACA